>OZ030015.1:16829956-17387456 GCA_964023405.1 Apodemus agrarius
TTGGTTATTAGTAGAAGAAACAGGCTTTTATGTTCAGTAGCACAGCAGGGTCATCATTCCCAATGGGAATATGCATTTCTCAACACGGTAAAAAGAGGACCTGTAATATTTTTTTTAAAAGCTGTATTATCTGCAAGTACACTGTAGCTAGCTGTCTTCAGACACCCCAGAGGAGGGCATCAGATCCCACTACAGACGGTGGTAAGCCACCATGTGTGTGGTTGCTAGAAATTGAACTCGGAACCTCTGGAAGAACAGTCAGTGCTCTTAACCTCTGAGCCATCTCTCCAGCCCGAGAAGATAACTTTTTAAGACACGGAGCTAGGGGGTAAAGCGATGGCTCAGTGGTTTAGGGCATTGTCCGCTCTTGCAGTAGATTTGCGTTTGGTCCCCAGCAACCATGTTTCGTAGTTCACAGCCACCTGTAACTCCATTCCGGGGAGATCCAGTGCCCTCTCTGGCCTCCGCTGGCACATGTGATAACATATATATGCATGCCAGCCAGCACTCACGCACACAAAATAAACAGTTGAAACAAGACCAAGGCCGGTGAGAGAGGCAGACAGGCTCTCGTCTTCACACAGAGAGGGAGAGAGCTGTCACCCAAGTCGCCTGTGTAAAGCCTCGTCACCCCTCCCCGCAGGACCGGGACTTTGTGGCCAAGCAGAAGGAGGACCTGGAGCTGGCCATGAAGAAGCTCACGGCGGAAAACAGGCGTGAGATCTGTGACATGGAGCGCGACTGCCTGACCAAGAAGCAGGAGCTCCTCCGAGGTGGGGTCCAAGGCCACCCTGAATGGTGGAACCAGGGGCACCCCCCACCCAAGAAATCAGGAGTGACGCGGGGACGCCAGTCACCACAGTGCGCAGGAGCGGCATCTTGTGTGACCAGCGCCTGCCCCACTCACTGTGTGTTAGTTTCATACCTGACCTCCTGCCGTCCCCCCTTCTCCTTGTAAGACTGCCCCTCCCATGATCCTAATGTGTGACCACATGATCACAGGATCCTATAATCACATGGTCCTATGAGGAAACCGCACTGGGAGAGTTGCTTCTTGTCTGGTGGTGCTACTGTAAGTGTGCGCCACGGTACAAATGGCTTAGAAGCAACAGAAAGGCAGCAAAGTCCCAAGGTCAAGGCTCCGCTAGACTCTTCTGAGGACCTGCTTCCTCAGGGGCTCCCCCATCCCAGTCATCTCCTCACGGGTTCTCCATGAGAGCCCTTCTCATCCACCCATGCGCAAAGGAGTGTTATGTAGATAGTCTAAGTGCCTATGGCTCAGCTCAGCTCAGCCAGTGTGGTCTACTGAGGTAGCCCAGGCCAAGGCTGGGTTTCCTCTGAGCCCAGCGGAGGGCAGTGGGTGGGTGACTTTTGTTCTGTCTCCGGCCTCGTGTGCTCCTCACCGTGTGGGTGGCGTGTCCTCCGCAGACCGCGAGGCAGCCCTGTGGGAGATGGAGGAGCACCAGCTGCAGGAGCGGCATCAGCTGGTGAAGCAGCAGCTTAAGGACCAGTACTTCCTGCAGCGGCATGACCTGCTGCGGAAGCACGAGAAGGTGAGGCCAGGCGGGATGAGGGATGGCTGGACGGCTGATGGCGGCACCCGGGAAGGGCTGCTGAAGCCACAGGGAGGGCCCAAGACCGTCCCCAGGAATCGAGGAAACTATGGGAGGGAGGAAGATGGGGCGACAGCTCCCTGCTCACCCTAACACCTCAGTGCTTAACTCTCTCAGTTCAAAGCCAGTCCTGGGCGGCTTGAAACTGCTCTACCCACCCCCAAGAAGGGGGAAAACAGAAAGATAATGATGCGTCCTGACTTGTTGGGGGGGTTCCATCCCTACAACCGTCCAAACTTGAAAGTTACATATTGCAAATGCTCTCCAGCTGCACGCCCTGTGGCTCCCCAGGCTTAGCCACACAGGTCTGAAGTAGCCTCTCGCAGGGTATTTCCTCTCAGGAGCGCATGGCCAGCAAGAGCTGCCGCTCACTGCCATCGTCCGGTATCCAGAAGGTTGTACTAGAATTTTGTTCACCCAGGAAAAGATCCACATTCAAAGTATGGGTTCACCCGAATCACAGTGTTTTCACACCACTGCAAAGTCAGAACGCAGAGGGTCAAACTGTCAGAAGTCAGACACTGTAACGTTGAAAGGACAACCATCCCTGTGGTAATGACTTGGTAGATAAGGGAGCTTGCCACCAATCCCGATGACCTGAGTTCAATTCCCTGGGCCCTCATAGCAGAAGAAGAGAACTGATTCCCACAATGTGTCTTCTGAGTATCGCGCTCATGCTTAAACCCCACCCCAGTAAAATAGATGTAAAAAGAAAAAATTGAAAGAGCAATGTCACTGAACTGTAGAAGTGAGATAACAGCTTTCCCGTGCTGGCCCCTGGAGCTCCCGGGCTGAGCATGGCGGCCTTTGGCTTCTGAGCGCCCTCCATGCCTAGAGCTCCTGCTTGGTGTCCCTCCAGGAGCGGGAACAGATGCAGCGCTACAACCAGCGCATGATGGAGCAGCTGAAGGTCAGACAGCAGCAGGAGAAGGCGCGGCTGCCCAAGATCCAGAGGAGCGACGGCAAGACGCGCATGGCCATGTACAAGAAGAGCTTGCACATCAACGGCGGGGGCAGCGCCTCCGAGCAGCGCGAGAAGATCAAGCAGGTGGGGGCTGCAGGTGGTGAGTAGGAGGAGCTAGGCGGTGAGTGGGAGGAGATAGGCGGTGAGTGGGAGGAGATAGGCTGCTGGCGGTGAGTGGGAGGAGCCTGGTGAGGACTGGCCTCCTGTGGCACGGGAGCCTGCCGGATATTAGAGCGCAGTGTGTAAGTCAGCATAAGAGTTTGTCATGCGCCGGGCGTGGTGGCTCACGCCTTTAATCCCAGCACTTGGGAGGCAGAGGCAGGTGGATTTCTGAGTTCAAGGCCAGCCTGGTCTACAGAGTGAGTTTCAGGACAGCCAGGGCTATACAGAGAAACCCTGTCTCGAAAAACCAAAAAAAAAAAAAAAAAAAAAAAAGAGTTTGTCATGCACTGGTTCCTTTCATAACCCCATGCTTTTACATGCATGATGTTCTGTGATCTCATCCACCATGACCTCTTGTGTGACATAGGCCTGTGTGATTTTTGTCCTGGCACATGTCATCTTACCATATCAGGTGACCCAAGCAAGGTGACACCTCCCAATGTGAGGGCAGAGGCTGGGTCTCCACTCGGGGCAAGTTTCAATAGTGAGAGCATAACCTGTGGCGGGCTGGGCTCGGAGCATCGCCATGAGTCCCTTTGCTGACTCAGGCTGAGCTAGGCAAAGTTCCCACCCACCCCACCCCCGCCAGCCATCCAGGCCAGTGCCCACAACATATCCTCTCTCTGCAGTTCTCCCAGCAGGAGGAGAAGAGGCAGAAGGCGGAGAGGCTGCAGCAGCAGCAGAAACACGAGAACCAGATGCGAGACATGGTGGCGCAGTGCGAGAGCAACATGAGCGAGCTGCAGCAGCTGCAGGTACTCAGCCCTGTGCCTCAGTTTCCCCAAAGCACATCACATCCATGTCAGTCAACCCCGGGCGAGCTGATACCAGCCTGCCATCCTACGCTCGGGCTGTTACACTGGGCAAGTGTAACCCTCCTAGCCTTACTTTTTATCTCTCTGAAGTAGCCTTAGGGTGGAGGTGATGTCTCCCGTTGGGCAAGATTGGTCTGTGGATTTGTGATTGGGGGGGGGGATAGGGAGTGGGGGTGGAGCTGAGTGTCCCTTAGTTTGGCCCCATACATTAGGGATATGAACAAGCAGAATGTCCATCAGAACCAGACAGTGCTAGCACCCTTACCTGGACTCAGCCCGAGCACCTGAGGTCCCAATTCCAGGAACTGCTACCTGGCACCCCTTGTGGTGGAGCGAGGAATTGTACTTCACAAATGTGAGCTTGGGGAGGTTGCTCAGGCCATTGGGCCCATGCGGCAGTGTCAAGGGAGACTTTCAAAGAACGGCCAGCACTGGAGGCTGCCAGGCAGGGACTGGTCCACTGGATTTTAGTCAAACACTCCCATTCCTTGCCCATGGCATCATTATGTGAGAGCACCGACTGAGAGATCCACCGAATGCTACACACAGTTGGTCACAGGACACGGTGCTCTGAGTATCCGTGACTAGATCGACTTATAAACTCCCAGAAGCCTCCAGCTTGAGGCCCAAAATAAAACACCTCTGAGGGGCTCTCCTTCCCCAGCCTGTAGGGTTTTTTAGCAGATAAAGGCCTCGTGCGTGCAGGGAGTCTATAGGGACCTCACTCCTATCTACCCCACACATCTCAGGTAAAACTTAGAAGGCCAAGGACTTACCTCAGAGTGTGTGGCAGATGGGGAGATCCCTCAGTCTCTTTCCTCTCCAGGAACCTCTCCTGAGGAAAAGACAGGAAGCAAGAGGTGTTATATATATATATAAGTTACATATATCACGTGATACATAACTAGACTCAATGCACAATTCTACATATAATTTCTGTAGGTAAGTAACTGTACACAGATTTAGTCTGTTTGGGCTGCCATAGAAAACTACTGTTGCTGGATGCATCACACCACACCTGTGGCCCCGCCCCTGGAAAGGTGTCAGTAGGGGGACAGCTTGGGACCAGGAGTTACAGGCTGCAGTCTGTTGATTTATTTATGGGATGTCTGTGCCTGTGTGGGAGTTTGGGCAGGCGCACGTCTCGGCACACGCTTGCGGTTTGGAGGACAACTTTTGGGAGGCTGGTCCATCGTCCTTACACAGGGGGCTTTAAAAAGCCCAGACAATGTCAAAAGCACACAGAAGGGCAGGCGGGGTGCTCAGTGATTTCTTACACGGTGCGCACACAGGCCTGGCAGGCTAGTGTGGTCCCCAGACCCAGGCAAAGGGGCCACAGAGAGAGCTGACTCCACGGTTTTCCTTTGGCCTCCACCGCGGCGTGGGCGCTCACACAGGCACACCATTACCATTCTGCAACAGCCCTCCCGGCAGCCACTGCTTGCTGCAAGTGTATTACCCACGTGCAGAGCTGTGGGTAATGGCCAAGGCGTCCTGAGCCCGTGGTGGCAGTCCCTCGAGGATGCGGCGGATGTCTCCCCGGGCTTCGGCCTCTTCACCCCTGTCCTGCCTTTTCCAGAACGAAAAGTGTCACCTGTTGGTAGAGCATGAGACCCAGAAGCTGAAGGCCCTGGATGAGAGTCATAACCAGAGCCTAAAGGAATGGCGGGACAAGCTTCGACCCCGCAAAAAGGTACTGCGTCGGGCCGGTGGCTCCCGCACCACGGGTACCCGCCCGGGACACCTGAAGCCTCCCTATGTTTGGACTCTTGCCTCGAGGCACCCCTAAAATTGGTCTCTTCCTGAGAGGCAGGACCCATCTGCCTGTTGCACACATCCGAAGGGTCTGGAAAATGAGCAGTCACCTCTCCCAGCAGCTTCCTGTGATGGTGTCTCGGACTCCTGGAAGCACCGCAGGCCAGTGCTCAGAGAGCTGGCCCTGCACCCTGCCTGTGTGACTGCCTTGGGGCAGGGTTCTGCCTGAGCTGCTGCTGGCAGGAGGGTGGGAGTGGGGGGGAGAGGTGAGAGGGGTGGGGGGGATGGTCCTTTGTACTCTGGGATTACACTCAGTAGCCTTGAGCTCCGTCTTCCTCTTATATCATGTCCTGTGGAATATTTTTAGAACTCAGACGGCTTCCTTTTAAGTGAGTGCAGACTTCCTGATCTGCTGAGGTCGCTGTGAGGACAGAGTAGAGCCTCAGTGTGGTCTGCTCTCGCTCTAGCTGGCCTTCCTCACCCTGCCTTGTTAGACTGTAGACTGCAGGAGTGTTATCGGCCATAAGCTACTGTCAGCGCGCTGCTGCTGGTGGGCTGAGTCCGCCCCATTGCCCATTCACTAACAAGTTTGTTTAGAAAGAAACTCATTAGCTGGGCAGTGGTGGCGCACGCCTGTAATCCCAGCACTTGGGAGGCAGAGGCAGGTGGATCTCTGAGTTCAGGGACAGCCTAATCTACAGAGTGAGTTCCAGGACAGCGGGGCTATACAGAGAAACTCTGTCTCAAAAAAACAAACACCCCCCCCAAAAAAAAAAAAAACAAAACGAGAGAGAGAGAGAGAGAGAGAGAGAGAGAGAGAGAGAGAGAGAGAGAAACTCATTCATTTACCTTCGCTAGGCTGATTCTGCTTTGGGACAATGTGTTCGTATTGTCGTAGAAACTCTGGCCTGCAAAGCAGTGTCTCCCCTGTAAGACAGGGAAGCCATCCCATGAAACTTCAACACTATCACACACACAAGGCCAGCACAGGGACAGCACCATTGACCGTCTTCCAACATGCATGGGGGAGCTCTCTCCCGCGGCCTCACTCTAGCTGGAGAGTTAGAGGTCATTAGATAGATGGCTGCTGAAAGGAATTCCTCGTCTCCAAGGAGGGGCCTTGAGAAGCTGTCTGACCCTAAGCAGTCATCCCTAACACGCATGCATATGAGCAACAGTAAATAGTTTCAGCAGGTGCAGTTCATATACATATGAATATCGCATGTATATATCAAGGATAACCAAAGAAGTCTTTAGTTTGGGTTTGAGAGGAGGTAGAGGAGGACCCGTGGGGGAGATGGAAGAAATGAGGTAAATATAGTTAGTACTCATGTATAACATTCTCGTTAACCATGTTAAAGTTTACCGCCTGGCACCCAGCAAGAGACAGTCTATGGCTCTCGGAGGTGTTGGAAGAATACTTGTGGTGGGCAAGGGACAGCAGGGCTTGAGTCACAGACTGGTCCCTGCTCAGCACTCCACACTGAGTGTCCCTTCAGCAGACACTGGGGACCAGAGCGCTTTGGGCTTCAGATCCTTCTCCAAGCCTGGGATATTTGTATATGTATGATGAGATGTCTTGGAATAAGGCCATGTTGGTCCCTTCTCTTGAGAACACCAGACAGGTTTATTTTGGCTACGCTGACGTTTGAGGTGCTGATCACATCACAGAGACAGAGAGCAGGAAGCGGGCTGTTATAACTCTCAGGCCCCCTCCCCCACCCCCACCCCGCGGCCCTAGCTTCATCAGCCACGCCTTCCACCCGACCACGTGGGGGCTGAGTGTTCAGCTGGCGTGTCACACAGCGCCCAAGTCTAGACAAACTTGGTTGTGTCTCCCAGGCCCTTACACACAGCCAGAGGGCATTTTTGGCATACCTACCTTTTTATTGCCACACAACCTGTGAGTTCAGAAATGGTGTCTTTCACTAAGATATCAAACTAGCACTTCAGAGTTCAGATTGGGGGCATCTTGAACTTTTTTGTTTGTTTGTTTTTGTTTTTCCAGATAGGGTTTCTCTGTACAGCTCTGGTTGTCCTGGAACTCACTTTGTAGACCAGGCTGGCCTTGAACTCAGAAATCTGCCTGCCTCTGCCTCCCAAGTGCTGGAATCACAGGCATGTGCCACCACCACCCGGCCATCTTGAATTTTTGTTTTTATTTATTTATTTATTTATTTATTTATTTATTTGGATTTTTCTCAAGACAGGGTTTCTCTGTATAGCCCTGGCTGTCCTGGAACTCACTCTGTAGACCAGGCTGGCCTCGAACTCAGAAATCCGCCTGCCTCTGCCTCCCAGAGTGCTGGGATTACAGGCGTGTGCCACCACCCCCTGGCCATCTTGAATTTTTGTTTTTATTTATTTATTTATTTATTTATTTATTTGGATTTTTCTCAAGACAGGGTTTCTCTGTGTAGTCCTGGCTGTCCTGGAACTCACTCTGTAGACCAGGCTGGCCTCGAACTCAGAAATCTGCCTGCCTCTGCCTCCCAGAGTGCTGGGATTACAGGCGTGCGCCACCACCGCCCGGCCATCTTGAATTTTTAAAGTGGGGATGCCCGGCCATTCCTAGCTTTGAAATTTGGCAATGTACTAAACCACCCTGCTGTCTAAACAGCAGCAGGCCTGAGAGTGACACCTCCAGCAGGGTCACTGGACCCCAGGGGTTCACACACTGAAGCCTGGGGGGGCTCACACACTGGACCCCAGGGGCTCACACACTGAAGCCTGGGGGGGCTCACACACTGGACCCCCTAAGCACTGTGATTTACATATGCAGCCCTGAGCCAATATAGTAATTTTCAGGGTTTTAAAGTGTTTTTTTGGTGGTGGTGGTAGTTTTGTTGGTTTTTTGTTTGTTTGTTTGTTTGTTTTTGTTTTTTTGAGACAGGTTTTCTCTGTGTAGCCCTGGCTGCCCTGAGACTCCCTCTGTCGACCAGGCTGGCCTTGAACTCACAAATCCACCTGCCTCTGCATCCCAGGCAAAGGTGCACACCTCGCCACTACCACTCAGCCAGACTTTGCTTGTGGAACTGCCAGCCTGAAGAGATTTTACATAAACCCAAATCCAGTTTCCCCTCCCACGAGTTGTCTTGGCCCGTGCTCCCCCATCTCTTCCACTGCCTTTTTGAGCTGGTGCTCCTGTCCAAGTGCCCCGGGGAAGGAAGCCCTCCCGGTAGGATCTTGTTTGTCTGGGTAAGCGAGCATGTGCCCGAGGGCAGCTCCTGTGCCGCTGCCAACTAGAAAGCACCCATTCCTAAGGAGCTCGGCCCCCAGGTATCATACCCTCAGGACAGGCACAATCCTCCCAGCAGGTGATGAGTGTCCTGACTGGGGGGCGAGCATGCTGACAGATCCTCTTCCCATCACGGGAGTCCTGCCTGTGCCCCTCACCCTTAACAAGCTGTTCGTGATTTGCGCTGGGCCTCTGAGCAGTTCAGGAAGGCATGTGGCAGGTGGAGGGGGTGCTTACCTCAGGGAGAGGAAGGAGAGACCTTCCACCCAGTCCCTGAAGCCTGGGTGGGAGCCGTCCAGAGCAGGACATGCTGTTCTGCCACTGAACTCATTGGCATCCCACTGAATACCATCTGCTCTCTCCTCCTCAGGCCCTGGAAGAGGATTTGAACCAGAAGAAGCGGGAACAGGAAATGTTCTTCAAATTAAGTGAGGAGGCAGAGTCCTCAGTCACCACACCCAACAGAGCCAGCAAGTTCTTCCCCTACAGCTCTGGGGACGCCTCCTAACATGCACACGCCTGGGCTGTGGTGGGCAGCGTGGCCCCTCCAAGCCTCAGTGAACAAGTGACTCAGGACCTCTTCCTCTTGCTTCTGTGCCAGCTCGGACTACCCACCCCCCTGCAGTGCCCCAGGTGTCCACAGTGCCAGCCCTGTGCTTCTGGCGGACGACCTCCTCAAGACTCAGATTCCCATGACCTGGAAGTGATTTGGGCTGTTGAGGTCAGGGGCCAGGCAGGATGGGTGTACCCCTCCTGTTAGCCCAAACACCAGCTCTACCGTCTGTGAGCACAAGCTCTACCGATGACATCACCGCGAACTCATCCTTAATGTGACCCTTGTGGGTTTTGTTTTTTTTTTTTTCCTTCAGTAATTCCTCACAGTGTCGGGAAACATCCCTAAGAGCCGTTTCAGTTCTCAGCGGCCAGCTCTCGAGTGTCCTCAGTCCCCTGCTTCACACAGCTGACGTCCTGCTTGATGAGACGCTGTGTATGTAGGGGTAGGGAACAGGAAGAGGGGGGGCAGAAATGTTTGTTCTGCTGGATTCTAAATTTTATCCCATCTTATTTTCCTGCTCCCTGTGAGACACACATATCAGACACACACACAAACACACACACACACACACACACACACACACACAATTCAAACACACAGAGCTTGGCCCCCCTGACACCACCCAGGCTGCCTCTGCCGTGGCCTCCTAGTACCGGATGCGTTGGACCCTGCTTGCTGCCTCCTGAGCCTGAGCCCTGGCCGCCGAGCATGTCAGGTGGAGCAGCTGGTGGGGGGGCCGTGCTGAGTGCTGGCACCGGAGCCCAGAGAAGGCACAGGCTGTGCTGCCAGCCTGCAGCTCAGTTGGCTGCACACAGGACCCCGTGTGCAGGGGTACACTCCTTCCACACTTCTGCTACCTAGCACGTGCCAAGCTCACCCTTGCCTGCCTGTCTGCAGGTACCCAGGAAGGCTCCTGACCTAGTCCTGTCCTGGGGTCCCACTGTACATTTCGACTAAGCTTTGGACTTCTCCCTTCAGGGAGAAACGCTTCTCACCCTCCTTTTTCCATGCTGGAGGCTCAGGAAGATGCCGAGCCTCCATGTCTGGGCCTTCGGGGTGCTCAGGTAGCCTTCCCAAGATGCTGAGCGCCCCATAGGCTCCCGTGCCCAGAAAAGCCGCTGACCCACCCAGAATGCATTCGCTGAGAACGCTTTTCTGGACTCCCGATGCCTAAGTGCTCAGTTAAAGCCCCTTCCCAGGGATGATGGTGGGGTCGGGGGGTGGGGGGGGTGGGGGGGGGAGGGGAGGCCAGGCGGTTGAGCCTGGCAAGTGGCCGAGACCTTAGCGGGATTTCTCCTTCACTGCCCCATGCTGAGGCAACATTCTAGAAAGTCTCCTCAGGTGAAAACTGGGTGCTTGGGCAGGTAATGGGCTAGGGGGGAAAAGAAATAGGAAAACAGGTCTTGGGACTCCCAGATCTTGTGTGCAGTAAGGAGGCCAGCCCACAGAGCCCCAGGAAGGTGACAGTTCTCAGGGTGGCGAGCGGGTCAGCTTGCTTTCAGGCTCGCACCAAGGAGTCCTGGGGAACAGTTGACTCCCTTCTTTCCCGGTGCGTGGGGGCTGGGAAACACGAGTTGTCAGAGGCAGGGGTAGGACTCAGAGATGACAAGAGGGCAGGGCCACGCCGGCAGGGGGCGGCGGGGCAGGGGTGCTCGGCCGTGGTTTACAATCTCTACTTGCTTGCACTCTGGGGCACTTGACAGTGGCTGTTAGGCACAGTGCCAGTTCTGTGGTTCAGGTGACCGTCCTGGACCACTCCCTGACATCGTTTATACTGTTCCAGTCCTTTGTTGTGTCCACGCTCAGGACCGCCTGAGCCCCGGTAGCTCTGCTGTGCCTTTTGGAGTGGGGTCTAGCCTAGTCTTCCAGCCCCATAATTTAGCCTAAGTGCAATGCCCGCCACTGACGAAGCCCACACAGTATTCCTCATGCCCCGTGCTAACGGTTCCTGTACGGGAGCAGGCAGCAATGTGGTCAGCGCAGTAAATATAGCTAACTTATGTTTCCCTTCCTGAAGGATAGAAGTAACGTGTACGTCATTCCCAATCCAAGCGCTGTGTATAATTTTTGTAAACTGTTCTCTTCAAACAAAAAAGAATGTAAATATGCTTCTAATAAAACAATAAGGTGATTTGCACGCGCTGTCGTTTGTGGTTGGAAAGGGAAACAGGCATGCTTCCCATGTTAGCTCGGCCAGGACGGGCTCATCCTCTGACTGTGTAGGGGCCTCCTCCATCAGGCAGCAGGTCAGACTTTGGGGTTTCTGATGGAACCCCAACGAGAGAGGAAAGAGGCCCTATTCTCTCTGGCCATTCAATGTTATTCTGACTTAAAGACGAACATCGGTTAACAGATGCCCCCCCCCAGATTTTGTATGTTAATGGACTGAATTTTTCCATAACTCTGATAAGAAAGTAGATTTTGGGCAGAGGACATCAGCACACAGCCGAAGGGCACCTTGGAATTCAGCCTTAAAAGAATTTTACAGGACAGACTTGACTTGGTGGTCGAGCGCATGTGCAAGGGTCTGGGCTCCGTCTCTGATGCTAGGGGGAGAAATAGAAATACAGTTTGCCTTTGTCTGTCTGTGCCTCTCAAAATATCGTTTGTGTTCTTACCCTGGAATCCACAGGTAGAATTTGGGGTATCTCTGCATTTGGCTGTCAAAAAAAAAAAAAAAAAATGTGGTCTTTAGTTTTCCTGGCTGAGCCGGGCGTGGTGGCAGCAACCCCGGAGATGTCAATGGGGCTCATAACTGTCACCTGGGAAAACCACCGGTGTTCCACACTGCACCATTTTTTCCTCATTTTTTAAATCATGGCGACTCAACCTGCATTGCTGAGTCCAGTTTACTGTGTCCATGCATATGCCTTATTAACTGTGTAGCTATAGTTTTTCTAAGTCGTTGATACCTGCTTATCCTGATGGTCAGTTTCATTTGTAATCAACATAATAACCTCATTGTCGTACATTTCAAAATATTACTTTGAGAAGGACTTCATATTCCTTGTGGAATACAAAAGGACTCCACAGGACAGAAAACACAAACAAAAACAAAAAAACCCAGTCTGTGCGGGGCAGTGGTGGCGCACACCTATAATCCTGGCACTTGGGAGGCAGAGGCAGGTGGGTTTCTGAGTTCAAGGCCAGCCTGGTCTACAGAGTGAGTTCCAGGACAGCCAGGGCTACATAGAGAAACCCTGTCTCAAAAACAACAACAACAACAACAAAAACCCAGTCTGCTGCTGCTTAGCACGGAGCTGCTGTTGCTGCTGCTGCTGCTGCTGCCCTGGAAATCTCGTGGCCAGCAGAGGGCGGGCTGTGACTATGGTGCTGCATGGCCTTTGGACTCAGGCTGTGGGTGGTGTGGACCCAGCATGGATTGCTGGTTGCTTCCTGTCTAGGGGATGTGACTGAGCAGGCAGCTGGCACACTCACTGGCCGTTAGGAGCTAGAAAAGTGGCATTAGGAGATGTGGATGACTTGGGAAATGAAATCATCCTGTGTTCACTGACCCCTCTGAAAGCATCTAGCGGTGGAATGAGTGATTCCTGGATGCTGTCTAAAGCATGCGCACCCTAATGGAGACAGAGACTTGGGGAAACAGCATCAGTTCAGACTGACGCTGCCTGGGAGAATCAGGGACACCCCCCCCACATCCCCCAGGAGAGCCACCCACCCTGACTTGGAGGGCAAATAGGTCTATTCCAGAATGACATGCACTAAGGCTGGCCGGAGTAGATGACTTGTCAGCATAAAGCTAGAGAGAGGATGGGCCGAACGAGAATGCCAGGCTAAGACAGCCGTTCCCTAAGAGCTTCCGGGAGAACGGGAAAGAGGCTGAGATGGATGGAGGAGGCAGCGTACCAGTCCATGCAGCATTGAGTTGAGAAGGAAAGGAGGGATTGCACCATCTTATAATTAGCAAGGCTTTTTAGCAGAGTCTTTTTTTTTTTTTTTTTTTTTTTTTGTTGGTGTTTTGGATTTGGTTTTTTCGAGACAGGGTTTCTCTGTATAGCCCTGGCTGTCCTGGAACTCACTTTGTAGACCAGGCTGGCCTCAAACTCAGAAATCTGCCTGCCTCTGCCTCCCAGAGTGCTGGGATTACAGGCGTGTGCCACCTCCGCCAGGCTTTTAGCAGGGTCTTAAATGCTGCATTCAGAGGCACCACATAAAGCCGGCGTTGGTGGCACACGCCTTTAATCTCAGCACTTGGGAGGCAGAGGCAGGCGGATCTCTGAGTTCAAGGCCAGCCTGGTCTACAGAGTGAGTTCCAGGACAGCCAGGGCTACACAGAGAAACCCTGTCTTGAAAAACAAAAACAGGCACCACATAGCTCTGTGGTACCCGAGGTGTCTATTAGGTCTGGCTAACAAGGACATCTAGCAACCATCAAAACAGAGCTTCTATGCCAATGGTGGCAGAAAAGGTTGTAAGACCAGTCCTAGCACTGAGGACAACCATAGAGTCCAGGCGAGAGAGGTTGGAGAGGCTGGAGAGGCTGCCGCTCTGTCAAAGGACCCGACTTTGGTTACTAGCACCCACATCAAATAGCTCACAACTGCCTATGCTCAGTGCCAGGGGACCCGAAGCCCTTTTCTGGCCTCTGTGGGCACTCAAGCACGTGTGTACACATCAGCATGCAAAAATGATAAAATTAACATTGAAGAAGAAGAAGCAGGGTGGTGGTGGCACCCACCTTTAATCCCAGCCCTAGGCAGGCAGAGATGGACGGGTGGATCTTGGAGTTCAAGGCCAGCCTGCTCTACAGAGAGAGTTTCAGGACAGCCAGGGCTACACAGAAAGACCCTGTCTCACAAAAATGAAAAGGAGAAAACAAACAAACAAACAAACAAACCCAAACAGCGGGGGGAGAGGGGGTGGCGCACGCCTGTAATCCCAGCATTTGGGAGGCAGAGGCAGGCAGATTTCTGAGTTTGAGGCCAGCCTGGTCTACAGAGTGAGTTCCAGGACAGCCAGGGCTACACAGAGAAACCCTATCGGGAGGGGGGGGGGAGAGGAAAAGAAAAGTAAAAAGGAAGAAGGAAAGAAAGAAAGAAAAGGAGAAGAATAAAGTCGGTGAATGGAAAACTCTACTTGCCAACATAAGCGGATCATACAGTAGGGCAGGGCTGCCTGGCCAGGATCCAAGTGGGAATGGGGTCCCCATGAGGGGATTGGGTGGTCCGCCCTGCCTGGGCTCCCAAGTGGAAAAAGCAACAGAGCCAAGCTTTGGACAGGCCTTCAGGGCTGCAAGTGCAAAGAGAGGAGCCCGGGCCCTGCCACATGCACAGCGGAAGGATCCCTGTCAAGCCATTTTGTGAACTCAGTCTGCAGAGAAATCAGAAGTGGTTAGGGTTTGGGCTGTTCTGTGCTGACGTCCATCTCAGTGTACCGGGGAGGGTAGAAGAGAGTAGGGGGAGGGAGAGAGGAGATGGGAAGGAAGAAGAGACGGGACCAGAAGGGACGGGAGAGGAAAGAAACCAACAGGAGGTCTCAGTACTGCAGTGGCCTGACTCCCACAGACTCGGGCTCGCGTGTTTGGGGCGACACAAGATGACTTGAAATATTCAGCAGATAGCTGAAATTCCAACAATTTTAAAAGAACCAAGCATCCTAAACCATGAGAGTGACCCAGGCGCCGGACTCTACCTTTTATATTTGAAACTTTTTCCTCATCCAGTTCAAGCTTGAGTCATACTGAGAAGCCTGTAGCAGGAAAGGAAAAGATGGACTAAGGGCGGTGCTCAACCTCGGATGCTTTCCTGTTCTGTGCCAGGAAGCTGTGTGGGGCAGGATGCTGTCTGACATGTGTGAGGCCCTGAGTCCTGTCCCCCTCTCCCCCACCCCTTTCAAAGAAAAGCACGGCTGGACAATAGTCAACTAAACCTATGGCTTTCCTCCTGCTGTAGTCACTGGGCAGAACAGGCTGTCAGTCTGCCCGACGGCGTGTGACTGTCCCCTCTGTGTGAAAATACAACAGAGCAAACATATGGGTCTCCCTGTGTAGTGAGGCACCTCAGAGGAGGCCATGCTTCAAGACAGGGACGCACAAGACAGTGGTTCTTCCAACAGTTCCCCCTGAGACTTACACAGAACATTAGGCCTGGTCAAATGATCCAAGGACGGGCTTCAAGCCGTGGCTGTCTCAGGGCTACTGGTTACCACAGCATACCTTGATGGATATAGCCCATCAGGATATCCGCCCGGCTGGAGAGATGGCTCAGCAGTTAAGAGCACGGACTGCTCTTCCAGAAGTCCTGAGTTCAAGTCCCAGCAACCACGTGGTGGCTCGAAACCATCTGTAACGGGGTCTGGTGGCCTCTTCTGGGGTGTCTGAAGAGAGCCATGGTGGTGTACTCATATACATGATAAATAAATCCTTTTATAAAAAAGTATCTGTCTCCCCACTCACTAGGCTGCATCTAGCTCCCCCCGGAGATGGAAAGGCAGCTGAGGAGGGCAAAGAAGAAAGCATGTGGTAGATGCTGTGGGTGCTCCTGCTGTGGGTGCTCCTCCAGGCTCCCCACTCATGGTACATGAGATAGAATCAGAGCCTTATGCAGAAGCCCCAACCTCCTCCACTGCAGCCCAGATCCCCTTTTGTGGTTTGCCCTATCCATTTTTGTGGCTTTTGTCTTAGCAGTCCACACCCCACACCAGATTCCCTTCAAAGGGCTGCTTTGGGGGCTACCAAGGTCCCTTTGCCCACAGGCACCGAGAGGTAAAGCTGCCTGGGAACTGACATCTACCCACCCTGGATGGGTCTCAGGCCGGGACCCAGTGGAGTGGGAGTATGAAAGGCCTGCTCCCTTGCAACAAGTCAGGACAAACCCCGAGATGAGGCGTGGCTGACACTCTTAAGCTCCCTGTGGGATCAAGCTGCAGCTCCCCCCTTTTGTTCTTCCTTCCCCTCCCCCTCCTGCTTCTGTTGTTTCTAGTCTCCCTTGGGAGGGTTTCCTTAACAGAGCACCTGCTCCCCAGCTCTCCAAGGACTACTTAAGACATGTGGAGCTGGTTATCGCTAAGAAATGGACTCTGGGTGGGTGAGGTTTTGGAACCCGAGCACCCTGGCCAGACGGGGCAGGACTCTCAGTGATAGTAAGTGGGGTCTCATCCCACCCAAATGCTATGGCGGGAATATTGCACAAATGCCTTCTGGTTAGAGTTGGCTGTGGCTGGAAAGAGTCACCCTGGCTTGTGCTCTGGAAGCAGTGATTAAAAAGACTACAATGTTAGTTCATTGTTGGTGGATAGTGTTTCATTTTGTTTGGTATTGTTTTCTTTTTGTTTTGTTTTTTATTTTTCGAAACAGAGTTTCTCTGTGTAGTCCTGGCTGTCCTGGAACTCACTCTGTAGACCAGGCTGGCCTAGAACTCAGAAATGTGCCTGCCTCTGCCTCCCAAGTGCCTGGCTTTGTATTGTTTTTTAAAGAGAAAGAAAAAAGCAGGCACTCACCAATGTAAGGCAAGGTGTGGCTGTGAAAGGGCTTCCTCTGCAGCTTTAAGAGGACTATCCTTGGTCTAGTAATTCCACTTTGGTATTTACCCAAAAGGGTTGACATCAGTTCATCAAAGAGATGCTCACACTCTGGGGCTTATCACAAAACCTTTCACACTAGTGAAGAACCGAGCGGAAGCACTGGAATACTATTCAACCCTGAAAGAGGAGGAAGTCCCTCAACATAGGTGGGAATGCTGAGACAGGCATCCAAAGGCAAATACTGCAAATTCTTTTGTGGGTGGGATCTACAGCAGGCCTCGGGTTTCAGCCGTAGGGGAAGAAGAAGGGGCAAAGATGATGGCCAAGGAGCGCAAAATCCTTAGGGGGAAGAAACGGTACCTCTTCTCTCTGGTCCTTTTGCACAGCCTGCTGGGCAGGGAGGGTCTCGGCTGGAGGACCGGCCAGGACTGGAGCATGTGCTCTGCTAGCAGCTGTTTGGGGTGACCTGAATCTGTGTTCCAGAATAACCTGTTTCTTGCTCGCTTTGAAAGGAGAGCTGGGGGTTGGGGATTGAGCCCAGTGCTAAAAGAGAGTTTACACAGCAAGCAAGAGGCCCTGCCTGGGTTTAGTGCTTTTGCTCTGAAGGCATGAGGGGCTAAGTGAAAAAAAAAAGAGGAGAGGAGAGGAGAGGGGAGGGGAGAGGAGAGGAGAGGAGAGGAGAGGAGAGGGAAGAGGGAGGAGGAGGAGGAGGAGGAGGAGGAGGAGGAGAAGGAGGAGGAGAAGAATTTTTTTCAAGACAGGGTTTCTCTGTGTAGCCTTAACTCTCCTGGAGCTCCCTATGTAGACCAGACTGGCTTTGAACTACAGAGATCTGCCTGCCTCTGCCTCCTGTGTGCTGGGATTCAAGGCATGTGCCATTGCTGGACAGTAGTGGCACACGCCTTGAATCCCAGCACTTGGGAAGCAGAGGCAGGTAGATTTCTGAGTTGAGGCCAGCCTAGTCTACAGAATGAGTCCAGGACAGCCAGGGCTACAAAGAGAAACCCTGTTTTTGTTTTTGTTTTTGTTTTTGTTTGGTTTTTCAAGACAGGGTTTTTCTGTGTAGTTCTGGCTGCCCTGGAACTCACTCTGTAGACCAGGCTGGCCAAGAACTCAGAAATCTGCCTGCCTCTGCCTCCCAAGTGCTAGGATTACAGGCATGCGCCACCATGCCCGGCTCTGAGAAACCCTGTCTTGAAAAACAAACAAAAAAAGGCATGTGCCACTATGCCCAGTTAGGGTTTGTTTTTATAAAATTGATGCCTTTACCTGCTGAGCCATCTTTATCTTTTGTTTTTGTCTTTTTTGTTTTTCTTTTGTTTTTTTCAAAAATTTTTGGAACTCACTCTGTAGACCAGGCTGGCCTCGAACTCAGAAATCTGCCTGTCTCTGCCTTCCAAGTGCTGGGATTACAGGTGTGCGCCACCACCACCTGGCTCTTTATCATCATTTAAGTATGGGATCATGTAATAGGGGCTGGAGAGAGGACTCAGCTGTTAAAGGACAGGCTCTTGACCCCAAAAGAGAACAGGGCATGAGATTTTCTGTTTCTGTATGGGTAACTGTGGGGAGATGGACAACCACGTCTGGTCTTTCTCCAGTTAGCACTATGTTGGGTTTGGTTTGCTGCCTATGGCATTGTCTATATCGAGGTATGTTCCTTCCGCTTTCTGTGGTGACTTTACCACGAACAGATGGTGGACTTTGTTGAAGGCCTCTTTTGCAACTTCTAAGACAATGTGACTTAAGCCCGATGAGTTCATTTGTATGCTGGGTCATGTGTATTGAATCAATTTGTGTGTATTGAACCGTCCTTACGCCCCTGGAGCAAAACCAGCACAGTTGTGGTAAATGATCTTTTTAATGTGCCACCAAATTCAGCTTGAGAGTATTTTTTTCCCTTATTTATTTATTTATTTATTTATTTATTTGTTTATTTATTGGTTTTCGAGACAGGGTTTCTCTGTGCTGGCTGTCCTGGAGCTCACTCTGTAGAGAAAACCAGGCTGGCCTCAAACTCAGAAATCTGCTTGCCTCTGCCTCCCAAGTGCTGGGGTTAAAGGCATGTGCCACCACGGCTGAGTAGTTTTTGAAAAAATATTTTTAGTGTGTGTGTATGGGCATTTTTTGTCTGCATGTATGTCTGTACACCATGTGGATGCCTCGTGATTAGAGGCCAGAAAATGGTATTGTGTCCCCTTGGAACTAGAGTTGGGGATGGCAAGAGCCCACATAGGTCCTGAGAATCAAACCCAGGTCCCTGGAGCCATCTTCCCAGCCCTAACCCTGAAAGTATTTTACTGAGAACTTTTTTGTGTTAATATTCACCATGAAATTTTGTCTTACGTTTGTATCTTTAAGTGTTCCCTATCCCCCAAACAGTTTCAGAATTTCAGTACATTCACTAACTAGGAAAGGAATCTTTTTTTGTTTGTTTGTTTGTTTTGTTTTCCGAGACAGGGTTCTCTCTTCTCTGTATAGCCCTGGCTGTCCTGGAACTCACTCTGTAGACCAGGCTGGCCTCGAACTCAGAAATCCGCCTGCCTCTGCCTCCCAAGTGCTGGGATTACAGGTGTGAGCCACCACGCCCGGCTTAGGAAAGGAATCTTAAATCTGAAAAACAAACCCATTCAAAACTGAGGGGAAAAAAGAAAAAGAAAAAGAAAAACAAAAACAAAAAGCTTGGAATAACTCTAACCTAGGAAGTGAAAAGCCAGCCGGGCGGTGGTGGCGCACGCCTGTAATCCTAGCACTCTGGGAGGCAGAGACAGACAGATTTCTGAGTTCAAGTCCAGCCTGGTCTATAGAGTTCCAGGACAGCCAGGGCTATACAGAGAAACCCTGTCTCGGGAAAAAAAAAAAAAAAAAAAAAAAAAAAATCCACTCCCCCCACCCTCCCCACCCCCCCACCCCCCCACCCCCGCAAAGGAAGTAAATAGCCTCTGCAATGAAAATTTGTTGTTGTTTTTATTTCTGTTTTTCGAGACAGGGTTTCTCTATGTAGCTCCAGCTGTCCTGGAACTCACTCTGTAGACCAGGCTGGCCTCAAACTCAGAAATCCACCTTCTGCAATGAAAATTTGAGCTAAGAAAAAAACGTTGGGGAGATTGGTGGGATGGCTCAGTAGTTAGTTAAGAGCACTGACTGCTCTTCCAAAGGTCCTGAGTTCAAATCCCAGCAACCACATGGTGGCTCACAACCATCTGTAATGAGATATGATGCCCTCTTCTAGTGTGCCTGAAGACAGCTACAGTGTACTCACATATACCAATAAATGAATCTTAAAAAAAAAAAAAAAACCTTGATTCTTCAGCAAACACTTCGCTAACCGAAGCATGTCCCTAGCCCCCAGGGGGTCTTTTTACAGTGTCATCACCTCCCCTGCTCTTTGCTCTTCGAGTGCGTGCCGAGCAGAGAGGCTTCCGGAGCTCCCACACACACATACCTCCATCACTGATAGGCAAGCTTCCTCCCCACCTTTCCCTTCTTTCTCTTTAAAAGGTGTCAACAAGAACAGAGTATCAGAGTTCTGAGGTTCTGTCTTAAGCTGTGGCTCTGATCTCTGGGAAAGGCGAGCTCCCCAGGACATTCCAGTCCCCCGGGATAGACTGGAGCTGTTCCTGTTGTGCCTTGTGACTTGGCTAGTTCAGCGCAGGCTCCTGGTGGCACTCATCTTTTCCTGACAGTTCTCACTCTCCAGTTGACTCCCAGCAGGGTCTAGCCCTCCCTCCGCGTCTGCCCTCTCCCTTGGCTCCGTGAGCTATCTTCTCCTTCGTCTCTCCTCGGTGTGGGTTGGAGACTACATTTCTCAGACACAACCGCAGCTGGCCCTGCTTGCTTCCTGTCTTCCATCTGTATATGAATTTCAAAATTCCATATGTATATCAATTTCAAAATTACTTCTTTATGCATCTGAATTTCAAAATTACACTTACAAATTACAAATGTATGTGTTCTAGTGTGCATTTCTGTCATGATAGAGCATTTGGACCCTAAGCAACTTGAGGAGGTAAGTGTTTATTTCACTTACAGATTGCTGTGTATCCTCAAAAAAAGCCAAGGCAGGAACTCAAAGCAGGAACTTGACAGAGAAACCACGGAGGAACACTGCTTCCGGGCTTCCTCTCCATGGCTTGTTCTTCCTACTTTCTTTGAGACAGGGTTTCTCTGTGTAGCCCTGGCTGTCCTGGAACTCACTCTGTAGACCAGGCTGGCCTCGAACTCAGAAATCTGCCTGCCTCTGCCTCCCAAGTGCTGGGATTACAGGCGTGCGCCACCACTGCCCGGCAACATTACTCTTTTTTTGAAAGCCACTGATGATGTTAGAGGTAGGTTTGTGAATCTGCTGGGAGTCTGATCGTTTCAGTATTCTTGGAGTTGGTGACTGGGCAGCTACCATCTCTCAGAGGCATTGGGTTGGCTCTTTCTGGCATTTCTGTGTTGTGTTTTGTGCTCTGTTGTTTTAGGAATCTCCCTCAGTCTTTCTAGTTGCCTTGGTGAACAGCCTTCTTTTAGGTGCCCAATCTCCAGTAGCATTCAGAAAGGGAAGAACAAATGACTCCAACAGCAATAACATCCAAACCAACCAGATGACAGAAATGCATGCAATTGTAGTCTCCTGAAGCCAATGGATGGTCATAGATCAGAAAATGGCAAAAGGAGTGGAGTGTGTGCTACACACACACACACACACACACACACACACACATTTATCAAAGAGTAAAATATAGGGCTGGAGCCGGGCGGTAGTGGTGCACACCTTTAATCCCAGCACTTGGAAGGCAGAGGCAGGCGGATTTCTGAGTTCGAGGCCAGCCTGGTCTACAGAGTGAGTTCCAGGACAGCCGGGACTATACAGAGAAACCCTGTCTCGAACAAAACAAAACAAACAAACAAAAACAAACAAACAAAAAATATATAGGCCTGATGAGATGGCTCAGTGGTTAAGAGCACTAACTGCTCTTCCAGAGGTCCTTAGTTCAATTCCCAGCAACCACATGGTGGCTCACAACCATCTGTAATGGGATCGAATGCCCTCTTCTGGTGTGTTTGAAGACAACTGTGTACTCACATACAATAAATAAATAAAATGTAAAAGGGGTAATTATTCAGGTGAACAGGTATGGCATTTTAAAAGTTTACTTAAGTGAACAACCTCAGACAGTACCAGTTTTCTTTTCATCAAAGATGTCAGGTCAGTAGCGGCAAAAGCTAGCTGCTGACTCAGCATTATCACTCCTGTGACCTGCAGTTTCCTTTGGAGAGGTCACAGGGCACACACTGTTTACCTTTCCTCCCTCACTATTTATCCCTAGGCTAGCAACCAGAGGGGGTGGTCGGTGGGCACAGGCAGTTTCACTCCTGGCTGCCTCACTCCAGGACGGCTGCGATGGAACACAGGTTCTATGGCACTAATTCCCCGGGGATTGTTCTGTCTGTACACTACTACTACTATGGCAGCATTGGTGCCGGAGGTTCTGGCTTAGGTCTAGTCTCTAGTGCCTTCCGAGATGACTGCTGTGGGGCTAGGGGGCCTCTGTGGGGCTAAGCTCAAGGACCCTGGGTCCTGCCTCCTCCCATACAAGCACCGGCTCTCCTCTTACACCTGTGCTAATCCCGTCTGTATCTCTCTCTTTTTTGTTTGTTTGTTTGTTTGGGTTTTTTTGTTTTGTTTTGTTTTTTGTTTTGGTTTTTTCAAGACAGGATTTCTCTGTATAGCCCTGGCTGTCCTGGAACTCACTCTGTAGACCAGGCTGGCCTTGAACTCAGAAATCTGCCTGCCTCTGTCTCCCAAGTGCTGGGATTAAAGGTGTGTGCCACCACTGCCCCGGCCCGTCTGTATCTCAAAAGCAGTTTCTGACTGCATGGAACTCTGAACATTTTGACTCAGCATACCTACTCTTTTATAACCAACATTTGGAGGGCCAGCTACGACTCAGGTTACAATTCCAAGAGACAGGGAAATGCCGTGACTTTGGACTTAAAGAGGGCTCCTGGACATTTGGGGTACATGCTGGGAAGAAGGAACTTCCCCAGGGCCACGTGCTGTGCTGTGCGGATTCCAGGGCCCTTGTCTTTTTATGAGACCTTTGCTGTTTTCTGTTTCTCCTTTCACTGTGTGCCTGGTGCTGGGTCACTCTCTTACCAAAGTTTCTTGAATTTTTTTCAGGTCTGTTTTTTTTTAACTGACAATGCCTACTTTTCATCTATCCAAATCTGTCAGTCAGTCAGTCAGTCAGTCAGTCAGTCTGTCTGTCTGTCTGTCTTTCTATTTGTGACAGTTCTGGCTGTCCTGGAACTTATTTGATAAACCAGGCTGGCCTGGTACTTACCTGTCTCTGCCTCCTAAGTGCTGTGATTAACAGTGTGCACCACCACACCTAGCTAAATCATTCTTCTTTTTCCCTCCAACTCCATATTTTTCTGGAAAGAATTTCATCTATTTTATTCTTACATCAAGCACATTGAGACAAACCTATTACATCTTTCTTCCTTCCTTCCTTCCTTCCTTCCTTCCTTCCTTCCTTTCTTTCTTTCTTTCTTTTTTGTTGGTTTTTCAAGACAGGGTTTCTCTGTGTAGCCCTGGCTGTCCTGGAACTCACTCTGTAGACCAGACTGGCCTTGAACTGAGAAATGCACCTGCCTCAGCCTCCCAAGTGCTGGGATTAAAGGCGTGTGCCACCACCGCCCAGCTGAAAAATTTTTATTACTATTTTATTATACTTCCCTCCTAAGTGTTGCTGTAATTCTTACCTTGTATGATCATAGACTTTAAGAGAACTTTCTGGATTAAAGCTTGATTAAAATTATTAAACATTTGGCCCAAGAAGCACATTAATATCATAAGTACAGATTTTATGAGCATTACATCATTTAAATACATGATTTGTTAAAAATCATTTGAGTAACATTTCTGCACATGAATATCAATTGCCGCTGCTGCTAGGATTTGTGTTATTTTATTTTCCTGTCAGTACTGAGAAAATCTGTTCACACACGGGTGTAACTTGTCTCACGGCCACATTATGAGACCTCTTGGAATTCTAAGATATGACAAAAATTACTCAGTGGGAACGGGCCTGCACTCACCATGTGGGTGTTGATGGTCTTGTGGTTCCTGGAGGACCCCAGCTCCCCTCCGAAGGGGCTGAGGTTCCTGCATTCATCTTCTCAGCCCCGGGTGACCAGAGAGCTGCGGCCCAGCTACTGCATCCTCATGGGCACCTTCTCCTCATCTCTCTCTCTCTTCCTTCCCTTCCTTCCTCCTGTGTGGGCAGCTTCTTCCTAGCCACGCGCTCTCAAATACAGATCAACCCACAGAGCAAGGCAGATTTACAGCCTCTGCTGATTTTCTCTTTGCATTATCCCGAACCTTTTCGTGAACTTTGTTGGCCTAACTGCTCCCACTTACTTAGTTCTGGAGCGGAGACCGGCAGAAGTGTCCACTCTTTGACATGCCCTAGGTAAGAATTCTTGAGAGGGCAGCTTGTCGGACATGTAGATTCTTTAGCTCTGTGCTGAACTATGACTCTGCCTGGGCATCAGGTGGGAAGTCCAGAGAACTCCCTTCACTAAAATTAAGACAAACAAACTTAGCGACCCACCAGCAAAATCATTATTTTTGCCTTTTTTTTCCATTTAATTTTTTTTTTTCCCCGAGACAGGGTTTCTCTGTGTAGCCCTGGCTGTCCTGGAACTCACTTTGTAGACCAGGCTGGCCTCGAACTCAGAAATCCGCCTGCCTCTGCCTCCCAAGTGCTGGAATTACAGGCGTGCGCCACCACCGCCCGGCTTCCATTTAATTTTTTAATTTCATGTGTATAGGTGATTTGGCTGCATGTATGTCTGTGCACCAGAAGAGGGCATTGTATTTCCTGGAATGCAAAATTGCAATTATAATTGGTCATGTGGGTGCTGGGGATTGAACCTCTGGAAGAACAGCCAGAGCTCTTAGGTGCCGAGCCGTCTCGGCAGCCCTGGGGTTAGTCCTTCGGGATAGGATCTTGCTGGTGCCTTGGCTGGTCTCGGGCTCAGGCAGTCTTCCTGTTTTCTGTGCAGCTAGAGCTAGTGGAACATGGGACCACCATGTCAGGGACTCTAAAGTCTCTGGCAGGGTCAGCTCCATCCTCCTCTGATGTTCCTGACAACACAAAATTACAAACTATTTGACTGATGGGAGGATAGGTATTGTTCTTTTCTTTTTGTTCCTTTTTTGTTTGTTTGTTTGTTTGTTGTTTGTTTTTCAAGACAGGGTTTCTCTGTGTAGCCCTGGCTGTCCTGGAACTCACTCTATAGACCAGGCTGGCCTCAAACTCAGAAATCCGCCTGCCTCTGCCTCCCTAGTGCTGGGATTATAGGCGTGTGCCACCACACCCGGCCTTTTTGTTCCTTTTTGAGATAGGGATCTTACTATGTTGCTTAGGCTGAAATGGAATTCCTGCCTCAGCCTCCAAGGTAATTAACCTAGGTATGTGCTACCACACCCACCTAAAAGGCTTTTAAAAAGGTAGGTACTGGGGAAACCCATTTATTTTTAATTATTTTATTTTTATTTTATATTATTTTATTTTTTATTTTATTTCATTTCATTTCATTTCATTTTATTTTATTTTATTTTATTTTATGAAGCATACCAAAATGCCTTTCCTAACATTTTTTCCTTTTCTTTCTCTTTGCTGTTTTCTTTTCTTTCTTTCTTTTTTTTTTTTTTTTTTTTTTTTTTTTGGATTTGGTTTTTTTTTCGAGACAGGGTTTTTCTGTATAGCCCTGGCTGTCCTGGAACTCACTCTGTAGACCAGGCTGGCCTCGAACTCAGAAATCTGCCTCTGCCTCCCAGAGTGCTGGGATTACAGGCGTGTGCCACCACAGCCCGGCTTCTTTGCTGTTTTCTTGGTGGTGAGAACTAAGTCAACAACCTTATACCTCATTTACTAAGGCTTTTAAGTGACTATATATATTTTTGTTGTTGTTGTTTTTTGTTTGTTTTTAGAGACAGGGTTTCTCTGTGTAGTCCTGGCTGTCCTGGAACTCACTCTGTAGACCAGGCTGGCCTCGAACTCAGAAATCCACCTGCCTCTGCCTCCGGAGTGCTGGGATTAAAGGCGTGCGCCACCACCGCCCGGCGTGACTATATATTATATAGAAGGAACCATCACGTATGGTTTACCAGTTTCTTCCCTAGCCTCCTATTTTGCAGTTAGACATGAAAACCAGGGCCTTATATTTCCTGTTTTCTATTATACTCAAACAGCTTGTGTGCAGCCCTCCTACCAGCTTCTAGGAGTCATGTGACTAAGTGCTAGCCAATGACTGATGAGCATGAAGGGCGTGCTTCTGAGAACCGGTAGTTACTAGCTAGTGAGCGGCCTCTGCATGCTGCAGCCCTATAATACTGGAGACCGTGTTTTCCACATTGTGCAGCTTTGGATAAAGTTGAATTACCAACACACATGAACAACATTTGTCTACTGGTGGGGATACTTCGGCTGTGGAAGCTTCGTATCATGTCAGCTTGCCCAGGCTATTAAGACAGTTCTCTGACTTCTGTTCCTCTGTTTCTGCTTAGCACAGGCCAGATTTGTGTGCAGGATGGGGGCATAGGAGGGAAATGCTGGTCCTATGTTGTTCATGCACAGCATTCTCCGTGATCTGTGGGATCTTCAATCCCGCAGTCTTCATTTAAGCTCCTTCTCTTGACTCCTGGGTCTGAGTGTGTTTCTGGCTCTTTGACAGGGCCTCCGACTAGAACACATGACACAAAAGGCAAGACACACCGACCCCGTGTGCACAGAGAAACCCTGTCCCAAAAAGCCAAACCAAACAAAAGGTTACTGGGGCAGGAGAGGTGGCTTAGCAATGAAGAACGGTTGCTGCCCTTGCAGAGAACCTGGGTTTAGTTCTCAGCACCTGGGTGGTAGTTTACAACCCTCTCTAACTTCAGTTCCGGGGGTCTGATGCTGTCCGCTGGCTCCTGGACATTTGTGTTCATATGCATATGGGTCTACATTTGCCACACTGCACGCAGGAAGGCTGGAGGACAACAGGCAGAAGCGCGTTCTCTCCTTTACCCTGTAGGTCCTGGGACTGAACTCACTACTCAGGGCTCATGGCAAATGGCTTTACCCACTAAGGTCATCTTTTTTGTTTGTTTGTTTGTTTGTTTGTTGTTTTTCGAGACAGGGTTTCTCTGTGTAGCCTGGCTGTCCTGGAACTCACTCTGTAGACCAGGCTGGCCTCGAACTCAGAAATCCACCTGCCTCTGCCTCACAAGTGCTGGGGTTAAAGGCATGCGCCACCACTGCCCGGCCACTAAGGTCATCTTAATGCCCCTATTTTTTTTTTTTCCAAGACAGAGTCTTGTGTAGCTGTAGCTGCCCTTGAACTCACAATGGGGCTGAGGGTTGTTCAGGATGCCTTTGGGCCCCTCACCCTCCTCTTCTGGCCCCTAATGCTGGGTTATGAGCGTGGCTGAAGGCCTGGGACTCACCTTCTGACCAAGCTCTGGCTAATACACAAGATTAATTCGCTATTGTGGCACAGCAACTTCTAGACAACTTACCTTTATGCTTTTATTTGCAGGTGTCCTATTTAACACGATATGCCTAAAACGTTAGGAAAATATTAATTTCAGTACATATTTGGAAGTAGATTGATAGAAATAATTTTTTTTTTTTTTTTTTTTTTTTTTTTTTTTGAGACAGGGTTTCTCTGTGTAGCCCTGGCTGTCCTGGAACTCACTCTGTAGACCAGGCTGGCCTTGAACTCAGAAATCCGCCTGCCTCTGCCTCCCAAGTGCTGGGATTACAGGAGTGCGCCACCACGCCCGGCTCAGAAATAATGTTTTTACTTATGTAGTTTGAGATGTATCCGGGCAGCGGTGGCACACGCCCTTAATCCCAGCACTTGGGAGGCAGAGGCAGGCGAATTTCTGAGTTCAAGGCCAGCCTGGTCTACAGAGTGAGTTCCACGACAGCCAGGGTTACACAGAGAAACCCTGTCTCGAAAAAACTAAAACAACAAACAAACAAACAAACAAACAAACAAACAAAAGATGTATCTCCCTGGTACAGAAAAGATGGCTCTGTAGTTAAGAGCAGGCACTGTTCTTGCAGAGGACTTGAGATCAGGTCCTAGCACCTGTGTCAGGCCTCACCTCTGGCCTCCACAGAGGCCTATACTTCTGCTCTCTCTCTCTCTCTCTCTCTCTCTCTCTCTCTCTCTCTCTCTCTCTCTCTCCTTTGCATAACTCACTGGTCAGCCAGATTAGGCACTGTCTTTCTCACAGTTATCTTTTTCCTGGAACTTATAGATAGATAAATAAAGATATATAATCTCATCATATGGGTAAAATATTTAAGTGTATTGCTTTTATTTTGTCTTACTAATACTCTTTTGCTAATGGTCTCAAAAGTTATTAGTTTGAAATGACCTGAATCAAAAGCTTATTTCATATAATCATCACTTTATAACATGCCCACACACTTATACACATGTAAATATAACACATATACAACAGATAAATAAAAATATATAAAAAAGAGAAAGATATAAATTCTATCAAGCCTTTGTATAGCCGGGTGTGGTGGTGCACGCCTGTAATCCCAGCACTTGGGAGGCAGAGGCAGGCAGATTTCTGAGTTTGAGGCCAGCCTGGTCTACAGAGTGAGTTCCAGGACAGCCAGGACTACACAGAGAAACCCTGTCTCAAAAAAAAAAAAAAAAAAAAAAAAAAAAAAAAAGGAAAGCCTTTGTGTTATTTGATTGTAAGTGATCTCAGGGAGTCCACTGTTTAGATGAGCTGGCTACCATGACCCTCAGCTATCTGCAGCTATGTGACATCTACTTCATAACAGCCTGGAAAGAACAAACATGACCTCATATAGTCTCAGAGGGTCAGGAATCCAAGAGTAGCAAGCCCTGTTCTCTGTTGAAAGAATGCAGGCTGGGGCTGGGAAGCTGGCGACTTAGAGTGCACTGACCAGACCACTTCAGCTGAGGGGTGGTGCTGAGGGTGAGAACAGGGTGAGGGGGAAAGGAGAAAGACAGAAGGAGGGAGAGAGAGAAGAAACATGGGACAGTCACACACAGAGGGAGAGAGAGAATAAACACACATCATTCATAGAAACAGGCAGGCAGGCAGGCAGAGGCCACATTGCCTCCATATATACACAGAGTGGGAAGGAATGGACACATGTGAGATAGTCTATAAGAAGGTACAGAAGAGGCAGGACTGGGAGCCCCTTCATTCTGCCATCCCCGTGCTCTCTGCCGATGAGGTCAAGCAGTCTGCATGCTCCAGCATCTCGAAGGATGGGAAGGATGGGTGGGCTTGGAGCCAGCTGCCAACAGGCACACATATAGGTTACTGCAGATAAACGTATACATCTGACTGCGGAGTCATGCTGGGGGTCACGGAGCTGCACCTCCTCACTGTCAGCACGCCTTGCAAACCTTGGCCCAGAGCTGTCCGAAGCTCTGGACAGAAGCTGCTTTATGACTTTCTTCTGCCTTTGTCTATGATCAGATCTATCACCAGCTAGCACCAAGCCTGAAGCATAAGAATCCTGCACACCCAGGCACTTGTCTAAGAGGCCAGCCAGAGCAGGGAGGTCAGCCTTGACTCAGCTTATGTAAGTCTTCTGTCATACACATGCTTTTTTAATCCCTTTCAGCATTTGTAATCAAAGCCAATAATGTTTTCTTTTTCTTTCCAGGAGGCATATGATTTTAATTAAAGAACGGAAACTGTGAGGTTTTCTGATGCCAGGGGTTGCAAACTCAGATATCCTCAGGGGTTTAGCATTCAAATGAGAAGCATGCAGATTGCTATAGTATGAATGTGGCACTATAGCTTCGGTTGAAATGGAGTCCCATTGTGAGGGTTAGGTCATGAGGGCTTCTACTCTCATCAGTCATTTAACCCTTTTGTGGTGGCTATTCCTGGTTGTCAACTTGACTGTATCTAGAATCAAGTACAATCCAGAATTGGAAGGCTCACCTGTGATCCTAATCTGGAGGTTGAGGGATACAAGTTTTTGACCTGGATCCTGCTTGGAGATCTTGAGGCATAGTGGCAATGAATACGAGATTAAGACCAGGAGACCTCTGAGTTCAAGGTCATCTGGTGACTAGGCAAGTCCCAAATCCAGGTGTTGTGGCACACTCCTTTAATCTGGACCACACCTTCCGCTGGAGACCTACATAAGGACCTTAGAAGAAGGAAGATTCACTCTCTTCTTCACCTGCCTCCCATGTGGGACTGAGCAACCGATCCTTGGACTTCCATTCACAGCTGCTGCTGACCAATGTTGGGAGTTGGACTTCAGACTGTAAGTCACCAACAAATTCCCTTACTATACAGAGGCTACTCATAAGCTCTGTGGCTCTAGAGATCGCTGACTAATATACCCCTTCATAGACTAATGGGCTACTAAGGGAGCTGCATGGCTATAGAGTGAGCATTCTCTGGTTAGCTTGCTCTCGCACCTTGCCCCGTGATGACCACTGCCTGCGTGATGAACCCATGAAAGGCACTGACCTGTGACAAGCAGATGCTGGTGCCATGTTCCTGCCATGAGCTAAACCAGTTTCTCCTTCCTTCCTTCCTTCCTTCCTTCCTTCCTTCCTTCCTTCCTTCCTTCCTTCATCCCTTCCTTCCTCCCTCCCTCCCTCCCTCCCTCCCTCCCTCCCTCCCTTCCTTTCTTTCTTCCTTTCTTCCTTTTTTTCTCCCCTCTGTGTAGCCCTGGCTATCTTGGAACTCGCTTGAGTTCATAGAGATTGGCCTACTTCTGTCTCCCAAGTGCTGGGATTAAAGGGTGCACAGCCGCTGCACAGCTTTAGGTTTTTTTTTTTTTTTTTTTTTATGTCATCTGTTCTCACATATTCAATACAACAGCAACAAATGGCCGAGACACATGTCAGAGTTCAAGCAGTAACGGCAATGGGAATCTTACTTATGTGAAGGTTTTTTTTTTTTTTTTTTTTTTTTTTTTTTTTTTTTTTTGAGGCAGGGTTTCTGTGTAGCCCTGGCTCCTGGAACTCACTCTGTAGACCAGGCTGGACTTGAACTCAGAAATTCGCCTGCCAAGTGCTGGGATTAAAGGCCATGTGCCATCACTGCCAGGCAAGATTCATCTTTTAACCAGTGTTGAGGTATGTGAATAGGCATGCAGTTGCCTGCAGGGACTACCAGAGGGCTTTACTTCCTCCAGAGCTGGAATTCCAGGCAGCTGTGAGCTCCCAGCATGCATGCTGGGGACTGAACTCAGGCCTGCTAGAGCAGAAAGCACTCTCTGCCATTGAGTCCATTTCCTTAGTCCCCTAAAGTGTGACACTTTTATTTTTATTTTTATTTTTTTGGTTTTTCAAGAGACAGGGTTTCTCTGTGTAGCCCTGGCTGTCCTGGAACTCACTCTGTAGACCAGGCTGGCCTCAAACTCAGAAATCCGCCTGCCTCTGCCTCCCAAGTGCTGGGATTAAAGGCGTGCACCAGCACGCCCGGCCAAGTGTGACACTTTTAACTGATGGATTTTGGCCGTGCTAAGGGTTGAGCCCATGACCTTCATGTCATGGATATGCCAGAGTTTTTTTTTCCTGTTTTGTTTGTTTGTTGACACAGTTTCTCTGTAACAGCCCTGGCTTTCCTAGAACTACTCTTGCAGATCAGGTTGGCCTTGAACTCACAGAGATCCACTTGCCTCTGCCTCCAGAGTGCAGGGATTAAAAGTGCGTGCTACCGCACCGCACACAATGAATACGGTAGTCTAGGCTAAGCAAACACAAGGGAGGATCATCCTCATCCTGTGCCCTACAAGCTGTATGTATGAAAGGGGCTGGCATCACATGGGAGGTCATACTCACCCGGTTCCCTGGCATCCTCAAGGTCTTGGCTGGCTGTTACACTGGTGAACTCCAATAAACTAGACTTTCAGTATTCACAGAACTTCCCACACTCACTATGGGCTTGGACATACGACTTGCTTTGACTGATTTGGCAATCAGAGCTTGATAAGCATTTGCTGAAGGCTCTCTCACCCTTTTCCGAGGCACCCTCTAGAAGCTAGAGAGGACCCTGAGGATGAGATATCATTTTGAAGGTGTTCGCAGCTGATTACAGTTCTCTGTGTAACCTCAGCTTCTCTATCACATTGGTCTAGATGGGCTGGGTTAATTTACGTAATTGTATAAAATAACAGGCCATTGTTATTCTAAGCCACCACACCTTGGGATGGATGGTAATGTCGAAATAGGTAACTGAAACAAAGGTCATTAACCTAACCTCATTACACTTCTGTCTGTCCCAAGTCCAGAAAGGGAAGAGAATTTGGGGAAATCCAGAAAGCAAGGTATTGGGCTTTTCCCAGGTACTTTCTTTTAATCTCTTGGTGAAAGCCACTAGATAAGAGTCTAAAATGTAAAACTCTGACTGCAGGGAATTATACTGTGGTTTGGATATATACAGATTACTGTAATGCTTTGCTCTTTGGGAATGGGAAGAGTTCTACGTCATCCACTTTGTAAAGTGGGGCAAAGGACTGAAACACACTTGAGAAGCAGGAAAGCAGGCACTGTTACTGTGAGATGCACTGAGATCGAGCTGAGATACTTGATAATAGCCAGAACCTGGCTCTTACAGCCTGCAAAACATAAACACAATGACTTCGCAGACCATCAACATTAGAAATAAAAATAAATGTCTCTAAAATGGACAGCTTCTTTCTCAAGGCTCGGCTCCTCTCAGTGTAGCAGATCTCCATACACCTGTTTCCCAACTCAGTCCCCAAACTCTTAGATGTCCATTTTCCCTTGGTTCTGTCCTCGGGCTCGCGGGCCCCCTCCCACACTTCTTAGTGCAACCTAGGACCCACCTGTCTCTACCATCTGTCCCTACCAAATGCAACATGCACGGAGCGGCCGCGCTGCCACCTAAACAACCAGTGGGCACTGCAGACACCCACCGCGCATGTGCGGAAATCGGTCCCACCGCAAAGATCTCAGACAAGTGAGGAGTTGCCTCGGAGTTTCCGTCCCGGTCCAGGCAGCCACTGGCTGCCAGGAAGTCAGGGATGAATAACCGGAAGGAGACCTCGCGCGCGAGGACTTCTGGGACAAGTAGTCGCGGCGCTCGCGAGGCCCTATCCCGAGTAAGCCCTAGATACTCCAGGTCTGCACATCGAGCACTCCCAGCCCTGCCCTCCCCTAGGTGCTCTCTCCAGTGGCGGAACCCTGGCAGATTGGACCAAGCGGCTTCTTGCTCCCACAAGGCTGCGCGAGCCGCTGCGGCTGCCGGGAGTTGTAGTCTTCGGTGTGCGTCCTGCGTCCGCCGAGGGGGAGGGCGGAGCTGCCGGCGGCCCGGGCGGGCTGGCAGCTAGAGTGGGTGCGAGAGCTGCCTCCACTGCCGCCGCTGCCACCGCCTCCTCCGCCCGGGCCGTTCGCTGCTGAGCGGAGAGAGCGAGGCGGGGCCGCCGGGGCCGCCATGGAGCCCGACTCGGTGATTGAAGACAAGACCATCGAGCTCATGGTGAGTGCGGCCCGCTGGCCTTCAGTTCTTCCGGCCGGCCGGCGGCCCGGGGGCCTGCCCACCTCGGCGTCCGCGCCAGGCCAGCGCTCATTCCCCGCCGCCTGGGCCCGGCTGGCCCCCTGCTACGGCTCGTTGCTGACGCCTCGCACTCTTGGGCCGGCCCGGCCTCCACTCCCCGCGGGTCCCCCCAACCCCCTCCTTGCCGGGCTCCGGCCAGTCTCGGGCGCTCCTGCCTCGCTCCTGCCGGAGCCACCGCTCATTCTTGCCTTGCCATCAATCACACTCTCCTTTTAGAAGGGGATTTCTTTTTTTCCTTCCCTGGATTCCTCTGGCTAGGCCTGCATCGCGCTTCCCAGCCCCGCTCAAGCTGAGGGTGATGGTGGTGGGAGGGAGTCCGAGACCAGTTGGAGCCGCTTCGGCCTCCGTAACCTAGGCGCGGGGGTGGGGTGGGGTGGGGTGGGGGTGGGTCTCAGCACCCTTGCCCAAAGCTACCGCTGTGTGGATGTCTGGATAAGCCCCTCTGGACTGGGATGTTGGGGGTGCCTACGAGTCTGAGGCTGTACGGGATAAGGGGCCTATTTTCCGGGCCCCTGCGGTGTCAGGCTTCTTGGACAAAGGGTTTCCTACCCTGCCGTGAAGGATGTTTGTATAGCAAGGCCCTAGGTACTCTGAATTCCATCCCCCAGGAAAGTGAAACCGTAACTTTATCATTTGGGAAATGAGACTGGAGGGAGAAGAGGTCGCCCTCATCACTGCCACCCTCTCTTCTTTTAATAATAAAAAGCGGGAGGTGGGGTTTCTTGGCCCACGGAGAAGCAGCGATTCTCTTTTCTGTTAGAAACCATCGGTAGCCCGGCTGGTCAGTTCTCCCCGGACACCCCTAACCTGTTTCTGACCTCAGACTTGGTGCTAGAAAGGTTTTTGGAAACAGGACTCTGAGTCTGGGAAAGTGAAGAATTTGGTGGACGAAAGTATGGCTGGTATTACCTGCCAATTTGACCATGAGGGAAATCAAACCGGGCCCGGGAGAGTCGGGGAGAAAATTAGCCTCTGCAAAGGAACATACAAAGGGCTTCTTCCTGTGAAAACCTTGATAGTTTCTTTGTATCTAAGAGAGTAACAACTAGTGTCTGATTCCACAGTATGGAGAAAAGGTGAAGACTCTACTGAACTTAGCAAGATGTTTTCCTCGTCAGAGTTTCTCCAGTGTGAATCGCTTATTGAGTCAGTGATTCCACTGGGTAGGGTTGGTGACATCAGAGCCACTTCCCCCATTTAATGCTATAAATAATAAATGGTGATACTGAAAGTCTGTTGGATAGCCTCATGGTTTCTGTGGATGATGTTATCCAGGGAGCTGAGGTACACGTTTTAAAATGGAAGTACAGAAGCATAAATACAGAGTCTCTGTCTGCTGGACTCTGCACAGTGTGCACAACTGGGTTGTTGAAAATTCTGCTGTGTGAGTTGTCTGTGTGTGTTCAAAGGGATTCTGTCACTTTATCTTCAGGTTCTGGGGACTTTTCCCCCTTTTTCAGCATAGAATTGTTGGTTATAACAGTTTTGGAAACTTTCATAGTGGGTTATCTTGACAAAATGTCTTTAAAATGTTGTTATTTATGTATTATTAGGAATTCACACATGCCCCACAGTGGGCATGAGGAGGTCAGAGGACAACTTTGTAAAGTTTCTCTCCTGCTATTACCTGGGTTCTGGGACTTGAACTCATTTTGTTCGGCATGATTGATCAAGTGCCTTTGACTGAGCCATCTTAATGAACTCTATTTTGGCTGAGTGTCTTCTTAAAGATGGAACAGTATATATGCTTGCATAGTGACCAGTGCTTCACACTGAAACACATTCACTTAAAACAACCAAACTTTTCAAAAGTGTTAGAAGAAATAGTGTAACTAGCCCCGGGCATGGTCTTCTAGCATATGACTAAAGAAATACTCAGGCCCACACTTACTGGCTTCTACGCTTATAACTAAAAAAGTTTTGTTTTGAGTGCTGGGGTACACCTCAGTGGTAGAGCACATGCTTAGTTATTGTCCATAAAATTCTGATTCGTGTTTGTTTAGACTTTGTGTGATAATATTTGCCATTAAACTGAAGTGATGTCACCTAATGAAGACATACAAGGGATTTAATGTAGGATTCTTAGAAATGTAATTTAAAAAAATGTAGCCGGGCGTGGTGGCTCATGCCTGTAATCCCAGCACTTGGAAGGCAGAGGCAGGTGGATTTCTGAGTTCGAGGACAGCCTGGTCTTCAGAGTGAGTTTCAGGACAGCCAGGACTACACGTAGAAACCCTGTCTCGAAAAACCAAAAAAACCAAAAAAAAAAAAAAAAAAAAAAGTGTCAGGCATGGTGGCACATGCTTTTAATCCTAGTACTCAGGAAGCAGAGGCAGGAGGATCTCTCTGAGTTCGAGGACAGCCAGAGCTACACAGAGAAGCCTTGTCCTCAAAAACCTAAACAAACAACCCACCCCCCCCCCAAACAACCAAACAAAACCCAGTCTCAAAAAACCTAAAGAAACAAAAATTGGCCCGGCAGTGGTGGCCTTTAATCCCAGCCCTTGGCAGGCAGAGGCAGGCGGATTTCTGAGTTCAAGGCCAGCCTGGTCTACAGAGTGAGTTCCAGGACAGCCAGGGCTACACAGAGAAACCCTGTCTTGGAAAACAAACAAACAAAACAAAAAAACCAAACAAAAAAAGAAACAAAAATTGTAAGGACTAGACCTGCATTGCTAGATCCGTTTACTGTGTCTGCCTATGCATGTTACTTGAGTCATTTATAAGGTATGTAGCTATAGTTTTTCCAAATCATTGATAACCTGTTTTTCATTATGATTGGTTTCAGTTATAATCAACATGCCCTATTGTGTTATATTTTAAAATATTCCTTTAAAAATGACTTCATATTGATTGTGGAATACCAATAATGGACACCACCTATTTAGGATAGTATACACTTTGCTTCTGTCCCCACCTGTCCTAGGGGGTAGTCGGAGGAGAAAGAGGGTGACAGTGGAACAGTGAAGTTTCAGAACCCAGTTTGTGACTGCTTGAGGCCTGGTCTACCAAAGGTGCTTCAGTGCTGGCATTCGGTGTCTAGGACTGACCTTACCAGAAACCTTATGTGGACTCCCGTCTCCCCACTTTCTCCTTTCTCTCCTTTTTACTCATCCCTCTTGCTATCATCTCCCTCCTCTCTCTCTCTTCTTTTTTTTTTTTTTTTTTTTTTTTTTTTTTTTTTTTTGGTTTTTTTCAAGACAGGGTTTCTCTGTGTAGTCCTGGCTGTCCTGGAACTCGCTCTGTAGACCAGGCTGGCCTCGAACTCAGAAATCCACCTGCCTCTGCCTCCCAAGTGCTGGGATTACAGACGTGCGCCACCACGCCCGGCTCTCTCTCTCTCTTCTTAACACATTCTCTCTTTCTCCAGCTCCCTGTCCCCTTGCAGGGTCTCCTGTAGCCCAGGATGGCCTGGAACTTTGTAACTGAGGCTGGCCTTGAACTCCCAACTCTTTCCTCTACCTTCCAGGTGCTGGGATTACGGGTCTGTGCCACCATCCTCAGCAAGGTAGTAAAGGAGCTCTTGAAAGAGACAATGAGTTTATAGTTGCTGATAGTGAGTAATGTAATCGTCATGTTCTTTCATGGCTTTACTGGCCCAGTGAGTGCTGAGCCCGCTTTACGGACCTGCTTTCTTTTTTCTTTCTTACTTTTTTTTTTTTTTTTTTTTTTTTTTTTTTTTTTTTGCCCCCGAGACAGGGTTTCTCTGTAGCCCTGGCTGTCCTGGAACTCACTTTTGTAGACCAGGCTGGCATCTGAACTCAGAAATCCACCTGCCTCTGCCTCCCAGGTGCTGGGATTACAGGCATGTGCCACCACTACCCGGTATGGACCTGTTTTCTAAACTTCCCTGTAACAATCAGCATTATTATAGGAGTGAGATAGCTTACCAGGCTGTCTTGTCTGGTTCGGTGGATTTCAGTGTGAAGGATGCAGGCCGCATTATGTGTCACATTTAGTTGGGAGCACGGGCTGAGGACAGGCACTCCTTAGGAGGATGCAGATGACAGACAGGCGGCTAGTTCCTCCCAGGAAAAGACAGCGAAAAGCTGCAGCAGTTTAGGGCCACGGGCCACCGGGCAAAGGTGCTAAGCTACCAAGCCTAACTACTGAGTTTCATTCCCTGGGACTCACATAGAGGAAAAGAGAAGAAATCTCTGGAAAGCCGCTCCCATCTCAGCAAATAAGTAAATGTAATTTTAGATAAGTTTAAGAATGATAGTTCTACCGCAGAAACACCACCAGAACTTGCCTATTTACACTTCTGCTGAGCTACTGGCTGTTGAAACATTGCCCTCTGCTAAGAGACCTTAAGTGAGTCACTTCCTTTTTGCTTTCAGCTCCTAAGTGGATGAAGTAATAAAGACTAAATATAAGAAGGTGCAATCTAAATGCTATTTTTAGAGCTATTAAAGTATAGGCAGGCTGCAAGACTAGGGAAAGGAAAGAAACTGTTCAGGTAAATTATTGTTTGTCTTTGTCTTTTCTTTTTGGTTCAGTTTTCCCGCTCCCTTCCTGTCTTTGGCTTCGTGAGGCAAGTAGTATCTTTTAGTGAGTCTCCAGACAATGGGTGTCTGCAGTCACCCCTCACTGTTCAGGCTGCGCTAGCTCACCACGTGTGCAGATGTGGATGCGGGTTTCAGCAGGGCCTGGAGACTGTGGCTCAAATAGACATCTGCCTGAGAATTTGCTGAAGGCCCCATGTCCTTTAGATTTGACAAGGATGGCCCTGGCTGTTGTAGTCTGTCCTTTGAGTAGAGAGCTAGCTCATGATAATCCCTAGGCCACTGACACAGAATCCTAGACCCCCACACATGTGTTTTTGGGTGGTGCTGTTGGAGCTGTGAGTTCTGGAGCTCTTTGTGAGGACTCTGGGATCCTGGGGGGGATGCGTCTCCAGGCCTGCTGACTGACTTTCCCTCCCTCCTCCAGTTCATCTCCCTCCTGCCACCTTCTTGCCTCTTTGAACCTGCCTCTCTGCCCTTTCTTCCAGCTTTCTTTTCTGTGCTCCATTAAGAGATAGGGGACCATGGTCCTGCATACTCTTGTCAGCACGGGTGTAAACTGCTGTTTACTAAAGGTTTCCATCCCTGAGCAGCCTCTGGCCAGATCGGCTTAGGTCACATCTCAGCCAGCACTCTCCTCTTCCACACATGCTGATAAACCTCTATACGCCAAGAAATATAATAGAGGCGGCCCTTTGATGTCAGTTTGTGTGGTGGTGGTGGTAGATAACATCTTGTTTAGTTGCATAGCACCACTCTGTGGAATAACCCTAAATGAATCCTGACATTTGTGTTATCTGGTGGTACTTAGCATAGTCTGTGGTTATGCTGTAGTTACCTGTTTGTGTCTCCCATTAAATGATAAGATCTTCACTGGAGGAGATGAGGCCGTCTTCCTTCCCTTCCTCTGGCCACAGCGCTCTTCTAATACTGGTCATTTAATCGTGGACTACTTTCTGTGTCTTGGCCATCTTTGTGTCTTCGAAACTGCACCTGTTTCTAATGCTCATAATAACCTTAACTTTTATGGAACCTTAACCTCATTTACTAAATGACCCAGAATTGCAGTTGGGTCCAAACACCAGTGTCAGAAGTTACTCCCTCACCATGTGCCAGGGGTGTGCTGCTCAACGGCTTGGCCAGCTATTTAAATTAATATTAGGGTTTTTTCTTTTCTTTTTTTTTTTTGTTTGTTTGTTTTGCTTTTTTGGAGACAGGGTTTCTTTGTGTAGCCCTTGTCTTTCTGGAATTTGCTCCAGCTGGTCAAGCTGGCCTCGAACTCACAGAAATCCACTGCCTTTGCCTTCCGTGATGGGATTAAGAGCCATTGCCTGAGACTTTGTTTTTTTAAATACCATTCTTTTAAGATTTTCTTTCCATGAGGGGAATGGAAGGTGGTGTGTAGCACATGTGACATGTATAAGCACTTACTTTTCATGTATGCATATATTGACATGCATACATTGACATATATGCATCTTATACCATCTATCAACTAAGAACTGAGGAAGCTATTCTCCTTTTATATATGTTGGTGAGAATAGTTGGTAAGCTTCGAGGCTCAGTTTCCCCAACCTTAGGATTCCTGCTTAACTAGCAGAAAGGGCGTGGCAGGGGCAGGACACCTGATTCTCTGTCAAAGCTCTGCACTCCTCTGTGACCTTAAAGGAAGCCTAAGCAGGCAGCTTAGGTATGCACGTACGGAAACCTGGGGAGCCTTCTGAGTTCGGGACTTCCCAGAACATTCCAAGAGACATGTATATGAAAGGACTTCACAAGTGGGGCAGCCTTACTAACCCTACCTACAAGTGCAGAGACCCTTTTAATTTTCATATTGGAGACCATTGCTAAGTTGTCCAGCCTGTGTCAGTCTGAGTACTAGGGTTACAGGCGTGGACCACCATGCCCGACTGCTGCTTTTTAAAAAACATTTTGTTATTGTGTATGCATAAGTGTGAAGTGTGTATTTGTGTATGTGTGAGTATGTGTATTTGTGTGTGTGTGTGTGTGTGTGTGTGTGTATGTGAGTGAACTCACTTAAGCTCAGGCTAGCCTCAAACTTGATGTCCTCCTCCCTCCTGCCCCAGTTGCTTGGATTATAGGTGTGTGCCTGTGTGCCACCATGACAAGCCTTTAGGGACCTGCATTTTATAAAGTAAAATCAGCACAGATGGTATGGGAAAAGTTAATTTTTTTCTTCCTGAGTTGTGCATGTTTATTTGTAAAGCTATTTGCATGTATATGCATTTATTTTTAGAGGCCTAACATTCAGTTGCTTTTAGCCCATAGATATAGTGAGTCATTCTTTGAGGGAAATGGTAATATTTTACAGTACCCACAATGGTTTGGAAAATATGGGAGGTATTATGATGTTTAGTTAGTCTGATCAGACCTTTGTAGCTATGCAGAGAACCTCTACGTCCACCCAGTCCTGTGTGTGGTATCCCAGAGACTGGCAGCTAATGTGTGTGAACATTGAGTATTCTGATAAATGTTTCATTGGATTAGGGTGTTCTGTGAGAGGAAGATTTTTGATTCTTTGCAAAGCTGGTGATTTTGACTATTGATTGAGTAAACCATGTTTCCTTCTAGGTTGGATTGTTGTTTATTGAATTAGTTCACAATGGGGGAAAACCTGTTGGTCAAGAATGAGTTCCCTTCTGTTAAGTTTCTACTTCATCACAATTGCTTAACAGGAAGTTTGTCTTTGTAGGCAAATGAGAGACAGACTAGGAGGACCTGACCATCCAGTTGCTGTGTCTAACTAACTTGGGCCTTACTGATTTACACGTTAACTTTGTGTAGAGTTTTGTGATGTCAGCAGGAAGATTGCTTAGGAAATTCCTTCTAATGGTTAGGCAACATAAAGGCTTCACAGGCCAGAGTGTAGTGAGGTAGAAATCGGGACATTATCAAGAAAAATGGAGGGAAAAAAGAAAAATGCTTGCTTGTGGGTAGAGAAGTGTGTGAATGCAGTGAACGTGGGGGCTGGTCTCCAGGAGAAAGGCCTCTATAGAAGGGAAAGCCCAGCGCTGGGGCTATACACCTTAACTACGTAAAGACTTAAGAGAACCTTTAGCCACTCTTAAGAACTGATAATAAAGTATACTTTGGCTGTCTGAGGAGAGACAGGGAAAACTCAGTCTTCACTCTCCGCCTTAAGTCTGTTAAGCTTCGCAAAACCTGCCACCAGTTAGGCATTGGAGAGAGACTTCTTTGAAGGGTGAAAAATTAACTCTCCAGAACAGGGGAAGGCCAAAGGATTCAATATGGTGAGAAACAAGATGAAGTGGTTTGCTGTGTGCTGTCCTGCAGTTTGGATGGAAGTTGAACTTTGGAAAAGAGTGTATTTTAGCATACTTCACTGGATACTTTTGTCAAACCTGGATTTCCAGTTGAATTAATTAGTAAGGCAGGTTTCATGGATCTCAGGCTGGCCTTGGATTTGCTATGTAGCCAAGGATGCCCTTGAACTTCTGATCTTCCTGCTTCCCCCCTCAGAGTCCTGTGCTTAGACGGATGTGCACCTAGTTAATGCAGTCCCAGGCGCAGACCCTGGGCCTTTGAATGCTAGGCAGGCTCCCTGCCAGCCTCAGCCTCCAGTCATTCTTGCCTCAGTAACATCAGCCTGTGAGGAACAGGTTGGGCTTTCTCTGCCTTTCTCTTGGCGTGGTGCTTTCCTTCTGTGTGCTCTTGAAGTTGTGAGGCTGTAGTGTGTGTAGTGGTCACTGTGGTGTTGTTTACCAGACAGGCCTGGCAATTCCGTGCCCCGGGCGTGGGAGGTAGCACACTGCCAGCATCGCCTGTGCACGGCTCTGGTCTGAGGAGTTGAGAAGGGAACTTGGATGGCTGCTAACACAGAAGAGGACTCAGGCACCTTAAGACGTGTTTTGCTGTGACATCAGTGCTTGGGACCTTGGAATTGTATGGCTCTTTGGTAATGTGGAATAATATGTGGAGTTTGCCCTTTCTGTTACCAGGCTGAAATTCTCACCCTTCTGTACTTTAGTAGTTCTCATGAACTTAGGGCCTTTTGAAAGTATTTATTGCTTCTGTCTGAAGAATAATGGGCTTTCTGACCTTTGTACTCAGGAGGCAGCTATGTTTTTATTTATATATTTATTTTTTGGGTTTTTTTTTTTTTTTCCCGAGGCAGGGTTTCTCTGTGTAGACCTGACTGTCCTAGAACTCACTCTGTAGACCAGGCTGGCCTGGAACTCAGAGGCCTGCCTCTGCCTCCCAAGTGCTGGGATTAAAGGCGTGTATCATCACCGCCAGGCGGCAGCTATGTTTTGTGAAAATGATATAGTCTTTTACCCCCAATAGATGGGGGACTTGGAGAAGTTTTTGAATTAAATATTTAGATGGGTTTTCTTTTTTCTTTCTCTCTCTCTTTTTCTTTTTGGAGACAGGGTTTCTCTGTATAGCCTTGGTGCTCCTGGAACTCTGTAGATCAGGCTAGCTCGAACTCAGAGATCCACCTGCCTCTGCCTCCGAGTGGTGGGGTTAAAGGTGTGCTCTACTACCTCTTGGCTTAAATATGGGTCATTCATATATAAGGTTTGGTCTGTCCTGGGTGTTTAATACGCATGGACACTTTGGCTGCGGAGTGGCAAGTAAGTCCAGTCTTCACGCTCCCTCTGGTCTTACTTAGTGTCTTTCCTCTTGTTGTTGCAGTTAGAATTTGTGATCTAATGAGAACTCAGATAGTAGAAAAAGAATGCTAATAGGATTTGGATTTACTGTAATGTTTATTATAGGTGTCATCTTGTAAGTTACTGATTAGTGTACTTATTGTTTCTTTGGTTTACTTGATGGTTAGCTATTGTGGGGTATTGACCTTTTTTGAACTGTTAAGTTCACACTTAATGTCATGTGTTTTAAGAATATTCTATATCACAGTTGAACATCAAGGATTTGAGTAATATATGTCAGTTTGATGTCTTTTCAGCGGCAAACCAAATGATTACTTTGCCAGGTATGTCAGTAAATACTGGGAGATATTTGAACCCTTGCCTATTTTCATTTTGGCTGGCAAACTGCTTTTGTAATGGTGAAAGAACTGTCCCAGAAAATGGACAGGAAGTTCATTGTATTGACTGATGGGGACAGTTTATGTGGACTGTTGAGTCAGTCTTTAGTTGCTCTCATCGAATGCTGTTTGTCATGCATAAATATTAATATTAGCTGTTTCATTATTCGTTATGTAGAGTCCTTCTCTCAGGGCCAAGGTGAAGGGTACTGCCCCAGGTCCTCCTTGGCCAAAGTCTGTGTCTCAGATCCACCCTTCCATCTGGCCCTTCTCTCCATCTTGTGGCTGTCATTTGCCGCTGGTGCCATGGTGGGTGTATGGATTGCTTTCTGTCTTTCAACAGTTACCGAAGTGCATGTTTGGGATTTTGTTGAAGAAAGCTGGATACAGTAAACGGAAAGAATCTTGGAAGATGCTTGACTGCTGTCTTTTCTCAGACTAGTCTGAAGGGAATCCCCCATTCATTCAGTGGTGGATTGAAGTGCAGAATACTTTCCAGGTAAGCCATTGCCCTGTGTTGTGCTGTTTTGTGGACTCACCTACCTCACCGAAAGACACTTTAAAAGTTGCATATTGAGACTAACACCTGTAATTCCAGTACTTGGGTGGGTAAGGCAGGAGGATTGCTACAGGGTGGAGACTAGCCTGGGCTACAGAGTGAGGCTGTATTTTAAACAACAAACAAATCCCCTTCCCCCCATTGCTAGGGGATAAAAGACATATTGGATATTTGTGCCTAGTGTTTGTCAGTCAGAGAAGGGTTATGGCACAGTTACCAGAAAAATTGCATACATGTAAGGACTACAGTTACAGGCTTAGGTAGCTTCTCATCAGATCTCAACAGGGAATATTGTAAACAGGGATTTTGGGAGGTCTGAGAGGATAGTTTATAAGGCCATTTTGAGGTATTTTCTTGCATGGATTGTTGATAGTGGCCAGATTATTTTTTATAAATACCATGTAAAGTAGTAGTCTGTCATGAGGACTCCTAGAGGGTCTTCTCAGGCAGATTCGCTCTGTGTAGCAACTGTTGAGAGCATTGCTAGCGTCTAGGCACTGTTGGTAGGTACTTGGCATGTTTTTAATTGGCATATGTGTCCCTTGGATTTTAGACCGTGGAATGGGGCTCAGCGGGACTGAGGAGTGCAGGATACCCAGGCCACGCAGCTAGGGGGGAGCAGAGCCAGATTCAGGCCTGGACTTTATGTCCAATGAAGTTTATATTTAAGCTGTGTGTGTGTGTGTGTGTGTGTGTGTGTGTGTGTGTAGATGTAGGTGTGTATATGTTCTCGCTGTGTCTGTTTTGGGGATAAGGGTTGTACATGGGGGCCAGGTTGATGGCAAGTGTCTTTCTCAATAGCCCTTAGACCTTATTTTGGAGACAAGGTCTCCTAATGACCCTAAACCCTGGTTTTGCTACACTGGCTAGGAGACCAGTGCTATGATAATAGGTGTGCCACCTCAGCTTTGATGTGATTTGTTATTTTTATGTTATTGTTTTAATTTATGTGGGTGAAGATCAAGTCAGGTCTTCATGCGCATGCAACAGGCACTATTAACTGGGCAGTCTCCCCACCCCCACGGTGTTCCACTTGTTGAACGCGTGCTAGCTCATTGTTTGGCATGGTATTTATCCTAGTCAGGGTTACTGTTATAATGAAACATCATCATGACCAAAAGCAAGTTAGGGAGGAAAGGGTTTATTTGGTTTATACTTTTACATCACTGTTCATCACTGAAGGACGTTAAGACAGGAACTCAAACAGGCAGGACCCTGGAGGCAGGAGCTGACGCAGGAGCCTTGGAGGGGTGCTGCTCACTGGCTTGCTCCTCATGGCTTGCTCAGCTTGCTTTATTGATTGTCACCAGCCCAGGATGATCCCACTCACAATGGCCAGGTCCTACCCCATCAATCACTAGTTAAGAAAATGCATTTTTGCAGTGGAAGCTTCCCCCTGTCTAGTTGACATAAAACTAGCAACACAGCATTTTAGAAATGTCTGCTCTTCCGCCTGCTCTGTGAACATTCAGCAGATCTTTAGTCAGTTGCTCCGGTGAATATGAAAGTAGTTTAGGAGCATAAGAGAGGCACAGTATGTTAAAACACCAGTGTGCAGTATACAGGGATCCCCATTGGATTCAATCCACATTTCCCCATTCCTTCATAGTATTTTAGCTTTCCTCAAGTAGCTTACAGCTCAAATGCATATCTTCTTTTGACCTGTTATCTGTCAGCCTGACAGGATAGATGTTCTCAAGTAACTCTTGAAAATCCAATTTTTTCATTATTTAACATTCCCTCTACTCCCCACACCCTGTGCTGTTTGAAAGCCTTGTGTTACAGACTGACATTCTGACTTGTTGGATTCTTTGCATTTGCTAATACTCTAGCAAATGAGGAGTGAGCCTTGGCTGTTGCAGTAGAAAGACCAGGCAGTAGTTCCTGAGCACTTCTTGTCTATGAAGATTCCTGTAGTTAATGTGTAGATAGTAGCTCATATTTCCTTACAGTGCCCCCCCCCCAAGAACCCTCACTGCTCCATTGCTAAGGAAACCAGTGGCTAGATAATTGAGATCTTGTCTAACACTGTATACAGTTTTCTTACTTTAGAAATTAATGAGGCGGGGCTGGAGAGATGGCTCAGCAGGTAAGAGCACTGATTGCTCTTCCGAAGGTCCTGAGTTCAAATCCCAGCAACCACATGGTGGCTCATAACCATCTGTAATGGGGTCTGACGCCCTCTTCTGGTGTGTCTGAAGACAGCTACAGTGTACTTATTATATATAAGTAATAAATATTAAAAAAAAAAAAAGAAATTAATGAGGCTGGGTGTGACAGTTCATGAGCTGGCTCTGAGTTCCCAGAAATCTGATTCAGTCATTGTGTTCAAAGTGTGTCTTTAGTCTAGGGATGATGGAGTAACATCAGTAGCTTTACAATCCTGTTAGTAAGACCAGAAACTAATTTATATGTATGTTGGCATGATTAGTATATTCTTTTCTTTCTTCTGAGACTGGGTCTCATAGAGCTCTCAGGCTCGCCTTGAGCCCACTATGTAGCTGAGGATGGCCTTGAACTTGTGATGTTCCTGCATCCACATGGGAGTGCTGAGAATTACTGGCATGCACCATTACACTTTTTTTAATTTTTTTGTTTGTTTTTTGAGACAGGGTTTCTCTGTGTAGCCCTGGCTGTCCTGGAGCTCACTCTGTAGACCAGGCTGGCCTCGAACTCAGAGATCCACCTGCCTCTGCCTCCCAAGTGCTGGGATTAAAGGCGTGTGCCACCACTGCCCAACCCCAAGTATTCTCTTATACAGGGATTTGCTAGATGTTAATTTATATGCTAGTAATTCAGAGGGGCCTGCAGACTCCACCCAAAGGACTACAGCATTCTCTTTTTGTAGGTAAACTTTTCTCAGTTCAGCCTATGAGTGTCAATCCTTTGTGGGGTGGTGGGGCATCAAATAACCTTCCCACAGGGCTTACATATCAAATATCCTGCATATCAGATGTCTACAGTTTAAAACAGTAGCAAAATTGCAGTAGCACCAAAAATAAGTGTATGTTTGGTGAGGGTCACCACAGCGTGAGAAGCTGTGTTCAAGAGTCACAGTGTTAGGAAGGTTGAGAGCCACTGACCTAACAGGTCATATCATGGGCTCAGATCTGTTCAGTAAGGGTATCTGCTGCTTGGCTGGAGAGAACCTTTTCTGTTTGTTTTTTGTTTCCCACGGAGTGGATAGATTTCTTGAAGGCAAAAACCTCACTTCAGAACCATTTCTAATTAGGCATTCAGGGTTTTGGGTTTTCTTCCCTTTTCCCCCTTTCCTTTGTTTTCTGTTTTGAGATAGGGTTTTGTCTGTAGTCCAGGTTGGGCAGGAGCTTGTGGTTCCCTTCACCACGCGTGCCACCCCTGTGCCTGCTTTTAGAGCAACTAGGTCACTCAGCAGATTCAGCTTGAATGTACTTTTGACTTAGAAGTCCGAGAGGTCCTTGCCTTCTCCTCTTTTTTTTGCACATGTATGTGTTATTTATTTGTGTATGTACACGTGTGTGCTTGTGCGTGCACGTGTTCACATAGAGCTGGAAGCTGATGTCTTTCTCCATTGTTCTCCACTTTATTTACTTGAGTTCTTATTACAGTGAACTTCACTGAATCCACAACTTCAGTATAGTGAGCTGCTGGGATTGGGGTTCAGACCCTCCCCCCAGTTTATAGGACAAGAGCTTTTCCACTGAGCACCCCCGCCTCCTGTTTTGCTTTGAGTTCCTTTGTCACTGCTGTGACCCATTTTCTGTCTACTTTCTATTCTTAAGAAGATAGTTGACTTATTAAGCTTATGTAACCTGGCCAGATCGCTTGCTGTACATCGGAGCATCCTGAGGCTCGCACCCCCAGTGGTCCATTCCTCATCTCTACACCCGCTGCTCAGCTGGGCTTGGTTGCAGTTACTCTGTCATTACTTTTGTTTTGTTATTTTCTTTCTGTTCTTGATGTAAAAAGGGTGACACAAATAAATTGGTATTTCAGGAAGCTAGCTTGGCAGGTGGATGCAGGGAGAGACGAAGGCAGAGATGTGTCAGCCTTAGTGACAGCGATAAAAAGGAGCCAGAGAACTTGCAGGAGGGTGACTGTGGTTTGTGAACGCTGTAGGTGGTGGTCTCCAGCGTTTAGAGGGTGGTCTTGGCAGAGTTGAGGAGTGATATCATGAGCTTTAGATTGTTTCCTTCTGCCGTGGGCCCTTGGGTCGGTGTTGACTTCCTTCCTTAGGGTGGTAACACTGTAACAGAGCCCTGGGTTAGGGGAGAGGAAAGAGTGAGTTTATGTTAGGGGAGATTAATCATGAATTTGATTCACCTATAGATGAAAAAACCCTAAGGGTAGAGGTACCTGTGTGCAATATTGGTCTGAGCTCACCAATCAGGGACGTTTGGAGCCTTTGCCCTCACGTAGCTGTGAGATTACTCAGACACAGACTGTGGGCGTGGCAGGACACAGGGATGGGCTGTGATGTTGACCAGGAGGTGTGGTTACATTTCTCTCTCTGCCCAGCAGCCTGCCAGTAACATCCCGGTTGACAGATGAGACCATTGTGTGTAGTCTGTCTTTTCTCTCACTCTGACTGGCTAATCAGCGAGGCACAGCTGTTAATGTGTGTTTTCAGAAAGTCACTGTGTTCAGGATAGAGACATCCTTTATTCTCTCACACGATTTCAGTTCCACATCTGGTTATTAAACAGGAGAAAAGTAACCTGAGCAAAGGTGGCAGAGAGATACCTGCCCTCCTGGCCAGCTCAGTTTCCAATGATTGTCACCCAGCACTGCTGAGTGCAGCCATGGCATTTTAAAAAGACATTCTAAATATCACAACATGAAGTCTAAATATGTCAGCTATTTTACCTACTTGTCAGTAAGCAATAGCAGGAGTCAAAATTGGCCGTTTTGAAATGGCCAATGAATGCTGTGTTGGTCTCTAGTGTAGCACTTCCTTTGGAGAGTTAACTTTGAGACAGAGTCTCTGTGTAGTTCATGAATTTTCTGAGCTCAAATTTACCAATCCTTAGACCACTGCTTCTCAACCTTCCTTTTATTTATTTATTTATTATTATGTAAGTACACTGTAGCTGACTTAAGACACACCAGAAGAGGGCATCTGATCCCATTACAGATGGTTGTGAGGCACCATGTGGTTGCCGGGAATTGAACTCAGGACCTCTGGAAAAGCAGTCAGTGCTTTTTAACCCCTGAGCCATCTCTCCAGCCCCTTCTCAAGCTTCCTAACACCTTGACCCTTTGATATAGTCCTCATGTTGTGGTTCCCCCCACCATAAAATTACTTTGTTGCTACTTCATAACCATTTGACTACTGTTATAAATTGTAATATAAATATGACATGCAGGATATCTGATATGAAACCCTAAAGGGTTGCAACCCACAGGTTGAGAACCACTGCCTTATGGGATTTTAAAACACATTTGTTTTTATTTCATGGGTTTGGGTGTTCAAATGTATGTATGTGTACCACTCCTGTGTAGTGGCTATAGAGCCCAGAAGAGGGGTTAGAGATGGTTCTGAGCTGTCATGTGGGTTCTGGGAAGAACATCCAGTACTCCTAACTGCTGACTTGGATTTTAAACACAATTCTTTTTACTACACGCTATATTTATCTTAATCACTTAACACTGTTGGAGATGGCCATCAATATTTTACACATTTTAAAAAATTATATGTATCTGCTGTATGAGCCATAAAGTACACAGTGCAAAAGAAAGTGTAAGGCTCATGTTCTGTAGTCACACCTAAGCCTTTTCTATATATGCCTATCTAATTTTTATTATTTTATTTTGTAATTGCATTACTAACCTTTTTTTTTTTTTTTTTGGTTTTTCGAGACAGGGTTTCTCTGTGTAACCCTGGCTGTCCTGGAACTCACTCTGTAGACCAGGCTGGCCTCGAACTCAGAGATCCACCTGCCTCTGTCTCCCAAGTGCTGGGATTAAAGGCGTGTGCCACCACCACCACTGGCATTACTAACCATTCTTTAGTCCTGGCTAGCTTGGAACTTGCTGTGTAGACCAGAGATTTGCCTGCCTTTGCTTCCTGGGTACCAGGAATAAAGGCGTGTTCTATCATGTACAGCCTGGATATTTTTTTAATATTACTTTATCTTATGTGTATGAGTGTTTTTTGTTTGTTTTTGACTGTATGCATATCTGCATACCACAAATATGTGCCTGGTAATAGAGGAGGCCAGAAGAGGGCATTGGATTCTCAGAAACTGTAGCTATAGACAGTTGTGAGCCATTGTGTGGGTGCTGGGAATCGAATCCAGGTACCCATGTTCTTAACTGTAGAGCCATCTGTACAGCCCCTGAATCTTACCTACTTTAATGTAGAATATGATGTGATCATCTTAGCTATCAATTCCTAAAGGACACTCAGTTTTTATTTAGGGGATGGTTTATTTTTTTTATTTTGATTTCATGTCCCCCCCCCCCCCCACACACACACACAGGGTTTCCCTGTGTAGCCCTGGCTGTCCTGGAACTTACTCTATAGACCAGGCTGGCCTTGAACTCAAGAGATCTGCCTGCCTCTGCCTCCCAAGTGCTGGGATTAAAGGCATGCACCACCACCACCGCCCAGCCTGAAGTAAAGTAGTAAATCTTTAGGGCAGATTCTGAGGAGGAATTGGGCCAGGTAGGTACTTTGAAAGATCTGGCCCTGGACAGGGGTTTGTCTCAGTGGCTTGCCTAACAGGGGCAGGGGATTGAGTTTAATCCTTCGTAATGTACTGGGCATGGGCATTTCCTAATGGTGGTAAGTGGACTTTAAACTGGAAGTTTTAAAAATTGTTGTCCTTGTCCCTGTCCAGCCCCTACCTACCCACTTGATGGGTAGCTGCTCTAGCACTCTAGCACTGAGGTCAAGCTCTTTGACCTTGCATGAACATATGTACATGGAGTAGGGAGTCAGACAGACAGAAGCGTTCTTTTGTGCTCAACAATCATCATGGGCTACCTTGGCGTTTCTTTGTTCTCTCCCTTCTTATTTTCCTCCCTACCACCCCCTTCCCTTCCTTTCTTACCCGGCACAAATCTTTTCTTTGTTGCAGAAACTTTTGAGTAGTTGCAAACATTTTGATATTGTTGCCCCAAAATTTGTAGGTAGTTGTCTCTGCTGTCTTGATTTAGAACCAGCTATCTAGCCCCCCCCCAAGCCCATGACTTCTGAAAGAGCACAGTTTAGTTAGTTCCTTATACATGTGCATCGAAGTGCAGCATTCCACATTCACTTACTTCCTTATGGTGTCCGGTAACTTGCTTCTTTGGCTTCTAGTTCCTGTAAACTGGAACTTTGGTGAGCTGTATCTAAGCCAGCTTTTCTGTAGCAATGCTTTATCATAGGAGAAATGCCCCTCCCCTCAGATCCCATCACCAGGCAATAAGAGCTGTGCTACATTGTTCCTTGGTTAAGGTGGCAGCAGCCAGCTCCGTAATAACTGCAGTTTCTCCCTCTGCTTTTGGCAAGCTGTTTTCGGGCACTGTTTGACACCCTGTAACAGTCTTTCTTACTCACACTCACCTAGAGACTCGAGCTTCCCAACCCCCAAGTCTTTTATTGTAGTAGGCTTACAGAATCGTGGTCTAGTTGTCATTCTTCTGTTTCTCAGCTAGTGTTCACAGAGCTAGCCTGATGCTCTACCTTTCTATCTGTGCCATCTGTACTCTCGTGGGTTTTTGTTTATTGTGTGTGCTAACAGTCAATTACCATCCTTACAGATTCTCTGTGTCCCAGATTCGGTTAATGAGAGCCCCTTCTAGTAGCTCCCATTTTTCTTTTGATGTGGCCCTGCCAGCCTTTGTGTGTCTTCTGACTTTTGGGACCAGATTGTCTCAGGTCTATGTCATAGGACTGTGGCTTTTTTTTTTTTTTTTTTTTTTTTTTTTTGAGAGACAGGGTTTCTCTGTATAGCCCTGGCTGTCCTGGAACTTACTCTATAGACCAGGCTGGCCTCGAACTCAAGAGATCCGCCTGCCTCTGCCTCCCAAGTGCTGGGATTAAAGGCGTGCACCACCACCACCACCACCACCACCACCACCACCACCACCACTGCCGCCGCCGCCGCCAGGCTCTGGGGCTCTGGGGTACAAGAGTACCAAGTGGTCTTAACCATTGAACTGTTTCTTCACACCCCTTTAATTTTTAATTATGTACATGTGAGAGCAGGTACCTGTTCTCTGTCATGTTTTTGTTTGTTTGTTTGTTTGTTTGTTTCTTTGTTTTTTCATTTTGGTTTTTTCGAGACAGGGTTTCTCTGTGTAGCCCTGGCTGTCCTGGAACTCACTCTGTAGACCAGGCTGGCCTCGAACTCAGAAATCCACCTGCTTCTGCCTCCCAAGTGCTGGGATTAAAGGTGTGTGCTACCACCGCCCAGCTCTGTCATGTTTTTTAAATCTATCTATCTGTCTGTCTATCCAGCTATCTATCGATCGATCGATCTATCTATCTATCTATCTATCTATCTATCTATCTATCTATCTATTAGTTTTTTTGAGACAGAGTTTCTCTGTATAGCCCTGGCTGTCCTGGAACTTACTCTATAGACCAGGCTGGCCTCGAACTCAAGAGATCCGCCTGCCTCTGCCTCCCAAGTGCTGGGATTAAAGGCGTGCATCACTACCGCCTGGCCTCTGTCATGTTTTTTTATGAGGCAGAGTCTAGTTATGTAGTCTGGGCTGGCCTTGAATGTATGACAATCTTACCTTGGTCTTCCGAGGGGTGGGATTACTGGTGTATGTTACTCTGCCTGGCAAAGGGTGTGTGATTTCTCTCAGAAGGGATGAGTAAGTAGTCCTGTGCATTGCTTACTATAGCTTGAGTGAAGCAACTGAGGAGTATGAACTTGCTAAGACCCATTATTATTATTATTATTTTTTTTTTTTTTTTTTTTTTTTTTTTTGGTTTTTTGAGACAGGGTTTCTCTGTGTAGCCCTGGCTGTCCTGAACTCACTTTGTAGACCAGGCTGGCCTCGAACTCAGAAATCCGCCTGCCTCTGCCTCCCAAGTGCTGGGATTACAGGCGTGCGCCACCACCGCCCGGCTAAGACCCATTATTATTAAACTTGGACTTCTTCCAGGTCACAAGTTACAGACTAGTTTACATATGGGCGGAGTCCCACAGACAGTTTGATCTGCATAGATTTTAAGGATTGGGATCCTGCATATCAGCACATCCACTGCTGGTTTTGTCTGTAAACTGGAGCCTAGTGGTTCCTGGGCTCCTGAGGCAGAGCGTGCACTCTCCTCTCTGAGGCAGAGCGTGTCCTCTCTCTGCCCTGCAGTCATGCTCTCCTCGGGTTGCCTGGCTGCTGGTGCGCAAACCAGAAGATGAGTGCAGTGGACGTGGAAGTTGGACAGCATCTGTGCTTTATAAAGATTATTCCGGCAGTCGGTTTGGAGGCTGCATTGAAACAAGAAAAGTTGGAGCAGTTAATAGACTGATTATTCTAGGGCAGAAATGACAAGCTAGTAACAGATGGTGGAAGAGGAGGAAATGAGTCATTTCAGCTATGGAGTGGATAGAGTGTACTGATAGATGTGAGCATATTGTGCCCAGAAATTGACAAAAGAATGTAATTTTTATGTTAAAAAAAACTTATGTTTGTGTGTGAGTGTGGAAGTGCATGCACAGCTACAGTGTGCTTGGAGGCCAGAGAAGAGCCTGGGGTGGGCTTGGCCCTGCGTTGAGGTAGAGGCAGCAGAATCAGCTCACCTTAGCGGGGATGGAAGTACAGCTGCGGAAATGCAGCAATTCATTTGTTTGTTTGTTTATCTATCATGATTGAACTCAAGTCCCCAGGGTCACATGGCAAGTGCAAATACTATCTTGCCAGACTTATATGTTCTTACAAAACTCTTTATAAAACGCAAAGTCCTGGGGTTGAAGATTTTAGCTCAGTAGCAGTGTCTTGCCTGAATGGGCTTTGAGTTCAGTTTTCAGCAAACAAATGTACAAAAAATACACATAGTATGGCTGCTACTCAGGATACGATAGAGATTATTACCAAAGCCCCTGAAGAGTTACCAATGGCTGCCAGCTCTCGCAAAGATCTATATCTGTATTCTGTATATACATAGGTTAGCTGTGTCTCTTTAGTCATATGTTCATATACACTGCCCATAATTATATCTGTGAAGCTCTCCTATTTTGTGCTTCTGTAATCTTTGCCCCTTTGCATTTTCCATTTCTAGTTCATTGCTCTTTTTACTAGGTAGCCTGAATTAACTGGGTTGCTGAGTACTTGAGTGCTGTTGATACATGATGGAGTTGCTTTCAATTTTTTTGCTGCTCTTGTGGATAACACGTCTAAGTAGACAGAATCCCAAATTTCTGTTGAGTATACAGCTCTGAGATTGAAATGTTGGCTTGTGGGTGGGCGTTGGTGAGCATAGGGAATTTCAATAAGACTAGAAGAGTTGAGCTGTGGATAACACATTGAGTCCAGTTTAAGCTTCTTTGGCTAAGGTAGAGCTCCACTAGAATCCATTACCGGATGGTTTACTAGTCCTTGTTGGTCTGCCTAATGGGTGTATGCTCTTATCTTTATTGTAGCCTTTGAGTTTTATTTAATTAGCTTAGTAGAGTTGATGTTTAGTTAAATGTACTACTTATTTTAAGTGTAGTGTGTGAGTTTTCAGAAACTCATATAACCACCACCATAATCAACATATGGTTCATTTTTCTGCTTTAAAACCTTCCTCACTTCCCTTTTCAGTCATTACTCTTCTCCCAGAATCCCAGAGTCCTGCTTTCTGTAACTGTTGCTTAGTTCAGTCTGTTGTGGAGTTTCACATGGATAGAGACATCTAACATGGTGTGCACTCTGTACACAGTGTACTGTATGTTTGCTTTGTTCTGCTCAGCGAGGCTTTAGGACACATTCATTCATTAAAAATATTTAGTGTGAGCCGGGCGTGGTGGCGCACGCCTGTAATCCCAGCACTTGGGAGGCAGAGGCAGGCGAATTTCTGAGTTTGAGGCCAGCCTGGTCTATAGAGTGAGTTCCAGGATAGCCAGTGCTATACAGAGAAACCCTGTCTCCAAAATAAAACAAAACAAAAAGAATATTTAGTGTGTCTGTGTGTGTGTACGTATGGGCGAATTGTGTTGTATGAATATATGCACATGTACAGGCATGTGCCTTGAGGCAAGAAGAAGGAGTTTGCTCCCCTAGCGTTGGAGTTGTAGACACCTGTGGGTTGCTAGTTTATCCTGTGGGTGCTAGAATGGAAGTATGGTCACGCAGCAAGTGTACCCTTTCTTTCCCACTGAGAACCATCTCTCCAGCTCCAAGAACTGTTCAATTTCTTTTCTTTTCTTTTAATTTAATTTAATTTAATTTTTTTTTTTTTTTTTTTTTGAGACAGGGTTTCTCTGTGTAGCCCTGGCTGTCCTGGAACTCACTCTGTAGACCAGGCTGGCCTCAAACTCAGAAATCCGCCTGCCTCTGCCTCCCAAGTGCTGGGATTACAAGCATGCGCCACCACACCCGGCTTCAAATTCTTTTTATTGTAGGAGGGTTTGTTTGTATTTTGGGGGGGAATAGTGTAAAGGGAGCATTATGTAGGCTTTTGAGGATGTTTGTTTCCAGGTAGATGTACTTCAGAGTGTAATAGTCAGCTCGAATTCAAAGAGATAAAAGCCCCCCTTTTACATTCTTTTTTTTTCTCGAGACAGGGTTTTTCTGTGTAGTCCTGGCTGTCCTGGAACTCACTGTGTAGACCAGGCTGGACTCGAACTCAGAAATCCACCTGCCTCTGCTTCCCAAGTGCTGGGATTACAGGCGTGTGCCACCGCGCCCGGCCCCCTTTTACATTCTTGAGAGTTGTGACTGTGTTTATTTCACATCAGCAGTTCTCCCATTCTTTGCATATTCCTACCATGGATCCTGTTATTCAGTTCTGTTCCAGTGCTACCTGGCGCTTGTGCTATATATCCCAGCTTGTACTACTGCATGTTGTAACCTGCTTACCTTGGGAATTTCCACAGCCCTCTTCCTCATGCTCAGTAATGCGCTACAGTGGCACAGAGAATTAGGGGAACACTTCACTTAGGGTTACTAGCTTTATGAAAGGATAATACAAGATTTGTTTATTTTACAAGTAGCAAGTGTTTTGCCTGCATGTGTTTGTAGTGTCTGAGGTGGCCAGAAGAGGTCTTTAGATTCCCTGGCACTGGTGTTATAGACAGTGCTGCCATGTGGGTGCTGGGAACTGAAGACAGTGCCCTTAACTGCTGAGCCATAGCTTCAGCCCATGGAAGGATGGTATAAAGGATACAAATGAACTAACTATCCTGTCAAGAGGTGCTAGAGGTGATTGTTTGGCAACTCCCCTGCCAAAACTTTGGGAGTTACTTCTCAGGTCTGGTTGAAAGGACTGATTATAGATAGGGAGTGTCTTCCTTGTTTTTAGGGAATTCCAAGATTTAGATTAGAAGCCATTGTCCCTGGAAGGAGGCAGAGGGCACAGCAGAGACTCGATGAACTGTGGATTCACTGTACCACTATATGTGCACATGTAGCCTAGCTTTTCTTTTCTTTGTTTTTATTTTTGTTTTTTCTTTTTTATTGAAAAGGGAAGTAAAAAACACTTTATGATAAAATTAAAGATTTACATGGGAAATATTTCAGATAAAATAGAGATACATAGAAAAACATTAAAATTGACAATTTTCATGGAAAATTAAAGAGTAAAGTGGTAGACATGTAAAACATTGCTAAATTAATTGGAATATGAAATAGAAACATTTTATGATAGAATTGAAGATTTACATGGAAAATATTTCTGATAAAATTGTAGAAAAATTTTAATTGTTAAAAATTTCAAACATGTTATAATTGAAGATTATCATTCCTAAGTTGATTGAAAGTGGAATTATAATTTTCTGATAAACTTGAAAATTTACATGGAAAATATTTCTGAAGAAATAAAGCTGGGCGTGGTAGCGCACGCCTGTAATCCCAGTACTTGGGAGGCAGAGGCAGGTGGATTTCTGAGTTCCAGGCCAGCCTGGTCTACAGAATGAGTTCCAGGACAGCCAGGAATACACAGAAAAACCCTGTCTCGAAAAACCAAAAAAAAATCGAAGAAATATAGAAAAACATGTTAAAATTAAAGATTATCATGGATATTATATACAGATAAAGTGATAGGCATAAAGATAATTCTAAGTTGATTGAAGGTGGAATTATAAACATTTTCAGATAACATTGTAGATATACATGGAAAATATTTCTGGCAAAATTCAAGAAATATATAGAAAAACACGTTAAAATTGACTATTTCTGGCGCACGCCTTTAATCCCAGCACTTGGGAGGCAGAGGCAGGTGGATTTCTGAGTTCGAGGCCAGCCTGGTCTACAAAGTGAGTTCCAGGACAGCCAGGGCTACACAGAGAAACCCTGTCTCGAAAAAAAAAAAAAAAATTGACTATTTCATGGAAAATTTTTACATATAAAATGGTAGATATAAAAACTAAATTGAAGGTGGAATTAGAAACATTGTAATAAAAAAGATTTACATTGAAAACATTTCTGATAAAATAGAGGAAATATATAGAAAGACTTCTTAAAATTGAAGATTATCATGAAAAATAATGCAGATAAATGGTAGACCTAAAAAACATTACTAAATTAATTAAAAGGGGAATTAAAAACATTTTCTGATATAATTGAATATTTACATGAGAAATATTTGTTAGCCTATGTCTTCTTATTGGGGAGTTGAGTTCATTGTTGTTAAGAGATATTAAGGAATAGTGATTGTTGCTTCCTGTTATTTTCGATGTTATTTATATGTTTGTGTGGGTATCTTTTGAGTTTGTTGGAAGATTACTTTCTTGCTTTTTCTAGGGTGTAGTTTCCCTCCTTGTATTGGCATTTTCCATCTACTATCCTTTGTAGGGCTGGATTTGTGGACAGATATTGGTTTTATCATGGAATATCTTGGTTTCTCCATCTATGGTGATTGAGAGTTTTGCTGGGTATACTAGCCTGTGCTGGTATTTGTGCTCTCTTAGGGTCTGTATGAGGTCTGCCCAGGATCCTCTAGCTTTCATCATCTCTAGTTCTGAGAAGTCTGGTGTGATTCTGATAGGTCTCCCTTTATAAGTTACTTGCCCTTTTTCCCTTACTGCTTTTAATATTCTTTCTTTGTTTAGTGAATTTGGTATTTTTTGATTATTATGTGCGGGGAGGAGTTTCTGTTCTGGTCCAGTCTGTTTGGAGTTCTGAAGGCTTCTTGTATGTTCATGGGCAGCTCTTTCTCTAGGTTAGGAAAGTTTTCTTCTATAATTTTGTTGAAGATATTCACTGGCCCTAAGTTGGAAATCTTATTTTCTCTGGCAACATGCTTTACACTCTTGTGAGCCTTTGCTGTCCTCTTTAGTTTCGGGTTAACCTTGTGGTTTCCCTGCAGAGTGACTACCGATGTTGTTCAGCCTTTCTGTGCTTGTTGGCTACTTTCATAGCTTGTAATAGATGTGCTATTTTATACCTTTAACACCAGCACTTGGGAGGCAGAGGCAGGCAGATCTCTGAGTTTCAGGACTGCCAGGGCTATGTTGTGAGACTCAGTCTCAAAAAAACAAAACGGGCTGGAGAGATGGCTCCGTTGTTGAGAGCACTGACTGCTCTTAACCTGAGTTCAAATCCCAGAAACCATATGGTGGCTCACAACCATCTGTAACAAGATCTGACTCCTTCTTCTGGTGTGTCTAAAGACATTTACAGTGTACTTACATATAACAACAAAACAAAACAAAGCTTGAGTGTGTAAAAGGACAGAATTCCACCAAATTAACCCAGATATTTTGATTGGTTTAAAACTGTATTTCTAGGGTATTTCATTGGACACATTGTATACTCAACAGTCAAGATACTGAGTGAGGGAGGGCAGAGGTTTGTTTGCTGTTGAAGGCTGAGGCAGTTGGTCTGGTCAGAGTTGCTTCTTCGTGGGCAGGGAGGTAAATAATAGAAAAACAACTGGTGTGTTACTACCAGGTCACTTCAGGTTACATGAGGGATAGATTAAAGATTGGACCAGAAGAGACCTTTGTCATTCCCGTTTGGGAAGCTTGTCTGATTCCTAGGAAGGTAAGATAATTTAATTTGTTGACACCTAGTCTCTATTTCTTTGGAGAAAATAATAAAGGTTTGTTGTGATTTTCCAGTTGAAAGTCATAGAAAGCTCAAAACTATTTAAAGCTAAGGAAGGGAGTTTCTAATTTGAGAAGAAGGGTATGTGTGGATCCAGGTCAGGGTGTGGTGTCTTCAGCAGCCCTGGTTGTATCTCTTGCCCAGCTCAGTGGGGAGGAGTTTGCTCTTTTGGTTCCCACACAAGTATTCTGATTGAACCTTGGCATGCATGCGTGAGCACACTGATGCAGTGACTGACTGGGTGGGGTGGTAGAGCTATATATACACCCCAGAAGAAGGAGTCAGATCTTGTTACAGATGGTTGTGAGCCACCATGTGGTTGCTTGGATTTGAACTCAGGTTAAGAGCAGTCAGTGCTCTCAACATCGGAGCCATCTCTCCAGCCTGTTTGTTTTTTTGAGACTGAGTCTCACAACATAGCCGCCTCGTGGCTTTGACTTTACTCATAGAATTTCTTTTTCCCCCTAGAGACAGGGTTTCTCTGTGTAGCCCTGGCTGTCCTGGAACTCACTCTGTAGACCAGGCTGGCCTCGAACTTAGAAATCGCCTACCTCTGTCTCCCAAGTGCTGGGATTACAGGCGTGTGCCACCACCGCCCAGACTACTTGTAGACTTTTTTAAAATTACCTTTTATATGTGCATTGTTATTTTGCCTGTGTGTGTGTTGTCTCTATTGGAGCTTCTGGAACGGGAATTCCAGTTGTGAGCTGCTGTGTGGTTGCTGGGAATTGAAGCCATGTCCTCTGGATGAGCAGCCAGTGCTCTTCACTGAGGAGCCCTCTCTCTCGTCCACCCTGGAGACTGTCCTAGTCTACAGACTGATTATTGCTCACTCTTTGAGCTTCTTCTGCATACAGATTTTGTGAGGACCTGAGAACACTAAGCTATAAATTGGTTTATTTCTTGCTGATTGCTTATAATTTTCTATTTTTTGTAATAAAACACCTGGTTATAACAAGTAAGTATAGCTTTTGAGGAAAAAAATTAATGGCTTTTATTTATTTTGCTATATTTAAACTTATTTTGGCTTTTTAATTTGATTGTTTTCCCCCCGAGACAGGGTTTTTCTGTGTAGCCCTGCCTGTCCTGGAACTCACTCTTTAGTCAAGGTTGGCTTCGAACTCAGAGACCCTTTTACCTCTGCCTCCTGCATGCTATAATTAAAGGCATGCACCACCTCCATCTAGCTGATTAATTTCAAAGAGCAGTGATCTCATTTTCTTAGCCTCACCCTCATCTCCCAACTTTTGTAGCTGTTTCTGTTTCTATAGATTCCATATACACATGTGTATGGAGGTCAGAGGTCAGTGTTGGTTGTGCTTTCAGATGCTGTCCACGTAGACTTTTGAGCTCTCTCATTTAGCCTGGAGCTTGATTAGCTAGGCTGATGGTCAAGGAGCCCCAAGGACTGATCTGTCTCTTCCTCCTCACTGTCAAACTCAGACCCCTATCCTTGAAGGGCAAGCAGTTAATTTACCAAGCTAACACCCCAGCTGCCTTCTACCACTTTGTGAAAGTTGTATGTGCAAGGTTGTATGTGAACGTGTGTGCACGTTTGAGTCAGGGCCAGAGGTGTCATCCTCAGGAGGCTTGTCTTTCTCTTGAGACAAGGTCTCTCATTGGCTTGGGGCTCACCGAGTAGACTAGACTGGCTTTTGGGTGGTCCCAGGTGTCCTAAAGGTGTCCTCTCTGCCTACCCTGAACTGTGATTACAAATGTGTGCCACCAGGCCTGGCAGTTTTGCATGTGTTCTGAGGATTGAATTGAGATCCTACTGCTTGCTCACAACGCAGGCATGTCACTGACTGAGCCATGTCCCAGGCCCGCCCTGCAGGCTTAAATGTGCAGTTTGTAAGTTGTTCTGAATGGCACAGACCAAGCCGGAACCTGCAGTCCTGCCTCTGCCTCTGGTTCCTGTGGTTACAAGTGTGTAGTCACACGTTGGCATTCTGTGTTTGCTCCGTTATTAAAAAGTTCACTATGCCAGTGACATCTGTGTAGACAAGTTTTGAGAATTCTGGAATTTTGGTTTCTCTATAAAACACAGAAATACTATAAGTATGTGCTTTTGTTTTAATCCCAGGTGTGGAATGTGGGGCTGCCTTGGATTGCTACAGCTGTGACCATGTTGTCTCACTCTAGCAGGGGCAGGGGTTTGCCAGCTGAAATAGATTCTGCGATTGTGTGACATTTGGAATTCTTGGAACTTTTCAGAGGGTATATAAATGATAGGGCCCCTTAGAGGCGTGGTTGATGGGTTGGTTAATATGTTTAAAGAAGAAACATGAAAGAAATTAAGATTCAGATCTCATTCCCTCTCTTCCCCCCCTCTTCCTTCTTCCCATCCTCCCTCCTTCCATTCTTCCTCCCTCCCTCCCTTCCTTTTCTCTCTTCCTTCCTCCTCCTCTATCCTTTTTTCCTCCTATCTGTGATAGTGGGTGAAACCAGGGTAGGGGTGGGGGGATAAAGGGTGGGAAAAAGAAGAACCCACAAAGTAGCAAAGACCAGCTATGCATCTGTGTTACTGGTTTGTGAAGTATTTTAGTTATTTGCTTATAGCTAAGTCAGTCATAAAGTTATTGCAACAGTTGTGTTAAAAGGGTTTTGGGCAAGTTGGTAGGAATCCTGTATCTCTTATATCAGGCCTTTGCATGGCTTTGCTGCTTCCTCCACGAGCAATGTTGCAGTGTACCCATGTGCGCCCTGCAGAATTACTTATTATCCTTGTTAAAGGCTGACTTTACCCTTGTCTGCTGTGAAGATTAGGTGCTTTGAATGGCTAAGTACTTATAGCCCAGGGCTAGAGATACAGAGGACCTGACTGGAAAAGCAGTGTAAAGACACCGAACACAATGGTTATAAAGGCCCTTTCAGCACCAGCATGCAGTGACAGAAATCCCGGCTTCCTAGTGAGCCGTCTCCTTAGCTGCTTACCTGTAGGAATTCCGCAGGCGTGTGGAAGGGCTCCCAAAGAGTAGTGGGAATCTCTTCCTGAGGCCAGGCTGAAGACCAACCAGCTCAGTTGTTCTGCGTGCCTGGTGGGCCGTAAAGCACACAGCTTTATTACCTAAAGTCAGTTAGGGTATGGGAACAGTAGCCATGTGGGAAAGAAAAGTGTGAATTTAATTATAAAATTATGGACTGGCGATGTGGCTCAGAGAGCAAAGGCAGCTTGACTGAGTGGACTCCAGGCTGGACCTGACACTGTGCTGGGGCAGCGGGACGAGAGTCCGTTTCCTTAAGTCAGAGTAGTCACGCACTCCCCGCATAACACTCATGCCCACAAAAGCAGTCAATACAAATGCAATACAGAATTGACATCAAGGGCTAATAGAACATGCCCGCCCCATGGTAGCCGGGCTTTCAGAGTGTTCTCTGAAGCAGGATTTGATCTCCAATGCTCTCTTAAGTCTGCTGTCTGTAGAAGTGTGAGCATCAGGACCTGCCATTGGGGTGTGTGTGCTTATTTGGGGAGGCAGGGCCTGATTAATTAATTAATTTCCGAAGTTGTTAATGCTTAGAGCCGGCAGAGGCTTGTTTAGATGGTGTTACGGGTTGAGTTCCCAAGGATGCTAGCAGCACCCATTTCCCTTCTTCTAGTTTAGTTTAGTTTACGTTTGATTTTGATTTCTTGTTTTTCCCCTGAGACAGTGTCACTCTAGTCCAGGCCGTCTGGGAACTTACTGTATCATCAGGTTGTTCTCAGACATATTGCAGCCCAGGCCAGTCTGCAGAGTATGGCGATCTCCTGCCTTCTGAGTGCTGGGACTACAGGTTTGAGCTGCATTCTCAACTTTCCCTTTAAACACGAATTCATAGTTTACAGAGCCAGGTATCATGTTAGACAGAGAAAGCTTCTGACAGTTTTGCAGTAGATCTACAAAAGATTTTTCAGATATCAACTGATTTCAGTACTGTGGGAGACAGTGAGGTGGGATTTGCAGACAGCATCTGGACTGTAGGAGCTGCCACACCTCCCTTTAGTAAACTGGAAAACCATACAGCAGGGTTTACAGAACAATCCATACGGATTATTTGATTTTGTCATTTCTTACAATATTTGCTAAAGCATATAGTATACTGGCCTCTACAACATTTATTTTTGAATAAGTAAATAGCTTAAGATGAAAGAGCCCACTGTCCTCCAGCAGTCTTCCTGAAGCAGTTATCTCTTCCCAAGGGAAACAAGACTATCATGTGGGAAGAGAGTCCCCACATGTTATGTTGCTCTATATAAAACATGATCAGTTTTGCACTCTCTTACCTGAAAATTTCCAAAGACTGTTGAAGTTTTTGGCTTGTGAAGAAGGCCCTGGAAGGAATGAGGCTTGCACCTGTGCCTGCGGTGCTACATCAATCCATTTTCTGTTGGGACAAAATACCCATTGCTGGTACTTTTCTAGGAGGAGAGGTTTATGGAGATAACTGGGTTGGAGGCTCATAGTCCAGTATCTTTTGGTTTCTGATGAGGATCTTGATTTTTTGATTTTTTGATTTTTTTGAGACAGGGTTTCTCTGTGTAGCTTGGCTGTCCTGGAACTCACTTTGTAGACCAGGCTGGCCTGGAACTTAGAAATTCGCCTGCTTCTATCTCCCAAGTGCTGGGACTAAAGGCCACCACTGCCTGGCTTTGATGAGGATCTTGTGATATTACAGATATGCTTATAATGGCAGGAGTACATTCAGAAGAGATCACATGGAGACAACAACCTCTCCTGGGGACCAAGACCCCATGAGCTACATCATTCTCAATGTGACAAGTTCCATGACCTAACCACCTTCTAGGCCCCACATACAGGTCCACTACCTCAGTGCTGTCATGTCAGTTAGCAAGTCTTCAGCACACAGGAACACACAAACCCATGGAACCATAGCCGATGGGAAGGAAGGATGTAGAGAGTCCTGAGGACTTGACCATGCTGCTTGTCCTGTCAGATGGCAGTCCATCCTCCTGGTGCCAGACATGGTAAAGCGGATGCCGCCACAGTAAAATGTGGTTCCCCTCCGTGGAAGCTCCCTGGCTTTCTAGCTGGAGCCATAGGTGTGAAGATGAAGCTGCAGTGGCATCGTTGTGTCCGTCCCTCCAGTGTAAGAGTGTAGCCAATTGACGGCTGTCTATTCCCAACTGCTTGTCACCTTCACTGAAGGGCAGGGACAAGTTCTGGATCAGATCCCCGAGTAAAGATGGAAAGGGCAAGTCTTCTATCCTCAGGACACAGGATCCTCAGGTGTGGATGCTGGATTTCTGGGTGTATTTGGTTGACTGAAAGATTAAAATAAAAAGAATTGCCTCTTATTCTGAGTATTTTATATGTACTAAAATTGGACCATAACTTAGTCCTGAGTTAGTGCTTTTATTCACTTAAAGCTTTTTAAATTACTTCACTGTACTAGAACTTTTTTCTTTTTATGCACATTTTTCTGGGTCATGGCCAGCCTCCTGCTGCATGGCCCTCTGTGACAGACACCATGCATTTTCTGTGGGCACTCCATAACTTACTGTTTGCTTCTTGTTGCTGGCGGCTTCATGTGCTGTTATGCTTAGTATGATCTGATCTGATGGATGTCCTTTTGCTTCTTCCCCTTCATATAGTATCTTATTTGTAAATGGATGAGTCAATGATAAAGTGCTTTTCGGACTCTGAATCCATGTGGTACAGTTGCACCTCAGAGGTTGTGTATGTCAGTTAACCAGTTACACTCCATTGGGGCTGCGATAGGCGTAACAGATACAATGTGAGTTAACCGGGGCTGTGCCAGTTGGGAGAGTTTAATATTAAACAGAATAATAATAGGTAGTGTAAATTAGAAAAGGAAACAAGGGTTTAGGAATCAGAATTCTAGTTCTACCCCCTCCCCTTTAAAGGCAGGATTTTATATACCCCAGGCTGGCCTGGGACTAGCTACGTAGTAGAGGATGGCCCTCGTTCTTCTGCTTCTACCTCACTAGTGCAGTTCATGGTTGCGGGAGGGGGGAGCAGCAGGCAAGAGACTTTAAGTGGTGTAGCCACTGACAGTTCAGTGTACTTGTTCCCGTGATATCCACCCACACTCCTAGAGCCACCTTGATTAAGCACCCTGCGCTACTCACAAAAAAGAGCAGTGGGAAGGAGGTTATCCTAGCCGCAGAGTCCTTTGCCAGCATGTTTAAGGCTTGGGGTCACACTCCAGTGCTGTAAAGTGAACAAACATAAAAAAAGGGGGGGGGAAGAGGGGAAAGAAAAGGTAATTATCCTTTATTCCTCTTTTGGAGATGCCCGTGGTGGCCTCGTGAGCTTAGGGGTTTGCATGTCTTATCCTGGATCATCAAGATGAAGTAACTGAACATTTAAGAACCGAGAGAGCAGTGTGTAAGAATGTGTTGGGCTTGAGTTCTAACTAGCTCCAGGCTAGTTTTCATCATTGTTGGCCTTGTTTGCATCTCTAAAATTCAGCAAATAGTAATTTTCCTTTCCTTATTTTTCCCCTCTTCTCCCATTTCTTCTTGTCATTTCTTTCTTTATTGAATATCTCAGCTTGAAAATACTCTGCTGATCTGCCTTTGGCCCTGCCTGCAGTGTGAGTACCGGACTGGCTGGTTCCCCCCCCCCCCCCCCCCCCCAGTTCTTAGCTCTGCACATGCACACGCTTTTTATTCTTCTTGAAGTTCATCTTGTCTTTGCCTAACTGCCTCCTACTCATCCTTATAGGGTCTCCCTCCTCCGTTGGATAGGCTGTCTATGTGCAGTATATATGTGTGTATGTGTGTGTGTATGTATGTATGTATATATATATATATATCTTCCTGTTTTATTTTCTTGTGCATATAGATTTTTATTGAATGAGATGGGGTTGAGGACATTGAGCTGGGTTATTTCCGGCATCCTAATGTGAGTTAGATGAAGGTCCTGGTTGATTTGGAGAGAAGGGATTTAAAGAAAAGTGCCTTCGAGGGGGATTACAGGGATCAATAATAATGCAGATTTCTAAGTCAAAAGAGACACCAGAGAGATGGCAGCATACCTCCATGTATTGCTTTAAAGGGCTGGCCTCAGAACAGTCCCATCTAGAAGTAGCCCAGGACAGCCTGGGTGAGCGAGCACTCTGCACACTGGCCAGTGAGAAGACAGGATGGCGGCAACAGCTTTTTTATTTGATTTGTGGTTCCTATGGTAATAGAAAGAGAGCCTAGGACATTTCCCTCTTACCCACTTTAATAAAGTTTCAGCTTTTGAAAAATGTCAAAAAGTTGTTCTTGCTTTTTATTGACAAGTGCTTCGCAGCTGGTGACTGATGTGGCAGAACCAGTAAGCTCTGAGCACCTTTGGGTTCTCTGGCCAGTGTTTTGTTTGACATTAGAGTTGAAGAGGTATCCATCCTAGTTTATATTTGCCTTTAATGCTAGAAGCTAGTATAAATTTCATGTTTTCTATGAATAATCTTAGATTAGAATTCTGGACATTCGGAAGTAGCTGACTATAAAATTATGACAAGTGTATATTGGATTTTATGGCTCCTGGGATGGTCCTGTGAGTCTGTGGGGCTTGAATCTGAGGTTGTAAGAAGAACGGCTTGCTTGGCATTGTTGGTGGTTGGTACTGAGTAGGTCAGTACATATTTGTTCATATTGGTAAATATGCTATTCAGAGTAAATTCCTCAGACCTATTATAATAGTAGATAAAGATATTTAAGTTAAAATATTTAAAAATACACAAGAAGGGAAGGAGGAGCAGTCACATTGTGAACATTGCTGATGAGAATACAGCTTATTATTTAAAAAAAAAAAAAAAACAAAAACGACAGCTTGAGTTTCCAACCAAGTCCTGAAATTTAAATTAAAAGCAGCTCAAATCAATTATGGTCCTAGCTGCATTTTATTTGCTGTTCTTAGATTAATGAGTATAGAACTTTTGGTTTTGCCCATTTTCAAGTTGGGCCTGTGTCTTTCTGGTGTTTTAGGCTCAGGCGCTCGTGTGGACTCCCTTAGTACATGGATTTCCTACAGTAGCCTTTTCTTTTGAGTACAGACTGTTTGCTGCAGTGTGTCTGGCTGGTTACCCACAGGATGACTAAGAGTGGGATGGAGCACTCCTAACGTCAGCCTTCCCACTCCCACTGTCTCAGCCCTCAGCTTGACCTGGAAGGTTACAGGCCTGCTGAGCTGAGGGGAGATTTCTGGAGGTTTTGGCAGTTGCTGTGCAGTGCAGGCGGGAGGTACCTGGAGCTGCTGTCCCATTCCGAGGCAGATCTGTCAGCCATGGAGCCGCCCTTCTAATTTAGGACTACTAGGATCGCCCTAGTGCAAGCTTGGCAGTGTGAGGTGTGTAGACAAGAAGTTGCATCTCTTTAAATCCATTTTCTTATTCTGAATTTTGGAAAAGTAAAGTGCATGGATGGAAATGCTGGTGAGCTCTGGCGACCTGGTCACACTAGGGACCACTACCATCATTCTACAGCATCTACAGTGGGTGGTAGGAGATAAGCTCCTGGAATTAGACCAGCAGCAAGGCCTTTAGAGGATTGGTTGGTTGGTTGGTTGGGTTGTTGTTTTGTGTTTGTTTTCTTTCTTTCTTTCTTTCTTTCTTTCTTTCTTTCTTTCTTTCTTTCTTTCTCTCTTTCTTTCTTTCTTTTTTTTTTTTTAAAGATTTATTTATTTATTATATGTAAGTACACCGTATCTGTCTTCAGACACACCAGAAGAGGGTGTCAGATCTCATTACGGATGGTTGTGAGCCACCATGTGGTTACTGGGATTTGAACTCAGGATCTTTGGAAGAGCAGTCAGTGCTCTTAACCGCTGAGCCATCTCTCCAGCCCCGTTTTTTTTTTTTTCTTTCTAAATAGAGTTGGACATGCTGGCAGACACTGGGGAGGCTCAGGTTAGAGGGTCATGAGGTTGAGGCTAACTAGGCAGCATAGTGAGAATTGTCTCAAAAACAAACAAACACACCCTAAAACAACAACAAAAAAGCAGGGCAAGTGAGCTGTTCAGTAGGTAAAGGTGTTTGCCAGTCTGTCCTGAACCCTTTCAACCACATGGAGGACAGAGAGAACTGACTGTTGTAACCCATCCCTGGACCTCTATACCTGTACCATGGAGTGGGAGTTTTGTTCTCAGTTCCCCACCTCAATAAATAAAACCTTTAATAATAAAAGAAGCCGAAGTGCCGGGCGGTGGTGGCGCAGGCCTTTAATCCCAGCACTTGGGAGGCAGAGGCAGGCGGATTTCTGAGTTCGAGGCCAGCCTGGTCTACAAAAGTGAGTTCCAGGACAGCCCGAACTACACAGAGAAACCCTGTCTCAAAAAAAAACAAAAAAACAAAAAAACAAAAAACAAAAAACAAAAAAACAAAACCAAAACAAACAAAAAAAGAAGCCAAAGTAAGCAAATAAAACTCTTGCATAATTGCAAGCAAATATGCAAATTTATGTCAGATTTTAAAAATGGTGCGAATCAGGTTTAGGTGTATAGATGAGTAGCAGAATGCATTCCTGGTACTCATGAGTAAGTTTTACAAAAGGAACACGATCCTTTAATGAAATGAAAAGTGATTGCAAGTGAGCTTTGTTAATTTGGTATTAGTCAGAAACTGCTGCTGTGATCCTCTTGCCTAGGATCTGAGTGAGTTTGTGATTCAGCGAACAGTGCGGAAAGAAACCTCTGTGGGGAGGGAGTCTACTCATGAATCACTTGCCTGGCATGAGCAAAGGCCTGGGTTCAGTCCCAGGACTGCCAAAAGGAAACACAACAACAAAATCACCAAGAGATTCCTAAAGTGAACTATTGAGGATATTTGGGAGTTTATTTGATTTAAATAATCCATGTAATGAACATGTGATGTGGGTCTTTTCTCTGACCATACAGTCTGATAGAACTACTATTCCAGTTAGTATGTGTAACAATTAATGTGTGTAACAGGGCCTCCGGGTAGAATCACTCACATGCCCGTGGACCTTAGATAGCTGGTGTTCAAACAGATCATCTTCAGAACTTGTTAGGGCAACTGTGACATGATGGGAACGGGTTCGAGGAGGTCAGGAGATGGCAGCTGCTTTCATTGTATCTTACAAAGGTGTTCTCAGGTCTTCCTGTGGTTGCTTCTCTATGTTGCAAAATGGTCGGACAAAATTTGCTGTCCTGGAGCTGCCCACTGTATCGCCCAGGGCAAGCGAGCCTTTAACAAGCACCCGGTCTGCAATGTGTGGTGGCTTTCTTTGCTTAGAGAGGTGTGCTGCTACGCACTCCATCTGTGCTCTTTGGGCTGGTGTCCTGGACTCACATGCCTTTTCTAAATAAACTCAACACTCTCTACATTATGAGTTGAGCTGTAACTAGTGAGTAGGCCATGCTGGGGAAGAACCCAGGTTTATCTGATTTTAGGCAAAGCTTCCTTTGTTTATAATACACTTGTACTGATTGTAGAGGTTACCAGTGTAAACCAACAGCTGGGACCCAAACATGGACAAACATCTGGAGCATTCAGTAGAACTCAAGCACCTATCTTCAGGGTTTGTCTATTTGTGTTTGATTATTGGGTTGTTGCCTCTGTAAATTAATTGGTCCTAGGGTAAAAATATTTATTTTTTTGGTTTTTGACACACAGAAACCCTGTCTCAAAAAACAAAAACAAAAAAAAATTTATTAAATGCCAGTATAATACTTACTATAGATTAGCTATTGCATGTGCTCAATTTTACGTTACATTTTCTTAATTCCTTTGAAAGCAACAAGTTAACCGGGCGTGGTGGCGCACGCCTGTAATCCCAGCACTTGGGAGGCAGAGGCAGGCGGATTTCTGAGTTCGAGGCCAGCCTGGTCTACAGAGTGAGTTCCAGGACAGCCAGGACTACACAGAGAAACCCTGTCTCGAAAAACAAAACAAAACAAAAAAAAACAAAAAGAAAGCAACAAGTTTTTTAAAATGGTAGAATGTAGTCAATGAATTAATCTTTTAATTCTTTTGTTTTTCTGAGACAGGGTTTCTCAGTGTAGCACTGGCTGTCCTAGAATTCTCTATGCAGAGCAGGCTGCCCTTGAACTCACAGAGGTCCACCTGTCTCTGCCTCCTGAGAGCTGGGATTAAAAGTGTTTGTCACCATTGGCTGGCAAGTTTTTAATTCTTAATCTTGTCACCAAGTTTGTACATAGTCCAGAATGAAAAGTCATAGTTCACAAAACTCTTCATGTTTTTTTCTCTTGAGAATGCAGAGGTGTTGATGACCGTGAAAATGAGGTGTGTTTCAAGCAGTTTTAATTGCCTGTGTCTATCACTGATCTGTCTTTTGCCTCATTCTCTTAAGTCTCCTGCAGTTTTACTGTGGAGAAGTGTAAAACAATGAATGTTAGGTCCCTCAAGCTTTTCAGTAGAGGAGGCATCCCGGTCTGTGGGAGAGTGTGGGATTTGGTAGCCAACAAACCGAAGCTTAAACCCCGACCCCTCCCTCTATGGGGTATGTCCTTGTGCAGATTATTCAACAAGAGTCTGCCTTGCTGTAGGGTGTGGGGGGGAGGGGATCCATTCAGAAGGCCTGCCTTTGTGGTTTCCTAAGCCATGGGACTGCCATAGAGCAGAGCTCTAGTCTGGAATTGCCGCTCTCCAGTTCCTTCTCGTGGGTTTTCGCTAAGCATTCTTTCCCTCTGGATTCTGTTTACTGTATCCTGTGAAATGAGTGGTTGGCAGCATAAAATCCCTGTCCATAAGACAGAAAGGGGCCTGCTCCCCAGGGTTCAGGAAACTTAGGGCCATCCCTGCCCTCTAAACTGCATGGGTGCACCCTGCCCCGACTAACACTCAGCTGCCTGTGTGAAGGAGTGACTTGTTGCGGCCTCTAACTGCTTCTTCTCTTCCTTCCTTTTTGTCATCCTGCAGTGTTCTGTGCCAAGGTCTTTGTGGCTAGGCTGCGCCAACCTGGTAGAGAGCATGTGCGCACTGAGTTGCCTGCAGAGCATGCCCAGTGTCAGATGTCTCCAGGTGCCTCTCTTCTTTCTTGTTGTAAATGTGTTTTTACGTATGCCATGAACATTTGTTGAAACTTGCAGTAGTGTGTTTAATCCAATGTTAAGTCTGCTAAGTGTTCTGTGTAACCCTCTGCTTTCCTCCAGCCTGGACACGCCCCAGAGAGGCGCACTAGGAGGGCCCTTCTGAGCAGACAGGTCTGGAAGGGCCCTATCTCGCCCCCCCTTTTTGCTCCTGCCCCTAATTCTTCCCCCTTCACTTCAGACTTGTGAGTCTCATGTTTAATTGTTAATCATTTGAAAAACAAAACAAAATATTCTGATATTTCCCATTTGGCTGCCTTTAACAGTTTTAAGTTAAGAGGGTTTCAAATTACAACAATTTTCTGTTTTGAAACATGTTTACCTTTTCTCCTCCATTTAAGAGAGATTGAGAGAGAGAGATTGAGAGAGAGAGAGACACTTGCCACTTACCACCTCACAGACCTGAAGACCACAGCTTTATGCTGCTGGGAACCATCAGTTCCAGCCAACTCCAAAAAAATGATACCTGTCCCCAGGGTCCACCCAGTTTTCCAGGCCAAGGCCAGCAGAGAATTCCACAGATAAAGTAATATTGGGCGGGGGTTTTGGATGGATGGGATGGGGGTTGCTTAGGATAAAACTGTTAGCAGGAGTGCAGTTGGTGTCACATCCTGACAGCTTCTGATAAAACCAAGGCCACAACTGTCACGGCCTTACATGGGAAGCTCCATTACAGTGTGTGTTTAATTCAATGTGTCACTAGCAGTGTCAGCTTTTATTACTGCATAGTTCATAAAGGTTGACACAACTTTCTTTTAAAAGCAGTTTTAAATTCCTGGAGTCCTGATGATACTGCACAGATATTAGGGATGAGTCAGAGGGATTTGATGCCATGGTTGCTTTCACTGTTCCTCCCCAAGGCTTGCTGTTGGTGTGTACAGTTTTAAATGGTGCTAGGGCTTTGGATGGAAGAAGTTTCTTTTATATTGATGTTGAGCCATCATTTGCTTATTGGCCAGCCTCTGAGTAGCACTGGTGTGGTTATTGATTGAAATTGCTATCTTTAGACAATTGTGCTGGCACTTTATTAACCGCTAGATGGAGTTTAGATTCGCATACCGCCCAGTTCTTAGGTCTGTGGAAGAAGATAGGCTACAAGTCTGGGATATAGAATTGAGTGTTTCTTTCAGCCTTCTTGCCTTGTTGCAGTGATCTCTCTCCTTGCTATCTAGAATGGCCATTTGCATTATAAAAGTGTCTCTTGAAGGATTCCTGAGGGTTGCCCTTGGTTTGTAGTGGGCTGACCTAGTTTTAGCCAGAGCTGGCAGTGCAAGTAGGGGAAGGATTGTAGTTATAAGTTATTACCGCGAGGTTCTCTTTGCTACATTCAGTTAAATTATAGGGTAACATAGGCACTAGTGTGTCTGTACCACACTGTGGGTTCTCTGGAGCTGCTGGGGAGGGCGTGGGGGGGGTCTTCCTAAAAATGGGGAAATGCCTTCAAAGTCCTTTGGAGTCACCTTCCTCTGAGAAGAATGATGAAAGCTTGCCTTCACCTGACCTTGTTTGAATGAACAGGAGCAATATTGCCTTTAGATGCATATGGGGAATTATGATTATTAAGCTTTTACTTTGACTAGCCTATAATGATGGCATGGAGCTTAGTGAGATGAACCAAGGCTTAGCTGCTTGAAGTTATTAGCAAATTGCTGTTTTCTTCCACGTGAAAATGAACCCGGAAGACTTCCTTTCTTTCCACTTACTTGTTTTATATAAGTATTATTGTTGATTGCTTATTTTAAACAAAAAATATGTGTGGAGTTTTAATTCTTACTTTTAAAATATAATTATTTTTTTAATTATAATTATTGTTCTGACTGGGTGCTAGGGATGGAACCCGGGCCTTGTGTTTCCTAGGTAGCTGCAGCCTTGGCCTTTCCTTCCCCCCTTCTTGTCTGTGGGGAGGACCTCAGGGAGGACTGTGCTGCAGTCTCCAGACAACAGAAGCCCCTGTTGATGTGCTCAGTGTTTGCTTTTGTCTTTAAATATTTATTTCATGTATGTGAGTACACTGTAGCTGTCTTCAGACACACCAGAAGGGGGCATTGGACCCCATTACAGATGGTTGTGAGCCACCATGTAGTTGCTGGGAATTGAACTCAGGACCTCTGGAAGAGCAGTCAGTGCTCTTAATCTCTGAGCCACCTCTCCAGCCCTCAACCTTTGTTTTATTACAAAGGTGGCTCTCATGGACCCTGCATGTCTCAGCAGAGCCATTAAAAAAAAAAAAAAAAACCAGAAGAGAAAGAACCTTGGTTGCCTTTGCTTGGGCTGTAGAGGTCTGCGATTGATACATCAACACGTCATAACCTCCACTTTCAGTCTGTCCTATGTGGTTGGCTGTGTACATTTTGAAAAAGCAGGAGTGAAGGTAGTAATTGTGTTTAGGCTTAATTTCGGTCCTGTAAGATTTGCCAGCAGAGAGGAGGGCTAGCAGCTTATTTGATGATTCACATCTGTTAGATTTATGACAACTTGTGGGATGAAGGAGTTACTGTCCCCATTCTTATGTGGCAACTGAGGCTGAGGTGATGTGTGCTGACTTGCTTAGGTTTATAAGACAGGAGAGTGCTGGAGCGTGTGTCTGAGATCCATGGCTGCCTTGGAGATCCATGGCTGCCTTGGTGCAGACTCTTCCTGCAGGACTAGTTTTTAAATTTCCTGTTTTATTTTTTTAGCATAGCTTCATTTATGAACATTGTACTAGTGATAAATGTATTTTTTTAGTCATTATTAATTTGAACCTAAAATAAGAAAAACATACTAAGTTCAAGTATTCCCTTTGCCAAAAGGAATACCCCTGACTCTTAGAGCTGGGAAGCCTGAGTGGATTTCCCAGAGTACATTGCTTGTGAGTGTGTCCCGGTGTGCAGTGCAGGGGCCTCTCTCACGTGTGCATATGAGAGGCACAGCTCGTTTCCTGCTGTCAAGGAACTTGTGTAGAAAGCAGAACCACACATTAAAATCCAGACTAAACTGCAAGTGAAGTAAGTGTGTGTGTGTGTGTGTGTGTGTGTGTATGTGTGTGTGTACATGCATGCAATAAAGCTCTGAAGTTAACTAAACCTACATATACTCTTAGAATCATGTGAGCCAGCTTAAACATGGCCCACTCTCTATGTTGTGGAACATTTGCCTTGAAAAGTCTGCCTGTCTCAGAATCTAGATGACTTTAGCCAGTATCATTTACTTCACAAGTCCAGATTTGACCAGTTGGTTCTTAAATCAGGACTCTGTCCTGAGGTTGACCCTAATGGCATACCTTTTATTTCCTGCTTTCTATCTGTTGTGACCTACAATTCTTGGTTTGGTTTTGGTCCTGAGGATTGACCCACAAGCCTTACCTGTGCAGGCAGGCCTTCTCCCAGTCACGCCGCTGCTCTCATTAGGATCCTTTGTAGAAATTACCTGGGCTGCTTCTTTGTGTTTGAAGCTATAGAATTGGACTGACTTGTCTGAGGTTATATATTTATTTAATAGAAAACTGGGTTATGAATCTACATCTGCAGAGCTGCCCCAGACTTTAACTTGGCAACGGTCATTTTAGAATTGAAACAAATTTACCCTAGTTTTAATGCCAAAACCTAAAAGCCACAAATGGGGCACAGAGGCTCAGTGCAGTGACTGAAGAGTGGCAGTGCTCCTTAGGGTAGGGCTATTGCTGGGCACACCGGGGAGGGTCGCCTCAGTGCCTTCCTCCTAGCCCTTCTCGTTTTGCTGGGTTTTAAAGACTTCACCCGTGAGCCACTGACAGGGTGGCCATGTGGATGGAGCGGGTGAGGTGCTTTGGATAGGGGAGTGGGTCTCCAAGCTGCTAAACCCAGGTTCATCTTCTTCTGGTTGCTTGAGACTGGAGTCTGTTCCTGTTTGACAGGCAGGGAGTTTACCTTTCAGGGTCTTGACCAACTAGAGGATAATACCAAAATGCCTCATGCTGATGGCCTTCTCCTCCTCCTTTTTTTTTTTTTTAATTTGTTTTTTTTGTTTTGTTTTTTTTTTTTTTCTTTTCCCGAGACAGGGTTTCTCTGTATAGCCCTGGCTGTCCTGGAACTCACTCTGTAGACCAGGCTGGCCTCGAACTCAGAAATCCCCCTGCCTCTGCCTCCCAAGTGCTGGGATTAAAGGCGTGCGCCACCACCGCCCGGCTTGACGGCCTATTTCTTACTGTTGGAAATCCATTTCTTTCTCTGCTTGCAGTGAGTTAGTTAGTTCTCTATAGAAGAGGCTGTCTTCTATACAGAACTATTTTATTTGTAGGTCTAGGGCAAGTTAAAGAGAGGCTAGGAGACCAGGCAGGTGATGCGGCCTTTGATTAGGGCATGCGCTTCTGGCCTAACAGTGGACTCTCATGACCACCTGTCCTTTTTTTCTTTTAAACACTGAGGGTTTGTTACTTCTAATGATTATTTTATATGACCTTTGGGATTTCTCACTGTTAGAGCCTTTAATATTTTATGAACATTAAAAATAATACTTTTCGTCCTCTAGGAAAATTCGCAGACCAGAGTGAAGATAATAGTTTAGTGGTAGAAGCCAGGCCTTGCAAGTCCAGCACACATAGAGCCCTAGGTTCAATTCCTAAGTCGATCGGGGCAGACTAGATGCCCTCCCCTTCCCATGTCTGCCAGCAACCTCACTACCAGTTACCACTGGGCCTTCATTTCATTAACTGCAGCTGGTAGCTCTGATGACAATGACAGTGTTCTAAATGTCCTGTGAGCCCCAGTTTGATTTAGAGGCAGCAGAGGCATACAAGAGGCTGGACTTTGTGTTCTATGAACTCTCCCTTACCTAGAATGCTTCTGGGTTGATCTTTTCTCTGGAGGATTTTATTTGCAAACTGTATTTGAAACCTGGGGTGGAACTTTATATGCATTTGCAAACATGATAAGCACTCAACTTAATCTTGAGCAGTCTTCAGACCCCCAACTTTGCTATTTTTCAGGACATTTTAACATTTAAGTTTTAAAACAAACTTAAGATATAACTGAAAAAAAAAAAAAGCAAGTTTGACGGATCACTGATTTCTCTCAGCATTTAAAGATTTAAAAATTTGCCGGGCAGTGGTGGTGCACTCCTGTAATCCCAGCACTTGGGAGGCAGAGGCAGGTGGATTTTTGAGTTCAAGGCCAGCCTGGTCTACAGAGTGAGTTCCAGGATAGCCAGGGCTACACAGAGAAACCCTGTCTCAAAAAAACCAAAAGAAAAAAAGAAAGATTTAAAAATGAAAAGGAACAGTTGATAATGAAGGCTCTAAAAGACTCATAGTATTGTGGTGTGCATTTCTAATCTCAGTACTGGGAGGCTGGGAAGTAGAGAAAGCAAGCGTGGAAAATCCTGTTCCCCCACTGGTGCAAGAATTGAAATGGACCCTGCCGGTTCTTAGCTTGAGCTTCATGTCTGCGGGCCCCCCCAACCCCCCAGGGAAGGGTCCCATAGGGAGTTTGAGGCTAGCCTGAACTACTTAGATTTTAACTCAGAAAACCAGAAATAGGGCTGGCAAGATGGCTCTGAAGGTCGAGATGCTTGTGCCAAGCTTGATGACCTGGCTTCAGCCCACAGGACCCACTTTGTTTTGGGAGGACCCCCTCCCCCAAGTTTTACCTGAGCACTTGTCATTGACACATGCTGGTTCCCAGTTTACCGTAAGGCGAAATGCAGATACCATACTGTGCACACTGTTCACGCGGTGCCGCACTCTGCACACCCTTGAGCCAGCTCCGCGCAGTGTCCTCGGGTCAGGACGGGAGTTCTGTTCTCTAGAGCAGTATGCATGGTGGATAAGGCTTTGCAGAGTAATTTTAGGGCAAGGAAATAGGTAAATGGATCTTAGACTACATTGAAATGTTTTTTTTTCTTTTTGAATAAAAATTAAACCTTACACTACAGCTATTTATTGCTTGTTTATGAAGTAACATCTTTGCTCTGAAATTAATGTAGTAGGAGTAGGTAAGGATAAAGAAAAAGTAATGATGTAGCTATAATGTCAATGTAGCTATAACATCAGCTTCCTTTTATTGTTCGCTCTGACATTTTTGCTTTGGCATTTTTGTGATATACATATTATACAAATATATTTACTTATTTTATAAAGGCTCATGCTTCATATTGCATTCTCAATTATAAACTACTTTTAAATATTATTAATTGAACAATATGGTACATATTAGTGAGTGTAAGTCCCTCTGTATAATTTTGTTTTATTTTTTGAGACAGGGTCTCACTGAGTATATAGCTCAGGTTGGCTTTGAACTTTTGATCCTTTTAGCTCAGCACCCCCCCCCCCCTTTTTGGGGTGTTTCAAGACTGGGTTTCTCTGTGTAGCCCTGGCTGTCCTGGAACTCCCTCCATAGACCAGGCTGGTCTCAGAAATCCGCCTGCCTCTGCCTCCCAAGTGCTGGGATTAAAGGTGTGCGCTACCACCGCCCGGCTAGCTCAGCACTCTTGAGTCCTGGGGTTATAGGCATGACCTGCCAGACCTCCATTTTTAGTAACTGTTTGCTTTATTATCTAGGTTATAATAAATTGATCAGCTTTTTATAGTGAACACTGCTGTCATTAACTTTGATATGTATTCAGGACTAATTCCAAGGATACAAATTTTTCAGCAGAAAGGTTGTTTGATTGTACAAAGATAATGCCCAGTGTGAACGACTAGAAAACCCTAGGAACCGATGAAGAATACATTTAAACTCCCCTTTGGAGGCTGGAAAGATGGTGACAGCTACTTACTAAAAGCACCTGCTGGTCTCCAGAGAACCCGAGTTCAGTTCCCAGCCCCCAGGGTCGGTGGCAAACTGTGTGTCTCCAGCTCTAGGGGGAGCCTCCCTGCCCCGAGAAAACCCCAAACTTTTAATTAAAAACACAGAGGCTGAGGGCTGCCGGGGTGTGGAATGAGGGATAAGGGTGGAGTGAGTATGGCAGGCAGTGACACCTGTCAGATGTCCCTGCACCCTCACCGCACCTGGGCCCTAGAAAATTTTACCAGGAAATCACCTAGCATTCCATAGGCTCGCTCTGGCCACCGTGTTAACACAGTGAGATGGAAAGATGGAATCTGGGACACAGTTCTAGATTGCCCAGCATGCCAGTCAGCGTTTCTCCAGAGCCACAGAATCAAGGGGAGGCAGGAAAGGAAGCATAAAGAGCCAGTTCATTTTATTGTGGGACAGACAGATTGAAGCTTTGCAAGGCAGGCAGGGGTTCCCTGTTGCTCTCACAAAGCCATAAACCATAGCCTTTATTCAAAGGCTTTCCATGAATTGAATGAGGTCCCCTTATATCCTGGAGGGCATAGGGTTTACTGGAAGCTTATTGGTTGTCTGTTAATCATATCTGAAAAAGTATTTCCTAGCAGAGTCTGGATTAGTATTTGAGCAGACAAATGGCCACCATAGCCTAGGCAAGAAGATACATGAAACTTGCAATCACAAAACTAGACCTGGGGTAGGCGGTGCTGGTGTTGGAGTTAGAGATTAAGTGCAGACAGAGACCGTCGTGATAGAATAAAAAGAGGAAAGGATCCCGTAACATTAGTAGGCATGTTGTTGATTTCACCAAACTGGTGTCACTTAGAGCACAGATACCTGATGAGAATTTGTAGCTGATAGAGTGGAGTCTGGCTGGCTGCTCATAGCACAGGCATGGAACTTCAAGAAGAGTGCTTCAGAGACAGTCTGGATCCTTGAGAAGATCCGCGTAGTACGTGATGAACAGCTGTGTGGAAGTGGAAGTTGAATAAACCCTTTCCTCCCCACCTTGCTTCTTGGCCGTGATGTTTGTCCAGGAATAGAAACCTGACTAAGACAATGGGAACAGTCAAGGACCACTCACCTGTTAAACTTTTTTCTGAGTTGTCCTCTTATATCCTCTGCACTGCGTGTGCAGAGGCGGTGGTGGCGCAAGCCTCTAATCCCAGCACTTTGGGAGGCAGAGGCAGGCGGATTTCTGAATTTGAGGCCAGCCTGGTCTACAAAGTGACCAAAAAACCCTGTTCTGTTTTACATATGAGAAATCTGGGCCTGAGAGGAGAAGGGAGGCGCAGGACTGAAGGCAGGCTGCCCCCGATCTTAGGGACCTCTCTGCTTGTCTGTATGTGAGGGTGTAAACGGCTCTCCAAAGTCTTCTGTTGGTCAGCGGGAGTGAACAGGGCCAGGTGTCTGTTAAGAGGACTTTGAGTGGGCACTGATGTCCTGCTGGCCACTGCTCACTCCTTTGGGCTTTGATTTTTTTTTTTTTTTTTTTTTTTTTTTTTTTAAATAGCACTTAGCACTGGCTCAGATTAGATGTAGGTTTGTTTTTCCTGTCCCTTACGGCACCCACCCCACCCCAATCCATGTTCTGAGCAAAAACAGGTCATGTTTTCCTGTCCAGTGCCTGGGAAACACACTTGTTTCTAGATTGCCAGGTAGTGGGTACTCAGTAAGCATTCACCGACTGAAGAGCGAGCGGCATAGTGGGCTGCAGTGAGAGGGAAGGGCTGGCTCTGTGGCCTGCTTCTCCCTGCAGACGCAGGGCACGTTGGACTTGGTTGTCTGAGTTCTGAATTTAAATGTTTGACTTGGTTGTCTGAGTTCTGAGTTTAAATGTTTGACTTGGTTGTCTGAGTTCTGAGTTTAAATGTTTGACTTGGTTGTCTGAGTTCTGAATTTAAGTGTTTCTGTGAGTTGGCAAGTAACCGTGGATGAAAGTTGATTTTGCTTTTAAGCTAGCTAGCTGTAATTTTGCTTTGCTTAAAAAAAAAAAAACAACAAAAAAAAACTTTTTAGCGGGTAACGGTGGTGTGTGCCTTTAATTCCAGAACTTGAGACAGAGGCATGTAGATCTCTATTGAGTTCAAGGCCAGCCTGGTCTACCTAGTTAGTCCCAGGATAGCCAGGGCTACACAGAGAAACCCTGTCTTTTTTTTTTTTTTTTTTTTTTTTTTTTTTTTTTTTTGTTTTTTGTTTTTCGAGACAGGGTTTCTCTGTGTAGTCCTGGCTGTCCTGGAGCTCACTCTGAAGACCAGGCTGGCCTCGAACTCAGAAATCCGCCTGCCTCTGCCTCCCAAGTGCTGGGATTAAAGGCGTGCGCCACCAACGCCCGGTGAGAAACCCTGTCTTAAAACAAAACAAAACAAAACAAAACAACAAAAAGCAAATCTTTTCTGAATATGTAGTTAGTAAGAATTGGGGTAAAAGTGGAGAGTGAGTGATAGCCCTCACCTTGACAGGCAGCCGGCACCTTTTAGTTTTGAATCTATTTGAGTTTTGCATGTAGTTGACAAGATTTTTTTTTTTAAAGATTTTTTTATATGTACGTACACTGTAGCTGTCTTGAGACACACCAGAAGAGGGCATCAGATCTCATTACAAATGGTTGTGAGCCACCATGTGGTTGCTGGGATTTGAACTCAGGGCCTTTGGAAGACTAGTCAGTGCTCTTAACTGCTGAGCCATCTCTTCAGCCCCTAGTTGAGACTGTGTGTGTGTGTGTGTGTGTGTGTGTGTGTGTGTGTGTGTGTGTGTTTTCGAGACAGGGTTTCTCTTTGTAGCCCTGGCTGTGGCTGTCCTGGAACTCACTCTGTAGACTAGGCTAGCCTCGAACTCAGAAATCCGCCTGCCCCTGCCTCCCAAGTGCTGGGATTAATAGTTGAGACTTTTTTTTTTCCTTTTTGGTTTTTTGGATTTTTTTTTTTTTTCCCCCGAGACAGGGTTTCTCTGTATTTAGCTCTGGGTGTCCTGGAACTCACTCTGTAGACCAGGCTGTCCTCGAACTCAGAAATCCGCCTGCCTCTGCCTCCCAGAGTGCTGGGACTACAGGCATGTGCCACCACCGCCCGGCTAGTTGAGACTTTCTAATGAGTATAATTTGTGATGCCTTGTTTTTTCCTTTATGCCTTGTCCATTTATTTAGATATTTGTTGTTGGGTTTTTGTTTTGTTTTGTTTTGGGTTTATACTCCCTGGCTTTCTTCACTGTGAACTCACTATGCAGACCCAGGGGGCTTCAAACTCACAGAGGTGCGGAGGTTACAGGCGTCACCATTGCTCCTGGCCTATGCAGGGCGTTTATATCACTTTTCCCTGTAGCTCCTGATAATGTGAGTTAAAGCATCCTGGCAGCTTGGTGCTAATCAGGGTCCTCAGAACCTCTCCCAGGTGGGCAGAGCTTCTTGTGATTCTTATTGTGAGCACATCTCACTAAGGTGGCATGTTATTATTTTGAGAAATTTGGAAAGCCTGTTGCCCTGTGGCGTCAAAGTTGGCAGACATCACAACACATGGCGGCTCTTCACTCTGAGCAACCTGAGCATATGTTTGAGTCAGCTGAAAGCCTGGCTTATGAAAGAACATCTCCTGGACACACTTGGCCATGAGAGAGTGCCCCGGAGACACGCCCAAGCACACAGCTGTGCCAGCTTGATACCGCTCAGGCCTTCTGACTGAGCTACCTGGGCACCGTGTCTGCGGCTGTGTGTTGATGATTCAGTTACAATGGCGTCATTTCACAGATAGTTGCCCACTCTCTCATACATCTCATACCAGCCCAGGGACCCTCATAGCCCACCATGCTATGCCAAGCTAATGCAGAGAACAAGCTGGCACAGTCCTAGACAGTTAACATGCAAGCATGAATTATATGAGGAAGCTTCCTATCCCTTGAGAACATCAAGTGTGCTTTACTAGAGTCTATAAAATTACTTTTATCCTAAGATACTTGTCAGTTGCTTAATTTGAAATAAAGAGCAAAACAAAAATTAAAAATCTCTCATTTTTATTTATTTATGTATTTTGTTTAATGTATGAGTGTCTGCACATACATCTGTGTGGTAGAAGAGGGCACCAGATCCCATTGCAGATGGTCATGAGTCACCACGTGGTTGTTGGGAATTGAACTCAGGACCTCTGGAAGAGCAGCCGGTGTTCTTAACCACTGAGTCATCTCTCCAGTCCAAACTCTCTCATCTTTAAAACAACAGGAATAGAAAAGTTACAGTGACATAAGTGTCTCCCTATATGTGCTGACAAGTAAGAAATCATGTGGTCGTCCCGGAAGGCTTGGGATGGCACTCCTCACTGTCATGGATGGCCTGGGAGACACAGGGACCTAGTGTCCTCAGTCAGCACTAGCTCGAGCTCTGCCTTTTTCTTACATGGTTCTAAGGATTGAACTCCGTGTATCAATCAGGCTTGCAGAGCAAGGCCGTTACCCGCTGAGCAGTCTTGCTGGCCCCCAATGCTTCTCAGGATCATCTGACAGTAATAGTTTAAAGAGGGAGGTGTTCAGGGATAACCAGTTACTCTGATTAGATTTGAGGCTGGCACTCCAGGAATTCACCCCGAACCCCTGTAAACCTGGTGAGAAGCCGTGACTGAGGAGGTCGTGAGGCTGAGTGGGGAAAGCCACTGTTGTGGTTTGGCTAACTGGGAATGATGCGCCTTCAAAATAGCTTTGTTTTTGCCCATGGATTAGCTCTGCCATCAGATTCAGATACAGCAGTGTATTTTTTCAGTTGGTGTTGGTAATTGCAGAGGCTCATAACCGATCAAAATGCTGAAAATGACTGACTCTTGAAAAGTTGGGCTCCAAATGAGACATCTGGATCACCCCCTCCAGGGCCCAGGGAATGTCATAGACAAGGGACTGAAGAAGAAACTAAGGGGTGGCAGAAGCGGTGGATCGTGAACTGTCTTCTGGCCAGGGCCTGGGCAGTGCTGTCCTGAACCCTCACAGCTCTGATGGTCAGCAGGAGACCTACAGAGCACTGGACTTTAGCCTTCTGTCAGAGGGAGCTGGAAGAGGGAGCATGAGGCCCCATTTCTGCCCGCAGATACCAGTAGGGAGCAGGGTCATTCACTTCAATGTAGCCCCTGGTAAAGTGTCCATGTGTGCGTAGGCAGCCCTAATCAATCTCAGTGGGTGCCAAAACAAACAAAAGAAAAAGATGTGATGGGGCCGGGAACTAGTTGAGACAAGGAAGAGGATAGTGGGGCAAGGAAGGACTGAGGTGGAAAAATGAAAAAACAAATATGTAGAAAGGATTGAGGCCTGAGTGCTCACAGGTGTGGTTGTGCTGAGTTAGGTGTCTTTCCACTTTCCTGAGACAGTGTCTCTTGTGAATCTGACGCTCCCTGATTCTGATTAGTCTAGTTAGCTATCTTGCCCAGGAATTTTCTGTCTCTGTTTCCCAAATGCTGGGATTGTAGGTGACTTTTTACATGGGTTCCAGTAAAGCACTTTATGTACTAAACTATCTCCCTCAATCTGTTTACGCCGAAATGGGGAGGGTGTTTCAAATATTTCGTCATATGTGTTCTTAGCTGTATGGTCACAGAATTTGAAGTGCTGGATATTAATGTGAGGAATCCTGTAATGTCCCAGGATTTAATTTTTTAGAACCCAAAATAATTTTTTCATACCAATAATAAAATGAAAAAGCTTAGGGCTGGGGATGTAGTGATAGCTTGCAATCACATGTATGCAAGACCTGACTTCAATTCCAGCCTTGCAAAAACAAACAAGTAAATAAATTAGAAAATAACTAAATAGATAAACCTCAATCTGTTCACGCCGAAATGGGGAGGGTGTTTCAAATATTTCGTCATATGTGTTCTTAGCTGTATGGTCACAGAATTTGAAGTGCTGGATATTAATGTGAGGAAACAATTGCAGGTTTCTTTTTCTCCATTTGAGCTGTTCTAGGCTTATAGAAAAGTTGCAGGTACATTACAAAAAAAAAAAAAAAAAAAGCATTTCCGAAAGCTTGGAAGTAAAGCTGGCTGCTGTCCTGCTCCCCTCCTCGTGTAGGGCGAGTGTCCCAGAAGTCTGGTGGGACTCAGTATGACAGCAGTCCTCTGGCCCTACCTGAGTGTCACTAAAGCTCTTCATAGTGCCCTCTGTGGCAGGCCCTGCATTTAGGAATGGTGTACTGACTTCAATTGTACCTCTTTCAGTCTGGGATCGTTTGCCTGTCTTTGATGGGTCTGGATGACCCTGCTGGTGGTGTGAACTGCAGACCAGCTTGCAGGCAGTGTAGGCCCCCATGTACATCCGTCATCTGTGGTCGGATCAGCACAAGGGTTTGCTCTGTGCTCATAGCACCTTCTAGGCTGAGCGTGATTTTGGTTTGTCTTCTGAGCAGTGGTGGCTTGGTTTAAGTAAAGCCCAGCAGGCTTCCTTCATAATAAAGTTCTTTATCCCTTTGTAACTCTGTGGCCTGCAGAGAGGTCCTTTGAGCCGATGCAAGCGTTCTGTCTCCCTGGCACTTAAGAAAATTATTTCTTTTCCTCCTCCTCCTCCTCCTCCTCCTCCTCCTCCTCCGTTTGGTTTTTCGAGACAGGGTTTCTCTGTGTAGCCCTGGCTGTCCTGGAACTCACTGTAGACCAGGCTGGCCTCGAACTCAGAAATCCGCCTGCCTCTGCCTCCCAAGTGCTGGGATTACAGGCGTGCGCCACCACGCCTGGCAGCACTTCATTTTCAATGACTGTCAGTAGCTGGCTTTTCTGTTTTGCTCTGTAGGCTGTGGTCCATCCGCCATGACTCTGATGGTCGGGTTGCTCGGTTCGCCCAGCGCGAGCTTCAGGGCCAGCTCGTGGATCTGTTCCATGTGCCGTCACCATTGTTTTGTACAGGGCTTTGTACATTCACGTTCCGGGTTCTTGGACTTTCCTGTACTCAGGTACAAGTGTGAGTGTTTAGTGTTGCTGGGATGTCCTTGCTTCTGGGCCCCATGGCGTCCCACTCCTCCACTTAGCCTCCAGTGGAGGTCTTTCTGCCTCAGCCTCCCACTTAGCCTTCAGTGGAGGTCTTTCTGCCTCAGCCTCCCAAGTGGGGAGCCGCTATGGTCACCTCCTTAGCTGGACAGTTGCTTGAGTAGTATTTTCCAAATGAACGTGAGGACTGAGTCTTAGCATTCGTTTTTCTCTACAGAATATTTGTGATAATAACCCAGCAGGAAAAAATTGTATCTTAATTTACATCTTTTTAGGGATGTAAATTTTTTTGTCTTTTTTTTTTTTTTTTTTAAATGAGCCCGGAACATGAATGTGCAAAGCACTTAAAACAGTGACAGAGAACATCAACCAGATCCATGAGCTGACCCTGAAAGAACCACTGGCTGGGTGAACTGAGCAATTAATCTCAGCAATCTAGAGGCAAAGAAATCAGATTTCCATCTTCAAGGCCAGCTTGGTCTATAGAATGAGTTCCAGGACACCAGGGCCACAGAGAAACCCTGCCTTGAAAAAACCAAAAATATTTTAAAAATACAAACATACACATATATTGTATTATTGTATTTACATATATCTATATCTAATATTTTTATCTTAGTATTAATGTTTATCAATTAATATTAATCTCAGCACTTGAGAAGCAAAGACTGTAGGGTCTTTTGAGATTGAGGCCATCCTGTTTATGTAGTGGGTTCTAGGGCAGCCAGGGAAAAGAGCAAAACAACAAAGGCTCGGAGTGGAAGGAGGTTCTGAGGATTGGCCCCGGGGCTTCTTGCTTGCTAGGCAGGGCTGTAGTGCTCATCTGTGTCCATTGCCTCTAAGTTGTCCAGTGTTCTTAGAACCCAGGGTAGTCCAGGCTGCTCGCCAACGCACAGCAGTCTTCCTGTTAGCCTCAATATGAGACAACCACACCCAGCTAGGCAACCCTTAGTAACTTCTTTGTTTGTTTGCTTATTGAGATGGGTTTCCCTGTAGCCCTGGGTGTCTTAGAACTGACTCTGAAACTCAGATCTACCTGCCTCTCTGCCTCCCTTTCTAATACTGAGAAGTATGACTGAGGGTCAAAGCAATAAATACATCGCGGCTAGAGACTAAGACACACAGAGGGTCCTAGGATGGGACTGTCTGAGACAGTTCCACTGAGCCTGCACATCTTACACTGCCTACTAAAGAGATTTAAATAACCTGCTTTTTAAAGGTGCACACAATTGACAGAAGCTAACCTTATGCTAATCACAAATAGAGAAACTGCATCGACAAGATGAAAATAGTAGTTTGTGATTTAAAATATCCTAAAACCAGGAATAATTACTATGAAGTTAATTCTTCAAGAACCAGTGCTACAGAGCCACCCAGCAGCCTGGCCTTCCAGGACTGTGTCTGTGGACTGGCTCTCTGGGGACGTCTCTGGGCTTGAGGCCTGCAAAGACTGAAGCATCCATTTCCCCTTAGAGCTTTTCTTCCTGGGTACGGAACTGGTTGTTTTCCACATGAGGGAAGACCTCAAGGGAGACCTTGATTGAGCACCTACTTGTCCTGCTACATAACAACCTTTGGTGTTATCTTTGAAGGTATGCTGGCCTATGCGTGCTTTCCAACAGCAAGCCATCAACCCCGTCAGTCAGGCTTTCTCTTGTCCCCCGAGGCTGACATCCCGCAGCTGGGCGGACCCCAGGCAGTTCCATCCTAGGACCCTGTGTGTGTCATAGTATCTAGCTGTGATACATTACTCTCACTTGGAGGTTTTCCCCTTGGGGCAGGGAGAACTTCTTAAAATTAGAAAGGCTTATTCCTAGTTACTTATAATATTAGAAACTTATAGCTCTTGGTGTTGGCATTCTGTCCAAGCTCCACCCCACAGTTACCTGGCAATAGCCAGGTATGCCCCGCCCCATATACCTGGCCCACTATAAAAGGGGCTGCTTGCCCCTCCTTGCTCTCTCTCATCACTCTCTCTCATCCTCTTACCTCTCTGCACGCTCACCTCTCTGCCCCTCTTGGGCTTTCCCCTCCCCCCTCTCTCCATGTGGTCATGGCTGGCCTGCCCTTCCCTCCCTCCCTCCCTCCCTCCCTCCCTCCCTCCCTCCCCCCCCTCTCTCTCTGCCTCCACTATACCATTGACCCTGAATAAACTCTATTCTATACCATGTCTGTGTGTGCGTGGTTCCTGGGGGGGGGGGGGAGAGGTGCCTAGGCATGGGCCCGCCTAAGCACACCCCCTTTTCCCCCACACCGCCATGCTACACTCCCTAACATCCCTTTCTCTTTTATATCCCATCAGGGAAGAGGATGGAAATTAATGGTATAGTGGAGGCAGAGAGAGAGGGGGGGTGGGGGAGGGGAGAAGTGGGAAGGGGGAGAGGGGAGGGGAGAGGAGGGGAGGGGAGGGGAGGAGGCCAGTCATGACCACGTGGAGAGAGAGGGGAGGGGAAGAGAGGAGAGGAGAGGAGAAGAGAAGAGAGGAGGCCAGCCATGACCATGTGGAGAGAGAGGGGAGGGGAAAGCCCAAGAGGGGCAGAGAGGTGAGCGTGCAGAGAGGTAAGAGGATGAGAGAGCGATGAGAGAGAGAGAGGAGGAGGGGCAGGCAGCCCCTTTTATAGTGAGCCAGGTATATGGGGCGGGGCATACCTGGCTATTGCCAGGTAACTGTGGGGTGGAGCTTGGACAGAATGCCAACACTTGTTTTTGTTTTGTTTTGTTTTGTTTGTCTCTCAGCTGGGTGGTTGTGGTGCGCACACCTTTAATCCCAGCACTCTGGAGGGCAGAGGCTTGGTCTACAAAGTGTGTTTTAGGATAGTCAGGGTTACACAGAAAAAAGGGGGGGAGGGGGGAGGGGAGGGAAGGAGAGAGAGAGAGAGAGAGAGAGAGAGAGAGAGAGAGAGAGAGAGAGAGAGAGAGAGAGACTGACTTTCTGTGTAGTCCAACTGTTCTAGCTAGAGGTTGCTGTGTAGACCAGGTCGGCCTTCTGAGTGCTGGGGTGAAAGGCATGTGTCGCTGTAGCCTGGCCTCTGACAAGTGGGACTCAGCCCTCTCCTTCCATCCCGTGGGTCCCAGGCATCGAACTCAGGCCCTCAGGTTTGTGGCAAGTCGCCTTTCCCCAGTGAGCCGTCCATCTCACCGCCCTCTGACTGGTCTAACACCTTATTTATTTGAGTTGATTTGGGGAAGTTTGAGAAGCTTGTATCTAGTCATTGGTTCTAGCACCCTTTGTTGAAGAGTCTTCGTTCCTTGCCAAGATCAAGATGAGTCGGCCTGTTCAGTTTTTTTTAAATAGTGAGTGGATGCTTGTTTGCCTGTGTTCGTGCCTGGTGTCCTTGCAGGCCGGCCGAGGATGCCCTGGGGTCTGATGCTCCTGTTCTTCACGGTTAAAAAAGAACCAAAGCAACCCATTTGTGGTTTTTTGAGGGATTCATGGAAGTTTTAGGATGGGTTTTTCTTTCTTCCAAAAGCACTTGAGAGCCTGACAGGCATTGTGTGTCTGACTGTGGTAATACTGACTGTGTAAGTCTGTGATCCCTGACACAGGGTATCTGATGCTCGTGTCTTTAATGTCTTTTAGCACCATCACCTGCTGGTTACAGTATTTATGAGCCACCCCGGGGTGCTGGGAACGGAATGAACTCAGGCCTCTGGAAGAGCAGATAATGCTCTTAATGTCTGACCATCTCTCCAGCAGCCCCCTTCCCCCTTTGCAGATTTGTTTTTTTGAGTCATGCCATATGTGAACAGAAGTTTGACTCCCCTCCCACCCTGTGTCTGCACTAGTAGGGTTACTATTACGCTGATTGATAGTTGTGACTTTAGCAGAAAAGTTGACTTTTTTCAGTAAGGGTGGTATTAGCCATAGGATTTTTGTAGATGTTGAGGAATTTCTCTTTCACAATGCCTTTCATATTTATGTTTTGTCCAAGAGTTGTTTTTCAAAGGCTGGCTTTCACCATGCACCTGTGTTAGTTGTCGTGACTCTGACACCAGATCTGGTGAGTCCATGTGTGTTCTGGCTACTGCTCGGAGAGGCACAAGGACGCGCCAGGCTTCCTGTCACTGTACTGCCTTCAGGCTTGCTGAGCGTCCTCGCCTGTCCATCTGTCTGTCCGTCAGTCCTTTGATCTCATGCCTGTGTCCTGCGGCTTTATCTGTCATGTACCACTTTTACTTTCTTGTGTTTGTTTCTTTCAGCCTGCCTGCGCGTGCGCGCTCTCTCCTTCCTTCCTTCCTTCCTTCCTTCCTTCCTTCCTTCCTTCCTTCCTTCCTCCTTCCTTCCTCCCTCCCTCCCTCCCTCCCTCCCTCCCTCCCTCCCTCCCTCCCTCCCTCCCTCCTTTCTTTCTTTCTTTCTTTCTTTCTTTCTCCCATTTGTGGTCTTTTGAGGGGTTCATGGAAGTATTAGGATGGATTTTTCTTTGTTCCAAAGCACTTGAGATTCTGACAGACATTGATGGTCTTGTGTTTGTCTGTGGTAATACTGACTGCCTGTCTTGTCCCTGGACACGGGGTATCTAGATAGTTGTGTCTTAAATTTCTTGTAGCACCATCATCTGTTTTTCAGTTAAAATTAATGTGTATATAGTCTGATTTTTAAAATCATTTTCTTTGCATTTATTCCTTCCTTCATACTTTAGATTCAAGTGTTTTCCTGTTTTTGAGGAACTTTATGGCTTCATACTGTTGTTCCTGGGAGTTAAGGTGCTGTGTCAGAGGAAGTGACTGTTGGGTAAAGGGACTTGGATGTGAAGTCTGTTCTTAGGAAAATATTTGATAACTTTAGAGACAGTCAAAGTCAGTTTGGTCATCCATTATGAAACACAGGTTCCCAAGCATCCTCTGCCTGTCTGGCAACCCAAATCAGAGGCAATTGTAGGTGCAAAAGTTCATTCTCAAGTTATATTTAGTGGAACTAAAAACAATGTCTTTAATTTCTGTTGATCTCATGAATTATGGGATGAAATAAACTGTAGCCACTACAACAAAATGTATGTACACAGAGGCATATGGAAAAAGCAGTTTCTAGAGAACATGTCTTAAACAATTTTCATGTGTGTATAAAGGTACTTTGTGGTTATTGCGCCAAGTTGATGGCAGTAGTTTTATCTCTAGGAGGCAGTATATTGGTTTGTTTTTTTAAATTATGTGTGTATAATGCTTGTGCATATATTTTACCTATTTGGAATTCAGTTGTGTTCTTTGTTAAGTAAGATCTGTTGTGTTTGCCATTGTCCTGTGCAGTGCAGGGTGAAGCATCATCACAGTTATTCCTAGGATGTTTTCACTCTCACTAGATGCTTTTTGCATACTTAGTGATGCTTTCAGGGGCCGGGAAAGGCAGTTCACTCAGTGTCTGCACAAGCAGGAGGGCCCCAGCACCCATGGGAAAGCCAGGGCCAGTTGCAGCGCAGGGAGCCCTGCAGAGACAGGAGGGTCTTGGGAGCATACTGCGGCCAGTCTCACTGAACCCCAGAGAGGGGTCAAAGAAGACATCTGACATTGACCTCTGGTCTCCACATGCACACACATACACTGAATGCTTTTAATGAGCAGAATTACTTCACCGTAGTGCAATTTATTGCCTTTATCTTAACAGTAAATAAAGGAGCCCTACCAAGTGCTGGGACTATCTTTGACAGTTTTCTCCCAGTGAGGTCCTTTGTGGGGGTCCTTGTCTCCTGTTTTGTGGCATAGAGGTACCAGGTGGCATTTAGCAGGACTGATCTGTTAGAAAGTGCCTCTCCTGCTTCTGCTTCTCCTGGTGGTCTCTTAGGCAGACACAGCTTTCATTGCTCAGCACTACCACATCGGAAGTGTAGTCATCACGATATAATCTGTAGTTGCTATGGCGTTATGGTTCGGTCTTGGATGGATCTGATAGGGTATACTTAGACAATAAGTAGTGATTATGATGTGGGTTGGTATTCAAGTAATTTTGTTTATTTACTCGATGAGATCCTCATTCAGTGTGGCTCATACCCTTTCACTGTCAAATTAGTCTCTCCAGGGACTAGAGAGATGGTTAAGAACGCTTGTTATTCTGTGGGGGACCCAGGTGGAGTTCCCAGCACATAACAGAGCACAGCTGTTTACAACAGCAGTTGCAGGGCTTCTAGGGTCCTCTTCTAGTCCGTATAGGATTCAGACATATACATGATGCATGCACACACACGTAGGCAAATACTCATACAATAAAAATAATTCCTAAAAAAAAAGTCTCAGCAGTCAGCAGTAGTTGAAGCTTGTGTTGACATTTTGTGGTGTACGGATGGATGGCTGTCTGCCTGTAGGGAGAGATTTAGCTAACATTAGGCTAAAAATATCAGAACAGGCCTTTAATCCCAGCACTTGGGACACAGAAGCAAGCGGATTTCTGAGGTGAAGGCGAGCCTGGTCTACAGAGTGATTTCCAGGACAACCAGGGCTACACAGAGAAACCCTGTCTTGAAAAACAAGCAAGCAAACAAACAAAAAATCAAAAATCAAAACAAAGGGCCTAGAGAGACATAGCAATTAGGAACACTGACAGACTTCCAGACTTCCAGAGGTCCCGAGTTTAATTCTCAGCAACCACATGGTAGCTCGCAACTATCTGTATGGGATCCAATGCCCTCTTCTGGTGTGTTCAAAGACAGCTACAGTGTACTCATGTACATTCAATAAAAAATAAACAAAAGGAGAAAGCCAACTTATGTGTGTAATAGATGTGTATACACTTTCCTGTCATTATCCACTGAGCAGTCTGTATAGTTCAGCGGGACAGAGCTGTTTAAGGACAGGCTGGTGGAGAGTCTAGAGGTGGCTTAAGTGGGAACACTGCAGTTGTCCTTCCATTTTGACTTCTGAGGAGGTCCCCAGATCAGGTCTGAATGGATTCCAAGAGATAGCTGTGTGTCTGAATACTGTAATTTGTTCTTCTACATATCTCACAGTTTAAATTAGGCTTTCTGATGTCACAGAGGGAGCCATATATTACCTTATGACTCGAAGGTCAGGGGTGCTGTATGAATAGGCTAGGGGACTATGAGTAGTCCGAAAGCAGGACACTTCTGCTGAGCCTTTGTCACAGACTGCTATATGTACTTTAGGGCAGTTTTTAAAATGCGCTTTTTTAAAGCTGGAATTTAATTTTTTTTAAAAATCCAATGGGTTGCAGCCAGCATTGGATACATTTAATGGAGATCTAATTAATTGGTCCAATTAATCAATTCTTCAAAGTTTTCCTCAGTATAAAAATTTGGATTTATCCTAGGAATGCTGGGTGGGTTTGCTCTGAGTGATGAAGCCAGGACCTGTGCATGCCAGGCAAATGTTCTGCCATGCAGCGGTGCCAGCCTCTGTTTCCTTGTAGATCTGAGAAGCATGGTCTGGATAAGTTGTCCCTGATGGCTTGGAACTCACCCTGTAGTGCAAGATGGCTGTAGACCCTTGTTTCAGCCTCTCAACCACCTGGAATTCCAGGCCGCATCTGTGCCTGCAGTTTCCTTGTGATGGTAGAAAAAGGGTGTTGAAAACAAGATTGGGATCCTCGTAGGACTGCAGCTAGCTGCGCGTGCCCCGTTACTGAGGCATTCAGGCGCGGAGGAAGAAGCTGGCTTTGAAGTCTGGTACTTACTGATGTGAAACATCAGGCCAGTTGAAGAGTATTTCGGAGTTGTGGTTCTCGTCATTGGTAAACTTGAATTTGTGTACTTGTCAGATAGGGTTGTTGTAATGAATAGAGGGAATTCATAAACGGGTTTTAAAAGTTTCAAAGCCTGACTTGTGGAGGACAGACTTTAAATGGTGTAACTTATTTTAGCCAGAGCAGTGGCTTGGTGAATAATGGTGAAGCCTGATGAATCTGCTTCCTGGACTGGACCGTACATGGTAGGCATCAGGAGAGAGCAACTGCAGGCTGTCCTGACTTCTGCATGTGAGCCATGGTACTTTCACACCCATAATCTTTTTAAATGCAACTGTTGTCATTTTTACTCCTGGTAGATCTGCAAGATAAGGTACATAGTGATGTTTCTACTGTAATTGAGTTACTCGCAGAAGCTCTCAGGAGTGCATTAGATTCTAGTGGCAGTTCTGGAATCTTGTATAATCTGTTGTCTGTGATTAGTGGGGCTTCCTTCCTTAGGTCACATACATCACATAGCACACCATTTTGCCATAGCAATGTGGTTTAAACAGACATAAAATTACTCTAAAAATTACAAAATTTTGTTAAAGCCTATGAATCTCTAGTAAGAACTCTCGTTATTAAAGATTCTCACACAACGGATCTTATGGTAAGCAGCAGGACTTAGCCCAGAAGGTAGGGAGGTAAATATATACATACAGTTTGACAGTGTCTGTGCTCTACCCACCCTGTGGTCTAAGCTGGCATCAGACCCAGCCTTCCAAGAACCTGGGCCCTTCCACTGGGGCTTAGTGCACAGTGGAGCTATGTGGCTGTGCTACAGTCATGCAGATGTGAAGAGCCTCCAGTACTGTGTGGGTCAAGCAGACTGCACTGCAGTATCCTCTGAAGGCCAGTGCACTGTACACACTCTAAGTACTGCCTCTAAGTGAGCAGGGTGAATTAGCCCTACCCCCCCCTCCCCGGACAAGTGGCACGCTACAGGAATAGATAGAAATCTGGGATACTCTTTGTTTCCTATAATGCTTACAACAGCTGCCATAACAAATTTTCTGTCCCTGAATATCAGTAGTGCCCAGGCACTCTCAAAAGTCCCACTACTGTTTCCTGGATGGAATTGTTTGGTGGTGGGTTCAGAAAAGGAGGGTCTAGCCGGTCAGTGGTGGCGCACTTGGGAGGCAGAGGCAGCGGATTTCCGAGTTCGAAGGTAACCTGGTCTACAGAGGGAATTCCAGCAGGCCAGGGCTACACTTGTCTCTTGTCTTGAAAAACAAACAAACAAAAAAACCCAAACAAAAACAAAAAAAAAGAAAAAGAAAAAGGAGGGTCTAAATGTTTACCCATTTGCACGTTGTGCTCTAGAAGATAAACTGGAGACAAGAAGTGATTACAAGCAGGCAGGAAGTGAGGAAGGTATGGGTATTCAAAGAATTCCCCCTTTTCCAGGAACTCTGGGACTTAGGGGTTTCACCTCACTCAGATGGGCTTACCCCATGGTTTCACCTGACAATTTGGATGTGTATAACTAACCTTGGCTCCACCCAAACCTGTAGGTATTTAAGAAATAATATAAAAATATATGCATGTGTTGTGTATGTATATTTTGTGCATGTGTGTAAGTGCATGGCACAGACAGTTTTCTTAAGAGTAGTCTCTGTAATCCTATGTAGAGGACCGAGAAAGGTGCTGGAAAAGTGGCTTCTGCTTGTGACCTCAATGCTGCCCTTTCAGAGCTATTTTTCTGAAGTCTAGAGACATGCTGAGCTTTTGTTAGCAGAGATTACTACTGAGGGCTGCTCGGCTCCAACCTAGCTTGAGGGAAGCAGTATAAACTGACTAGGTCTGACTCAGAGTTCTAGTTCCTTACAGAATTTTCAGTAATCTGGTCACCTACTGGATCATGTGACAGCTTAGGTGACAGTGTTTCTTAAACTTATTTAGACCCAGGTCCCTTTTTCTCTCAGCATCTCACATGCCATGTAGGATTAAATACCATTTAGAAGTGATTTCACTGGGAATATGGTCCAATGGGCAGCAGCTTTCTAGCAGAACGAGGGCCCATGTTTGCGCTGTAGAGTTGGCTGGAAGTCCTGACCCCCAAACTCATCGGTGTAGCTTGGATGCTGGTCTCTATTACAGCTTTTCTCAAGTGTCTGTAAGAGAAGCTGGGAAGTGTGTAGGAGCAGGTTTAGTCTGCCATCGGAGGGTTTCACTGAAGTATATGTACTAAGCCTCTGTAATCCGAGCATTTGGGAGGCAGAGGCAGGTGGATCTCTGAGTTCAAGGCCAGCTTGGTCTACAGAGTGAGTTCCAGGACAGCCAGGGCTACACAGAGAAACCCTGCCTCGAAAACAAAACAAAACAAAACAAAGAGTTGGCATTTCTTCAGTAGAGCTGCCATCCTCTCAGCTGTATAAATACTGCCTTAGCTATTGTGGAAAGGCAAACTAAAATCCCTCACTGTCCTCACTGTGATGATGCTTTTACTGGCGACGTCTGCAGGACTTTGGAAATTAGTGTTTTTTTCTTGAGTGAAACACATGACAGTGCTTAGGTCAGAACCACTCTAACTGCTGTACTCTGGCAGAAAGGAACCAGGGGATTGTCCAGATTGCAGAAGGTTTAGCGTAGACTCTAACAGAGGCTTGGGAGTGTCACACGGACTCTGGCTCTCTGGACCTGGCTTCCCATCCTCTCAGTGCTCTTGTGTGGCCTGGCCTGTTTCTGTTTCCTTGCCATTCTTTTATTATTATTCAGTATTACTATTACTATTATTATTATTATTATTATTATTATTATTATTATCTTTTGTTGTTGTTGTTCTTGTTTTTTCAAGACAGAGTTTCTCTGTGTAGCCCTGGCTGTCCTGGAACTCACTCTGTAGATCAGGCTGACCTCGAACTCAGAAGTCCGCCTGCCTCTGCCTCCCGAGTGCTGGGATTAAAGGCGTGCGCCACCACCACCAGCTATTATTGATTCTTTATTGATTCTTTACATCATGCACCACCAATCCAACTCTGCCCTTCGCCTTTGCAACCTCTACCCAAAAGAAAATAAAAAACAAAACCCAAACCCAAACCAAACTGCTCAGCAGTTAAGAGCACTGACTGCTCTTGAGAAGGTCCTGAGTTCAAATCGCAGCAACCACATGGTGACTCACAGCCATCTGTAATGAGATCTGACTGCATCTGAAGACAGCTACAGTATGCTTACATATAGTAATAAATAAATAAATCTTTAAGAACAAAACTCAATCTCGTCATGGAAGCTGTACTGTGTCACAGTGTATCACACAGTGTAGCCTTTTGTCCATATATCTTTGCTTGGAAATGTTGATTGCAGTGAGTCTGGTTTAAGGCCTCTGGCTTCTGCTACACCATCAATACTGGAACCTCACTGCGAGTCCTCTCAGATGTCCTGTTGTTGCAGCGTGTCATGGAGATCCCACAGCTTTGGAGTTGCAGGACTGGCCCCGTCATGTGCTCCAGCAGATCATAGTTGCAGTAGATCTGTGTTCACTTCTCCTCTGTCTTCTGCTTCAGGATTGCCCACTGCTGCCCCTGGTTTTGAACACTAGGACATACTGCTCTCCCCTCCCCCGCCCCCCACAGCCCTGGCCATCTCACCACACCCCGTGGCCCCGTTTGATGAGTGATTTCATTCGCCTAAGGGCCCACCCTGAGTGACCAAGTCAAGATTCCAGTGTCTTGCTTTGGTTCCTATTGTATTGTATGCCACTGACATAGACAACAGTGACTCATACTCAGTGCTGACTCCTGTCAGCTGTTGAGGATTCTCCATTGCTCTGTTGGGTTGAGTCCAGACATTTTAGGACTTAAAGGGAAAGTGGGCAATTTGAGACGGTTTATCCCTGAAAATGCAAACAGAGACCCCCTTGGTCATTTAATAGAGCCAGGATGGACCTTCCATAAACACTGCAGAGCAGATGGTGGAGTTGAAGTTTTGTGTTCCATCTTAAGAATTCTAGGTTTGGCCGGGCGGTGGTGGCGCACGCCTTTAATCCCAGCACTTGGGAGGCAGAGGCAGGCGGATTTCTGAGTTCGAGGTCAGCCTGGTCTACAGAGTGAGTTCCAGGACAGCCAGGACTACCGCAGAGAAACCCTGTCTCGGGGGAAAAAAAAAAAAAAAAGTAGGTTTTGAAGAAATTAAAATGACAGTGGGATTTCTAGGTTTGGGATGGATAGAGCACCATGGCTGCAAGTGAGCTATCTGTCCCTTCTGTCTGAACACAACCCACCCACTTCCCCTTCTCTGTAAGGCGCTAAGTCACTTAGCTCTTAGGTAGAAGCTTCAAAAGAGAAAAAACCCAAACATGTATAATCTCCAGTTAATGGGCATCTTTTGAGCCACTAGGTCATCAAAGGGGTAATTACACAGTACTTCTTTGTGTAGTAAGACACAAAAATGGAAAGAAAGCATGTTCCAAAGGCAAGCCAGATTATTAGTGACTAACAGAACCCTTTTGTTGAGGGAGAAGGTTGGTGCAGTCTTCCCCTCTTGCTGGGGGAGATGATGGCAAGGCTATTTCCCAGAACAGCTATGGAGGGAGCGGGAGGGAAGAGGACACTTGGGGTCTTGTCACTTTGTAATTGCTGGTGGGTGGGATGCATTACTGAACAGCAGACATTCTAGGAGACATTGTGTGCAACCATTGGGAGCTTGTGAGTCTGAGTTTTCTGCCACAAGCCATAGAACAGCAGTGATGAAGGTTACCCCGCAGTTAGCTGCTCTTCAGTCATGCCCAGGCTCTGGTAGTGAAGACTGTGTGCTTACTGTTGATTTAGGAAAGCTGATTATAGCTTCCTGACCCAGCATGGCGTATGGCAACAAGCCAGAGCCTTTGGGTTGCATCCCTAGACTCTAGTTTGGGATCTCAAAGTTTGTCTTGTAGTCATTTAGAATTGCAGAACTTGGCATACATAATTCAAATAACCTGTTTTTCCCCCTTTAGAACACTTCAGTTATGGAAGATCAAAATGAAGATGAGTCCCCAAAGAAAAGTGCTCTTTGGCAGGTAGGCATGATAAGCTAGCAGATGACTGTAGATGAAGCTCTGCCTTTCCTTGTGTCCTCACTGAGAGCAGAGCCCAGCCTCTGTTTTGTATAAGATTGCCAGATTCAGAAGCCACCCTGCTTGTCCACCGTTTCCTCTGGGAAGTATTTTTACTGCTAGTAAAGCACTTTGGAGTTTTCTGGAAGATTGCAAAAGGGCAGTATCCTAAAATACCAACTTTGTTACCTAAGACAGACCGTGTGGAAATCCTCCATCTCAGGGATGGTGGAGGCTTTAGCTTAGCGCCAAGTGCAGACCTCATGCCAGTCCCGCAGCAAGTGCAGACCACTGCTTTTCTCCCATTTGCTGTCCTTACACCCCATTCCCCCCCCCCCCAGGTGCTGTCTCCTTTCAGCTCAGTCTCCTTTCCTGGATCTCTCTTTCCTGCCCAACCTCCCAGGCTTTGGTGGGGTCTGGGAAACACACAGGCCTTCATGGGTCAGTGTTTGCATTAAGCATGCTGGTGAGCAGTTTCCTCCTCATGTGAGGACATGAGTAAAGGCACAGCATATATAAAGAAAAAAAAAGTGACCTGGGCTCAATTGAAAACTATAAAGCAGATTAGTTAGCTAGAATAGTGCCCGCCCAACAAGTCTAAGACGACTTAGGCTAAGGTGAAGGAACGGCAGGTGTGGTCTGGGCCACCGGGGTGGGGGTGTGGCGGGCTGGTATAGCAGCTGGAAATGAGCTCCTAAGCACGCGTATGCCTGTTTGTCTCTTTGAACATCATGCATAAAAAGAACATGCGTGACCTTCCGCACCGCCTCGCCGTGCCGCTCTTCCCTGAGACCCTTTAGCTCCCAGTGGCTCCTTAGCCTCCAGCCGCCTTCATCTGTTCACACCTCACTGGTTACTCAGTGAGGAACTAGATGGTAAATGAAATAATAACCTTGTGCCCGTCACAGTGAGAGGAACAGTGGGTATGAGAACACTGTGGTCTAGGAAGCAGTCATTCTGTTTAACCTGTTGTAAGCACAGATGTTCTGGAAAACTGTCAGCAGACATTGAGTAAAAGAGGGCGAGCACATGCAGTCTGTAAGACCCCACAGTTGGCGTTTCCGTGTGCAGCCTGGCTTTGTCCTGGTGATTATGTTCACAACACCATAAAACCCCATCATTTTCAAAGCTGCCAGGGGTTAATCTGTATTACAGCTGGACTGTAACATCCATACCGCAGTGTTTCTGTGCAGGAAGATATGTTGTGATTTGCATTACAAATTAATTGCTTGTATTTACAGACACTTCTATTTTCCTGTTACAATGTTGTGATACTGTTATGCTTAAAATAACATTGACATCTCCTTTTATGTTTATCCTTTTATATTTGTTTTCTTATGTAAGGCATCCTTATATCTCTCCCTTTATATTTGCTGATATTTATCACAACAAAAAAATTTTTACTTTGTCTCAAGTTCTTCTATTGAGGCAAGTAGATGGGAGTCTTTCCACAAACAGAACTTTCAGAATGCTTGTTCAATGCTGCCCTCTGGTGGTAACATGCCAGTTGTTGAATTATCCCTCACTCCAGGGATGGGGGGTGGCATGGAGAGCTGGAAATGGATGGTTAATGTAAATTAAGTGGAAGATGAGTGCTTTCTGACCTTGCCTGTACATGTAGATGAAAACAAACTTGAGATATGAAACTGAAAAGATTTTTGTCAAGGAAGGTCAGAAGTTTCCTTTGAAGTTTACAGAGGTTCTTTCTTTCTCTCTCTCTCTCTCTCTGTTTTTTTGTTTTGTTTTGTTTTGGTTTTTTTTTTTGTTTGTTTGTTTTGGTTTGGTTTTTGGTTTTTCCAGACAGGGTTTCTCTGTGTAGCCCTGGCTGTCCTGGAACTCACTCTGTAGACCAGGCTGGCCTCGAACTCAGAAATCCACCTGCCTCTGCCTCCCAAGTGCTGGGATTAAAGGCGTGCGCCACCACTGCCCGGCAGAGGTTCTCTTTTTTGTGCGTATGTTTAATCTAGTTTAATATGAGAACATACTATTAACAAGAGCTCTTCGTTCCATGTAATATGTTGGAAACAAGTTTCTAATGGAAGTAAAGGACATCTGTAATTCACCCCTTCAGGTCTGAAAATCCTCTGGGCCTTACTTTTTGTTAGTGTGTGCTGTCAGACAGATGGCTGGGCCAGCGTACAACAAAACACCACCACAGGTGGCGGCGCCGCCACATTCCTTTAATTCTAACACGCTGGAGGCAGAGGCAGGTGGATCTCTGACCAACCTGATCTACAGAGTGAGTTCCAGGACAGCCAGGACTACACAGAGAAACCCTGTATGGAAAAAACCAAACAAACCAAACCGAACCAAAGAACTGATGTTGTTTTTAAATAGCATTATAGCGGTTGTTGCTTTTGTGTCTAGGGTTGTAGATTGTCATTGTTATGGTGATGGGGGAGGGCATGTGTGGTTGCACAGATGTTAGTATGCAGATGTGTCTGGACATTGTTTTCTATTGTTTGGCCAGCAGTTATAGCCATCAGAACTAATATGGAAGGATCAAAACTATTAGGAGAAAATGGAGCTTTATAAATTGATTTACTTTTAGGCCCCTCCTCTCTTTAGATGGCGGGGGGGTTCTCAGTGTGATCCCCCGAAATGCAGTCTGGTCTAGGAGTCTCGGCAGCATTTGGGAACTTAGAATACAGATTCTGAGGCTCTCATCCAGACAGGCAGAACCAGAATCTGTGTTAACAGGCACTCAGTACTCTACTGCACGCCCAGGTGTGAGATGCACTTTCGCCCAACCCTGCTCTGGTTTGGATTGCTCAGGGTGTCTGTGGTCAGCTGCAGTCTAAACATACTAAATAAAATTTTTCAGAAGTGCAGGTGGGGAGAATGCATGTACATTTCTGCTTTATCATTCATATGTATGTATGTATGTATGTATGTATGTATAGGCAGAAACATGTAGTATGTGAGTCCATGGTTTCAGGCATCTACATAAGGTCTTGGAAATATCTTGAGAATATAAGAGAGACATTAACTTCTAATTTTGAGGAAGTGGAGACAGACAACTACTACTAGCCAGCTAGCTGCTGACTTATCAAGTTGGGCATTTAGTGCCTCTCAGATGACCGTCTCCATGAGCTCTCTCATGGTGGAGTGGCGGTATTGCGCACTGTGGAGTGGTGGGCCAGGACACCTGTCAGCTTTAGAAGCAGCTGCAGCTTCAGTATTACTGTGGTTGGTAATTTGAGGCTGTGGGTCCTCAATATATTTTAATTGTGTAACAAGTGGATGAACAAAGAACTTAATTTGGCTTAGGTTAAAATTGGTATTTAAAGGTTATTTAAATTCATAGTACAAAAGGTATTTCTAATGAAATTGATTAAATGCCTTTCTAGCTAATTATTGTTTCTTTGCTTTTCCAAAACAGATAAGTAATGGAACGTCATCTGTGATTGTCTCCAGAAAGAGGCCATCGGAGGGGAACTACCAGAAGGAAAAGGACTTGTGCATTAAGTACTTTGACCAGTGGTCTGAATCAGATCAGGTGGAGTTTGTGGAGCATCTGATCTCCCGGATGTGTCATTATCAGCATGGACATATTAACTCTTACCTGAAGCCCATGTTGCAGCGGGACTTCATCACCGCTTTACCAGGTAGGGAGCTGTATTTCGCAGTTGCTGGGCTGGGCAAGATGCCTAGCAGCGCTGAGTGGGGTCTGTGCAGTGGGTGGCAGTGAGTGCATTGTGAGCCATCATTTCTGAACAGCCACTGCATTTGTAGTTAGGTTTTAATCCTTCCTCAAGTGCCATATAGTAATACAGCAGATGAATTTCTAGGAAATTCAGGCCACTTCTGTGATTGATCTTGCTGTGTATTAGTCAGTGCTGTTGCTTTATTTAGTTGCTTCTCTGTTTTTAAAGATACACAGTTTTGGGATGTAGACAATCTGTACTTTACCTGTAATTTTATATGTGGAGCTAAGCATGGCAACTCATGCCTGTTCTCGAGAAATAATGCATTAGGCTAAAGTGGGGGATTATTTTGAGGCCAGCACACACACACACACACACACACACAAAGTGGGGGGATTATTTTGAGGCCAGCATACACACACACACACACGCACACGCACACGCACACGCACACACACACACCTCCCTCCTTAATTCTGAATTTTGGCAAGCCCCAAAGAGTTGAGATGGTTCCCTTGTGATACTTAGGCAATGGCCAAGAAACTGAGGAAACCGGTAGTTTGTCTTTCTTTCAATTCATTTATTTTATGTGTATGAGTGTCTGCATGTATATCTGTGTGCCATGTGGTTACCTTGTGCCCATGGAGGTCACAGGAGTGTTGAGTACTCTGGAACTGGAGTTAGAGGTGGGTGCTGGGGACCAGCCTGGGTCCCTTGTTGGGCCATCTCTCCAGCCTGTTCATGTTTGTTGACACCCTTCTCTGTCTACCTACTCCTTAGTGAAGCCACACTGTCCTCTCTCATGCATGTGCGCTCATGGCTAGTTTTCTGGTTAAGTTTTATTTGTGTTTAAGACAGTTTTAGTCCCGAGCAAAGACTTTAAAAAAAAAAAAAAAAAAAAAGTACAGAGAGCGCTTGTGTTCCTGCCTGTGCCCCCATCTCCCAGAGCACAGCGTCCGTACATCGTCCTGCTGCCTTTGTGTTCACTGGTAAACCATCATCCCCTAAATCCATAGTGACCATTAGAATTCCCTGTTGGGGGACATCGTGACGGGGCTGGGTGACGTGCTCACCTGCACCCATCACTCTCAGGGGAGGTATTTACTTCACTCTACTTTGGGTTTTAACAACTTATACTTTTCTCTCTCATTTTGAAATCATTTGAAATCTCTTCAGTTTGGTTGGTAAGATGTAGAGTTCTGACTTGGGAGAGAATGCTGGTTCTCCTCTGACGGTCAGTGCAGCGCTTACTGCCGCCATGCCTCCCAAGGCCTCAGCAACGGCAGGTTTTCATCTGATGGTGCTTTCTTTCCTAGCACAGAGGACCTGGCTGAGCTGTGGTTCTTGCCTGGAGCTTGGGCTATAAGTGACAAGGAAGCTTCTAATGTCCTTGCACTCTTCTTTCAGAAGTTGTGTGTTTATTTTCTACACTGAGAGTATAAAGAATATTTGAGAGTTAGCTGATACAGGCTTGACTCTGCTGATCTTTCAGTGACGGAGTAGTGGACTGTCTTCTAGTAGTTGTCCTCTGCATGTCTAGAAAAGCAGATAGGAGCCCTTTCCACCCAGGATCACAGCATTAATGGCTTCGTTCAGTTTCTCATTAGACAGAATGACAGGGATCAGAGGAACGGGGTGGCATCCCTCGGGTCCCATGCTTGTTTGCCATGTGCTGTTGTAAAATGATGGTGGGCAGACATTGATTCAACATTAGCACAGAGGATGAAACCACTCAGTTAAGATTACTCTGGGAGAATTCTTAAGTTGGTCATGAGAAAAGGACCATAACTGTCTTTGTTTGCTGTCTATTGTTGTGATCAAGCATCATGTTAACACGCAACTTAGAAATGAAAGGGTTTATCTCATCCTACAGCCTGCAGTCCTCCATTGAGTCAGGGCAGGAGCTGGAGCAGAGACCACGAGGACCCCAGCCTACCAGCCGTTCTGCTGGCACACTCAGTTTGCTTGCTTTGCTCTAGCCTTTGAGTCAAGTTGATCAAAAACCTAATCAGGACAGTAACTCAGTTCACATTTAGTTATGGAGGATGAGAAGGGGAGAAAGGTGTAGGTGAATGGATTCTTGTGCACGTCTGTACGGTGCGGGAACTCCAGAGTCTGGCATCTTGCTGTACCAGAAAAGATCGAGGTCGCCTTTCACTGATTGTCGCTCATTGTCCTGTTCCTCATCAGTGACTAATAGCGAATGAGGCCAAGCCTCCATTCTTTCAAGAAAATCTGGTTATTGTTTGTTTCTCTTGTTTTGGTTTTATTTTTTTCTCTCAAATTTGCTTTCCAAATGGTTTAGATGTGGGCGACTGCCCCTTATGTTTACAGACTAACCACAAGGTGGCACTGTTGAAGTGCCCGTGATAGTTTCCAGCAGCCCCTTCTGGGGTGTGCACAGCCTTGGAGAAGAGGCAGAACAGATGAACATGTGTTATGTATATAAATATGGTTAGTATAATTGCATACAATTCAGTTTTCATTACAGTGAATTTTAAGGCATTGTCCATATCTCTGTTAATGCGGAATTTTGTGGTATTGAATGTTATATGAAATGAATGGACTGTTGGCTGGGACATGGAAATATTTCTGTTAAAATGCTATTTGTTTTAACAGGATTTGATCTGAACATATATACATATGTCAGTATATTTCATACATGAGAATCTAATAGCCAGGGACAAGCTGGCCCAGCTGATTGTGTTCGTGACTAGTAGACTTGGACTAAACCTGGCGTTAGTTCTTTGCCCAGCCCTATGCCGGTGGAGCATTATGGGGAAGAGAAGTCTGTACACACTTACATAGGCTTAATAAGATGTAGAAAACAATCATTCTGGTAGCTCAGTGTCCAGTCATTCAGTAAGTATCTGGAGTTTGGATTTTTAGTTAAGATTGACAATCATTTTAAACTTTTGGTTGTGAAAAACATTAGTTCTAAAAAACTGTCTATAGTCTTAGCTTTTTAAAAATGCTTACTGTGAACATTGTACCTGTCAGTATAAGAAAAGTGGAAAATGTTTGTGGTCTCTGGCTCCTTTTGGTTCAGTGGAAAAAGTGATAATTATGATACGCTTTTCTAAAAATCATGGTAAATGTTTAGTCTGCAATGTCAGTTTCTGCAGGCTAAGTTTGTGGTTTGTAAGAACTGTTGTTAAAGGGAAAATGTATACCGTTTAAAAGAGAGGCAGATTGTACTTCAAAAAGATGATAAGTCTTTCTGATCAGTTTGGTGAGGTGTCTGTGTGATTAAAAAGGTTGAAATGCTTAGCTTCCTGCCCATGGTTTATTCATTTGTCTAGCCCCCAAGTAAGGACAGAAAACCATCACAGTCTATAAATATGATCGACTAGATCAAAGGTCACAAGGACAGGCAGGAATGAGCCGAGGCTTCAGGTTGGGTACAGGGCCAAAGACCCAGCATCATGAGTGGGGAGTGTGCGCACTGGAATTAGAGAGTCCCGCACACAGTAGCCCATCCTCTGTGGAGGTGCAGTGGTAACCTCGTAGTAGGGGGGCACTAAAGACAGTGTGTGCTTGCAGTGTGTCTACCGCCTCATGAGTGTGGCATGGAAGGGTTTTCACTGTGTCATTTGGTTTTCTGGGTAGTGTAATGGGAAGCCTCGGGTTTGTGACCTACGCTTATTTTCATTTCCTTTTAGCCCTTAGAGTCACACATAACCAGGAAAGGTGTCTGCACTGTTTGTAGGTGGTTGTTTTATTTTTAAAAAGGTTTTTAACTTTAGATTTTATAACCAAAGCTGTGAAGCAAGGAGCAGCAGAGGTGGGGTCTGGGAGGAGCGGTTCTTTACAGCTGCTCTTTGAGGTTCTTTAAACTCCTAGAAGTTGTTAAGCTGGCCTCACCAAGGGCATTGAGCTGACATCACACATAGGAGGTTCATTTTGATATGGTAGTTTCTACACGGTGCACGTTGAAATTGGTGCCTTTTAATTGTTTGAGTTTATTGATGACATTTTCCTGGATTCTCATGAGGTTCCTGCAGTTAGCACCAGAAGCACTCTCAGAAATGTGCATGCACTATTGGGCTGTATTCTGCTGAGGTAGTGATGTGTCCTCATGTTACCCTGGGAGGGGGGTGGGAGGCTCCATCAGCATGATAGAGTAATAAGAGCCAGACACACCGCTGAGAATACTTAGTCTAACACTTCAAAGCCCTTCGCCCCTGGCTAAAGATCACCTTGTGTTCGTTCCATAACCTCTTTTTCCCCAGTGAACTTGAAACCAGAAAGTTGCAAGGTTCGAATGGCTCTTCAGTATGACTCCTGAAGCATCTTGTATTCAGTGGATTGAGTGCCCAAAATAGAACATTTGATTCCTATTCTTAAAACATTTTGGGCCGGGTGGTGGTGGCGCACACCTGTAATCCCAGCACTCTGGGAGGCAGAGGCAGGTGGATTTCTGAGTTCCAAGGCCAGCCTGGTCTACAGAGTGAGTTCCAGGACAGCCAGGGCTATACAGAGAAACCGTGTCTCAAAAAAACAAAAACAAAAATTTTTTTTTTGGGGGAGTATGGGGCTTATGGTAATAGAATGGAAGTTAGCCAGTTTTGCTAGCAGAAATGGGCATTGTTTTCTTTGTGGATGAAGACTCTTCAACATTCATATCAGCTAAGGAGACTGGAGGGGTGGGGGAGGGGAGGGCATGGGGCTAAGGGTGTTTATTGGACACCTGTTAAATATCTGGCCCTTTAAATCTCCTAGTAGCCTTCCCAGTGGACTTGAGATTCCTTCCCTGTAAAATGTGGATATTTAGAACACTTACCTTGGGGAGTTAGTTTGCAGATTATATGAGATAACTTCTTGCAGCACTTATTATTGTTCTCATGTTATGAACTATTGATATTAAAAAAAAAGGATAATAGATTTGCTTATGGCTACTCATATAGCAGTTGACTAAGGCAAGCCAGGTTGTTTGGTTTGACAGCCATTGCATTTCCGTAAGGAGTCTAACCTTGGGTGTCACTAGGGCATTGTTTAAATGAGTCCATGGCATTTGAAAGAGGAAATACGTAAGGGATTTGCTTATGCACAAGTTTATTAATGGCTTAGTTGTGTGAGTAATCAGTGAGGAGGAAAGATCCAAGACTACTAAGGTGCCCTTGCTGTAAACCAGTTGTCCTTCATTTGTCAGAATTAGGTGGCATTTCTTTTTTTTTTTTTTTTTTTTTTTTTCCCTCGAGACAGGGTTTCTCTGTGTAGCCCTGGCTGTCCTGGAACTCACTCTGTAGACCAGGCTGGCCTTGAACTCAGAAATCCACCTGCCTCTGCCTCCCAAGTGCTGGGATTACAGGCGTGCGCCACCACGCCCGGCTTAGGTGGCATTTCTAAGAGATGGATTCCTAGGCAGCCTCTTCCAGAGTCTGATTCAGCAGGAAGTGTGAGGGATCCATTCTCTTGCTGTGCTTTTGAAAGTCAGCGACCCTAGTTGATTGCAGTCCAGTGCATGGCTTTAGGATCTTATGGTTGCAGGTTCTGGCCTGTCAGTAAAGTGGAAGTTTGAATGCTGTTCTCCTGGTTCTTCACAGGTCATGGGAACCCTGCCACAAGACCTGGAAAGGCAGCTGTCTTTTAATGCATGTTTGTCTTGCTATTTGTTTCATCTTTCCAAGAATAGAGGATTTGAAAGGGGAATTGGTTAGGTCATGTTTCTAACCAATTAGGAGGATCCAGTTAGTGGGCAAAGTGATGGGAGTCATGTGACCGTTGACATCCCGTGGGAGGAGGTCCAGGGAGCCCCCAGCTTTGGAGAAATGCAAGAAGAACTAAGTATGTCACCATGGCTAGAGAAATGTGATTAAACATGATTTTAATGTGATTATAGTTGGGATAAGTATAGACTCAGCTATGGCAGCTGAGAGATTCTGTAATTTGAACCCATAGTTGTAGCTGTGGCGTGGAGAGAGAGGCAGACCTGTGCGACTACACACAGGAGAGGTGGGAGGGGGCACATGAGCAGGGGGCTCACAGAAGGTGTCTTGACTTGGAGAATGCTATCAAGAACAGAGTTAGACATCATGTCAGGTTGTCCAGACAAGGAGAGTTGTACCCAGCTATCTGGAGGGGAGTCACAAGGAATATAGGGATAATGTGCTGGAAACAGTGACAGGATGGTCTATTTCCACTCTGGTTTTACCTGTCCTTTCTGTCCCTTAATAAAGGAAAGAAAAGGTGCAGCCCAGAATGAGCCTGGGCCTGATGTTCAGACCCCCCTGAACCGCTCTGAGAAGTGACCGAGTGTGGTGCAGCTGGGCTCAGTCCTGCCTGATGGTGTCCAGAGGAGACTGTCGGACAAGGCTCCAGGTTTTAAGAACTGGGGGAGATGTTTGTAGGATGTAGCTCATCTTAATTTAAAAAGTTAACTGTCACCTGAAAAGATTAGGAAGGGTAGATAATCTTCAAAAGGGTGAATGCAAGATATGAAAAATCACCTGGGTAAGGGTTTTAGAGCCGGCAGTTAATTTGTTAATATGTGTTTTGTAATTTTTCTTCAATGAGCATGGATTGTATATATTAAGAAGGGATCCAAAGCAGCTGGTGCCAACTTGCAAATGAAAGGTTGCAAAGCTACAAGTACCATTAAGAGGGAGAGTGAGTGAGCCAGATTCAATTGGCTCCTCATCTGGGTCCTCTTATCAGAATAAAAGTCAGAAGAATGATCTAAAGATGGCAATGTCTTCATGGGAGCTTCCCCAGATGTCCCCAAGGACTGAGGGGACAGATTTAAACTGGACTATTTAGATGTCTTACAGAGTTGGTCGCTGAGTTCTGGGACCCTGGAGCATTACCAGGTCCAGCAGGAATAGCCTGCAGGGGAGAGCGCTGTCCTGGGTGCTGTCCTTGGTTCTGATCCATTTCCCATGCTTGTACTCAGCTGCGGGGAAAGATGGGCTGCTCTTTATGTAGGTCTGCCGAGGAAAACCCCCTCTGGATGCTAAAAACCAGAATTCTAGAGACTGCAGTGGCTAGGTCACATGGAAAATTTCAAGCAGAATTATAGTAGGGATAAGCATAAAGTGCGGCTGACCCTTCCCCGCCAGTGGTCAAATATAAGGGAATTGTTTTAATAGCAACTGGGGAGAAAGACAAAGATTTTATTTTAACTTATAACCATCTCAGGAGCCTGTTGTGCTGTTGCCATTAGGGGAAGGACACCAGTCTTTGATCACATGACCCTAAGGTACTTCTAGTAAACAGGTGGGCAGTGGGGCTGCACAGCCTCAGTAGGGCTCGGCTCTCACCTAGATCTAGTCCAGGATAGTATCGGTATAGGAATGGCTCGGAAACTGTCCTCAGCAGTGTGACCATGTCATTCTGAGACAGTAAGACAGTCTCCATTTGTAACACATGCCTGCTGTACCCCCTCCTCCAACTAAAATGTCAGACATGGGCCCCACTACATGTGGGTTGGAAAGAATTCCTTGTGTGCCATTTTGTGTTGACACTGTCACAGCCAGTGATTCTTGTCCATGCTCTGCAGAGAAGGAAATGGGGGCAACAGCTGCTGCTAACTGAGGCAGGTTATGTCAGTGTTTGCTTTACATCCTAGAACCAGCAGTGCACAGTGAACTTGGGACATGGAATTTGAATGTTCCACACTTGGGGATGAGTTGTGTTTTTTTTCTAGCTACAGAAGACACACCTAGAAGTACAAGAAGGAATAGAAGAGATGGTGACAATGCTACCCTTGGTGATCTTCATCCAAAGCTCAGGCAGAGCTGGATCTTGAGTGAATTCCTTTGCAGGGCCCTTGCATTTCTCTCTTACTTATCTCTGCTCTGTACGTGTGTGTGCGCATGTGTCACTGTGTGTGTCTGCAATACTCCTGACGGGTCTGGAGGTGAGAGGACAGCGTTGGGAGTTGGTTGTCTCCTTCCGCTCTGGTTCCTTGGGTCTATAGATTGAACAGGCTTTCTCCCCCGAAGTCCTGAAGGGAGTAAGCACGTGGCTGTTGCTTTGGAGGCTTTTTACCTGTCTGCTCAAAACAGAAAACAGTTTTCTGTCAGAGGGAGATGAGATTGACATGAACACTTTATTTTTAAAGATTTACTTATTTATATGAATGCACTGTAGCTGTCTTTAGACACCCCAGAAGAGGGCATCGGACCCCATTACAGATGGTTGTGAGCCACCATGTGGTTGTTGGGAATTGAACTCAGGACTTCTGGAAGAGCAGTGAGTGCTCTTAACTGCTGAGCCATCTCTCCAGCCCTGACACGTACACTTTAATTCTTTACTTGCCTTAAAAAAACGGCTCAGTGTTCCTTTTGGCCCTGTGGCTGTGGAGGGCGCTCGTGCTCATGCACCCACGAGCAGCAGGCACAGGCTTTGAAGCAAGGAGTCTTGAGTTCCCATCCCGGCTTCACTACAGAGCTCAGCCCACAAGCTTTCCCTCTTGTGCCTTGGCTTTAACTTTGGAGAACCATTGGCCTGTAAAAGTTTGGCAGAAATATGGGCATGGGGCTCTGAAAATTCTGAGGACAGAGCTGTCCCGGAACAGCCCCCACAGCAGGAGCAGCTGCTGCTGGCTGCACCTTTTTGTGAGCCTTTCTGAGCCTTGCCCCTGCGTGTTGTACTGGCCTCAAGGTTTACTTAGTTTTCACTTTAAAGAAGGGCTGGTTTGTCCACCACCCTACCCATTCCTTTCATTGCTTCTCTGTTTTGTAGAGCAAGGCTTAGATCACATAGCAGAAAACATTCTTTCCTACCTGGATGCCAGGTCTCTGTGTGCAGCAGAGCTGGTGTGCAAAGAATGGCAGCGAGTGATCTCAGAAGGGATGCTGTGGAAGAAGCTGATCGAGAGGATGGTGCGCACTGACCCTCTCTGGAAGGGGCTCTCAGAAAGGAGAGGCTGGTAAGTACAGGGGCAGGGGGGAGGCATATTTCCTTGATGTGCTGTCAGCTTGATTACTCGGGGCAAATATTTGTGAATGTGTCAGTCTTTTTAAACAAGGAAGAAAAATGATAGGTTAAAACTGTTAGAATTTCCCCTTCTGACATGGATTTGTTATAAAGGTTTTAATACCTCAAATGAGTCAGTCGTACATTCATCTTTTTAAAGCTATAATTTATGCTTTTTCCCATCACAAAACAGTAAGGAAAAAAATGTGAGTTGGAGCTAGAGGATCCTCAGGGGATAAGAACATTGGCTGTTCATTCAGAGGACCTCAGTTGAATTCCCAGCAACTACCTGGTAGTTTACAATATTCTGGTGTTCCATTTCCAGAGGAAATGCACTCTGATGCCCTCTTCTGGTCTCGACGGGTACCAGGCACACAGACAAAACCCCCATACATAGAACAAATTTTGAAGGAAAATATGAGAGTCTAGTAATGTTACTTACTATATTTAATTGCTAGGGATGGAGTCAACTGCTCTGCCACAGCGGCCTGAGTTATGTCCATTCTGTTTTTATCACTGCTCATGGTGAGGGATGGAAACACAGTGTAGGGTTGTCTAGGGAAGCCTGTGAGCTTTGTGAGCTTAAATGCAGTTTGGTCCTGTGCACCGCCAGCCATTCTGCTCAGTCAGCATAGAGAACGTTACAGACAGAGGCGAAGACTGGGGAGACGGAGCAAGGTGAGGCTGCCTCTTCCTGACAGGAGGAGGTCTGATGTGAGCTAAGACAGCTCAGGCTTCCTTAGCACTTACTGTTCACGTGCTGCAGTCTGACATCGAACACACCCGAGGAAGGCACAGTCCTAGGGAGGCAGGCTGAGTGTGGCTAATGGGCCCGAGGGATTTTGAAAAGGGATGGCAAGCTAGTTGTTCTCTTGATGCTAACTCTAGCACAGATTTTACATTTTTGTAGTGGATAAAACCATGAAAATATATTTGATAGTGAAAGCGTAAAATCCAGTGTGAAGGTTCACAGCTTCACAATGCCTATTGTAATTTTTTAAGAGGTTCATTAAAATGTATAGATTTTGTGACTGGTTCATTTCAGTGTGCTCTGTTTTTTATTTGCAAGTTTTTACTAATAAAGTTTATAGGGGGAACAAAAGCTCTAAAATGAGAGTTTAATTATTTGTGTGATAGTACTCAGAAAATAAAAGACCAGCATCGTGCCAGAACTAGATTGTCTCTACCATGGAAACTACAGTTTGTTAGAAACCTTCCTTTTGAACTGTTAACACTCAGTCCAAGGAAAAGACATGAAACGCAGGCTGTCCTTATAAGCATGCTTAAATAAAATCTCTACTTTTATGTGCAAAAATGTAACATCTGTTTGTTTTCATTTGCCAGGGATCAGTACCTGTTTAAAAACAGACCTACAGACGGCCCTCCCAACTCATTTTATAGATCGTTATACCCAAAGATTATCCAGGACATAGAGGTAACGGTTTACTTCATTGCCTCACCCTTGGGAGCTTAGTCTCAACTTTTTATATTGTTTTCAAAGTCCTTTTTTTGTTCTAAACTCATGGAACTCATATTTTTTAAAAGTGTCCATAGCTGTTTTTTCAGAGCTGATCATGCTTTTTTATAGAAATACAACCTTTTCTGAAACGAAATGCTTCTATAAGGCTGCCAGTTAATCAAAACCTTAATCCAAGATAAACTATATTCTAATTTGATAAATTTTCCACAATCCAAGGCCCCATCTTTTAGGTGAACTTTTATACTTTTGGAAGTATAAAAGTCTTTATACTTTTTGGAAGTATACTCTTTATGGAAGGCATGTGTGTAGTCTCCTCTTAAGTCATGCATAGTTTTTCATAAAAAAAATGGCTCAGGTCATTCTAAGCCATTATGAAACAGGCTTTGCAAAGCAGGTTATGCTTTGGGGCCGTTGTGAAGTTGAGTGTAACTTCAGTGACCAGCAGAGCTCTGGGCTTTTGCTTAGAGCTGTGAGCCATGTTTGATATTGTCAGCGTGTTCTAATTTACTTAGCTCTTTCACTTAAACCAGGGTAGACACAGGCGCTTCTTCATGACTCTTTCACGTGTGTCTTGTCTGTTCTTGGTCTCTCCACTGCTTCCTCTTTGGCAGCAAAGCTGAGCTTTCGTTGACCACTGCTGTATACATAAAGTTACAGCCCGTTTCTAAACTGGAGTAATCCTCGTCCCCAGGTGATGAACAGAAAAGTTACTGTGCCAAAATCCGTGAATGGGGAAACGTGCCTTTGTGGAGTTCATCTGCCGCCCCTTCTCTGGCAGATGTGAACCAATGGATCCACCCCTTTAATGGCTCATCTGTGTGTGACCGAATATCATTATTTAAAAGGGGAAACTCTTTTTTTTTTTGTTTTGTTTTGTTTCTCGAGACAGGGTTTCTCTGTGTAGTCCTGGCTGTCCTGGAACTCACTCTGTAGACCAGGCTGGCCTTGAACTCAGAAATCCGCCTGCCTCTGCCTCCCAAGTGCTGGGATTACAGGCGTGCACCACCACGCCCAGCAAAAGGGGAAACTCTTGTTTGAGTGTATGCTCTCTAAACAACTTAAAAACTAACCTTTTAGGGAGGACTCAATAATTTTAAACCATTGCCACATAAAGTTTAAGAATTAATTGACCTATTGTTCAAAACTTGGACTAATGTCCTGCAGTGCTCAGTGGGTGACATAGAACAGGCTGTCATGACAGGTTCAGGAGGGAAGGGGCTGCTCTCGGTCGGTGCTCCAAGACCGTGTGTCTGCACAGCTTGGAAATGCCCTTTGTTTCTTTGGCAGGGGTAACTGTTGAGAGACTCTCCTACTTTCCATGAGTGGTCTCAAGAAAGCATTCCTTCTGAGGGGATGTTGCTGAAAGCCATTCATTAATAAACAGGAATTCTGGAGAACCTTTATCAGAATGAGGTTTGGTGATGTAGATTATTTTATTTAGTCGTCATGACTACTGTTGTAATTGACAGTATGACAGCACTTACCATAACCATTTCCTCAGGCTGAAAAAATACTTTAGAGCTAGCAAAGGAGGCAGTTGTGATGGGAAACGGAGTCATGGGGAAAGGCTGTTTGATATAAAACCTCTGCATCCCGGTGGTCTTCCCAGTGGTTCTTAAAGTGTGGTTTGGGAAAACCCACTGCCTGGCCACAGAGTCTCCTCCAGATTTTTGTGGCTAAGTTTCTTAGTATGAGGGATGACGCTTATATTTCAATGTACTCACTAATAGTAATAGCGACAGAAACAGTGTACCGCTAATAGGACACTTAATTATACCAGATACTTTGTTTAGTAGTTTATAGCATACCGTCTTATTCGATAGTCTAGACATCCTGAAAAGTAGTCAAGTCCACATTGAAAATCTAAGGAAACATGGGCTGACAAGGTAAACTGTTACCCTGGATCACAGTGTGGCACAGCCCATAATCAATCACATAACTCTCTCGGACACATTATTGAGTGTTACAGTGTTACAGTCCACAGCTGTCCACATACTCTAACCAACAGTTACTGAGTGGTAGAGCCCACGACCAGTCACATACACTCTGGCTCTTCATACAAGACCTTTGCAGTATGGATCAATGGCACCAGCTCTGAACAGAGCTCCACTCTGTGTTAGGAGTGTGCTGTATTTTGTCAGGGCAGGCATAAATGTGGAAGTTCTCTCTGTGATCCGTATCTGGGAGGCACACAGAAGAGCTTGTCCATAATGACTGCTGTGAGAGTATCACCTGCAGGACACAGTGATTGTCACCCCTGTACTCTACCAAGAACTCTGAGGGCATTTACACTGATAATTACAGTAATTTTACAATGTCTCTATCATGCCGTATCGTATTGTATCATATATCATTAAAGGACACAGAGACTAAAAGAAGTTTTAGAATGTGCCACATAGAAGAGGTGGGTTTTTAGCTGAGGTTTGTTTAGCCCTGGGCTTTTACAGTTAGTTGTTTGCTATTTCCAAAGTAGAACATTGAGGAAGTGAAGGGAAAAGGCATGTTTGGTTCTGTAGACGTGTCTTCCTCTGAGGATGTGGCCCCTCAGCACCTTGACTGCTGAGATGAGATTCCCTTGGCCTTACTTTCACTCTGGGAAAGTTTAGTTCTTAGTTTAGGGAAAAGGTAGCATTGAAAGGTTACCAAGCACACTGCCCAAAGATACAGGACCCCCAGAGTGTCCAGGTCTCCCCAGCCCATGCACAGCCCTGCACAGCCCCCATCGAGCCTTCCTCCACCCTCCTCTGCTCTCCTTGACAGCTTGCCGACTCCTGAGGTACAGCGTTCTCAGCTTGGCCTTGGCCTGCCATAAACACAGAGGAAGAAGTTCCTCTCCCAACTTTGCCTTCCACATTGAGCCACCAGAAATTGGCTGTATTTTAAGGAACAATAGACAACCTGGTTTTGTGTGGCCAGCTCCTGCTGTTGAGAAAGTGGGGAAGTGAGGATCGGAGTCCGGAGAATCGTTCACATTCTTCACTTCCTGACAAGGTTCTTCTCTCCTGGGTGTTCTTGCCACACAGGGTTTGCAGGCCTCTAAATTGAAAAGGAACTCCTGGCAAACCTGAGGCGTGTCCCGCCAAGAGGCAGCCACGCTCTCCCTTGATATCTAGAGTCCTTGTCAGTGCTGTTTTCAGGAAGGCTCACTGTCCACTCATTGCAAGGGACTTGCGGCGACTCCCCCAGCTCTGTCCACCCTGCACTCCCAGATGCCTCTGTAGATGGAAGGGTGTTGCTCTTACAAACAAACTAATGTCCTGATCTAGGATTTTTCTTTTCTGTTGTTCTAGAGTAGTGACTCTGTCTATTTACCAGGTAAGTGGCTTTGAAGCACCCCCCTTGCAGCTGGCCGTGGTGAAAATGATGGTGTGTTGTATCACACCTTTTAATAAACCACATTTCATTCAGGGAAAGTGGAAAGCTTTTTTTGTGGTTTGCAAACTTGATATTAACATTGTCCCAACTAGAAAATGCTGAAACTTGCCCACCCACTCAGTTATGTTTAGGCTTCTAAAAATAATGTTATTTCTCCTTACTCAGACATCTGTTTTCACTCTATTGCCAATTTAAATGCCGCTGTACACTCTGTATATCATGGCTACTTTCCCAGTGTTTTGAGATTTTGCGCAGGGTAAGGCCATTTTACAAGTTCTCTACCACGTGGAATCCTCCTCTACAGTAGCTGCACCACCTTACGGCTCGTGGTACGGCAGGTACTCGAGCGGTCACCTGTGTGTGGCTGGCCTCCCTGCTGCCTCCTGGGGTAATAGCTGAGTTCCATGCGAAGGCTGGACACCTTGATGATCTATCCTTCCATGAAGTGCAGGCTGCCAGCAATAAGTAGCAGTCAGGCAAACACAATTCCTACACTTTGTAATTCCTATAATTACCGCCCAGTGTTTTTGTCAGTGTTCCCAATAGGTGGTGAAGAACGTTTTATCTTACTGGGCCCTTTGATAGTTGGGGGAGCAGGTCTACTGACCTGCCTCATAGAGTGCCAGGCCTGAGGGCTACTTTTGTTGAGAGAACTGGAGTGAGGGTTGAGGCTGTCAGACATGGTGCTGGTGTTTGGGTAGGCACAGTGCTCAGCAAGTGCTGCCTTTGTGTGGGGGTGGCCTGGAGAGCTAAAGACAGGCCGTCTCAGGAGTGCCCTTGGTGGCTGCATGGCTGTCCTGACACTTCCTGTTGGTTCCAGTGAGCTGTACTTACCTTGGATTCAAGAACCTAAAGATTTAAAAACTTGCCCTAAGTAGGGGCTTCCAGTGTGACTCACTGAGAGTCTTCTGAACATTTCCTTAAAAGATAAAAATGTCTTAGAGAGTTAGAGACCCTGTGAACATGGAGACGTGCAGCCATAGCCTGGTTTCCTTCTGACTGGAAGGCAAGTGGGCTATCTGGTGGCACTCATGAAGAAGCCCTGTCCTCTCACAGCTGTCTGGCACTCAGGAGTACACGGGACAGCTCAGCTTTAATATTGGCTCCTTTGCCCTGGTGGCTGTCACAGGAGATGTGGCCACACTCTTCCTCGTCCGTCTGTTCTCTGTGTCCCCAGTGTGTTAGGTGCAACTAAAGATTATGGCCAGCTCACCTGTTCTAGAAAGTGCTTGACGAGTAGCAGGAAGTGTCCAAGAAATCCTCTCAGCTCCTCTGTTCAAATGAAGAACACCTTTCCCTTTTAACTCCCATGTGATGTAAATGTGCTTGCTTTCTGTACAGAGAAAAGAGTAGATCACAAAGCCCAGGGGCGCTTGGTGGACAGTTAGGCATGCTGTGTATTTAATACACACTTTCTATCAACTCTTCTTCCCAAAGGATGGCACCTGAGCATGGCTGACTACTGGGCTAGGACTAGACTCCTTTCTAGTGTATCTGGCTTCCTAAGTCAGCATTTCCCCAAGATGGCCCAGTCATTATCCAAAGATAGACTATTTCTGTAGATGTTTCTAGACAATGGGTTTGTTTAAATATGCTTTTATGCTCTGGATCCCTTTACAAAGTTGCCATAGAGACTAATTGATACCTATTATGAGAGATGGTTGTCCAGTGGGGTCAGTTAGTTTTCCCAGTTTTGAGATTTACCACCCACTAGAGATACTGTGTGGCAGGCTCCCAGAAGAGCCCGTCTGCACTGGTGTGTGTGGTCGCTGCTTGTTCAGGGCTGGCTCTCTGAGGGCCTGTGCTGAGCACAGAAATCACAAATGACAGACACTTGCCCTTTCAATATACGTGTACTGATACAGGTATTAATAGCTCCAACTGTCCATTTCTTTCTCTATAAAAATGTGAGCAGTGGCTCTTGCCTCAACATTAGGTGAAGACCTGGCTAGAAATACTTTATATAACTATCCTCTGTATAACTGTGGTTCCGCAGACTCAGCTGCCACATTGGGAAAAGAATTAGAAACATTACATTTGTACTGGACAAAATTTTTTTTCTCTCTCTCCTTTGGTTGTGATTCCCTAAATACTTTAGTATCACAGCTATTTATATAATATTTATATTTAGCCAGGCATGGTAGCACACACCTTTAATCCCAGTGCCCAGGTGGCAGAGGCAAAATCTATAGACTTTGTATCTGTGCTGGATTGTAGAACGTTTCCTCTGAATGCCCAGAGATGGAAATGTATAATGCACAAGACAGTGTTAGTGAGCGCTCAGAGAATGTTAGCATCTTAGAGTTCAGAGCAGAGGACTCTTTGCTTACCGGGTGCCAGGAGGGCCAGTGCTTGGGCCTCGGTTGTGAGGAGAAGCTAGGTTACCGTCTCCAAACAGCAAGCGCTCAAGCTTTAGCTACTCAGAGATCGTCTTTCAGCCTGGACTCAGAAGTTGAGTGTGGACAGCCGTTCCTGTTTTCTACTGGTTTTCAAGGATAAGAATGCAGACCAGCTAGGCTTAGGAGCCGCTTAGGGTTTTAACCTTGGATAGCCCCTCCTGGCTACTTGCTGAGGCTAGGCCTTCTAGTAGACACTCTACTTCCTCACTGAACTGGGTCTCTGGTGTCTCTCCGGTCCTGTAGCCAGAGTTTGTTTGATCTATTTGACATAGACAGTGCCCTGGATTGTTCCTGTATGTTTGTATTCTGTCTTCTCTGCCTAAGAGCTGAGACTGTCCTTTGTACTAATGAATATATTCCTAGCTGGGCATAACTTCTAGCTAATCCAGTTTGCAGACTTAGGCAGGTTAAACTATTTCCTTATTTATAAAAGGAAAATAATAAGAAACATTACCAAGATTATTGGCTTAATCTTTAACCAAGCAGATTTAGTTCAGAGTCTTGATGTCCCTTAGTGTACCATGGGATTACATTCGATAAATTCATGATAAGTTGAAAATAGTGTATGTTGAAATGCGTATAATGTACATAACCTGCTGAGCGACCTACCTCAGAAACACACTGTAGACCCTGTTCCTCTTCGACCTACCTCAGAAACACACTGTAGACCCTGTTCCTCTTGTGCTCTAGCGGCAGATCATGGCTTGCTACTGGATCCAATTGGCTAGCCAGGGGAAGGATCAAAATTCAAAACACAGTTTCTGTTGAATGTATATTATTGTTTTTGTATTTATCTTGCCTTAGCCAAGATTAAAAAAAAAAAAGAAAAAAAAAAAAGCTGAAAGCTAAGCCTAACCGTTAAAAGTGAGGAGAGGGGAGAGCGTGAGAGCAGGTGTGTTCACGCTGATGTGAGGGGGAAGAGGAGAGCAGGTGTGTTCACACAGGTGTGAGGGGGAGAGTAGGTGTGTTCATGCAGGTGTGAGGGGGAGGGGGAGAGCAGGTGTGTTCACACAGGTGTGAGGGGGAGGGGGAGAGCAGGTGTTTTCACACAGCTGTGAGGGGGAGAGTAGGTATGTTCATGCAGGTGTGAGGGGGAGGGGGAGAGCAGGTGTGTTCACACAGGTGTGTTTATGCAGGTATGCAGGAAGAATCCTGATATGCATCTTAGGCAGGCCTTGAACTTGACGGCCCCAGTTTCTAGGATTCCAAGTATTTACCCTCACAATTGGCTTTGTGCCTCCTTGGAATGCAGTGTTCGTCCTGTTAGTTTCTCACTTCTTGATACTGGGAATATGCTAACAGCTCATTAAACAACACACACCATGTACGGTTTCTCTGTTGTTCTGGCTGTCCTGGAACTTCCTCGGTAGACCAGGCTGAACTCCAACTCAGATCCTTCTGCCTCTGCATATACCACCACCAGACAAAATCTCCCTCCCTCTCTCCCTCCCTCCCTCCCTCCCTCCCTCTCTCCCCCTCCCCCCTTATAAAATTCTTATTTACAGTGATTTCAGTTTGGCAGGAGCTTAAAACTGACAATGCAGTTCTCCATGCCGTTGGCACACACTAGCGTCTTGTCTTGTCTTTTCAGTAATCAGAGAACTCAGTTAGTGCTTAGTAATAGGCAGTCTTTGGCCAGGTATTTTAATTGGCATTAGGGAATGGCTCAGTGAGTTACTGTCTATTTGTATTTTGGGGGCAAGTGTTGTTCTTTAAACATACTCAATTCTGTCTAGGCCTTTTCAAATCTAACCCAGAGCTCACTGGAAATCCCATGACACCTGCCAGGAAGGCAGGGAGGGTTTGAGAAGAAACATTGTTGCCTAAGGTTTTGTGGGAGCAGAGCGAAGTTGGGGGGTCTCTGGGGTTCTGCTTCTGGAAGCAGTGCCAGGTTGTTAAACCTAACCAAATAGTTGGCTCACAAAACCCCACCTCTTGCCTCCTTTCTCCAGACCATAGAATCCAACTGGCGGTGTGGAAGACACAACTTGCAGAGGATCCAGTGCCGATCTGAAAATAGTAAGGGTGTCTACTGTTTGCAGTATGATGACGACAAAATAATTAGTGGTCTCCGGGACAACTCTATCAAGGCGAGTTACTGACCTGTGTGTTATTTTAGAGTGATGCTTGGGGTGAGGTGCTGGTGTGTGTAGTCTCTGCTGCTGCTGAGAGGTTTTAGCTGTTCTCAGCATCAGCAGCTCCCATGGTTCAGAAGGAACCATCTGAGCGCATTTGAGGTTGGGCCTCTCTGTTGATGATACCCCCCAGATTCACTTGTCCCGTTCCCTCAGGCCATCTTGCACCCAGGAATCCAGTGGTCTTCCCACCACTGCAGTGTGTGAGAGAGAAATCTAGCATTTCCCATCAGTGTATCCATATAACATGTAGCTGACTTGAACTGATGTGTCTCTACTCAGTACAGATGCATTTAATCTCACTCCCCTGCTTCGTTTAGCAATAGTTCATTATTTTTGTCGTGAACTAGCATTCCATGTTATTGGGTACATCACAGTGTGCTAATCCATTTAATACTCAGGGATGTGCTTACTGCTTGTGGCTTCTCAGTACTGGGAATGAAACCTCTAGCAATACATGTGTGCGAGGGTTTGTCAGAGGGTAGGTTCAGTCCAGCTGAGTGAGTGAACCCCGGAAGCTGGCTTGCCGCCTGCATGGTAAATGACCTGGGGTGCAGGGATGACGTTGTCCACGTAATACCAGACTATGGCCTGTGAAGGAGGAGTTGCCTACCTATTTGAGACTCATCCTGTCTCCTACACCCTGTGTGTTTCTTCGATGATTCAGAGTGTAGGATGCGTGGGAATCTTTGAGTGTGTGCACTAAATTGCTGCTGTGCTTGATCTTGTCTCAATAGATCTGGGATAAAAGCAGCTTGGAATGTTTGAAAGTGCTAACGGGACACACGGGCTCTGTCCTCTGCCTCCAGTATGATGAGCGAGTCATCGTAACTGGTTCTTCAGACTCCACAGTGAGGTGAGTGCCCTGGCTTCATTCTCCATCTCAAAGACAGAGGAGGGGCGCGCGCGCGCGCACACACACACACACACACACACACACACACACACACACGTGGTTCTAGATATATTTTTAACTTACTGTATCTCCAGGTTCCTTTTGATGGGGTGGCACTAAGTGGGTAGAGCAGAAGGCTGAGTTTCAGATGTCCCGTCCTCTTAATGTTGTAGAGATGGCAGGGTGCTCTCCTATCCAAACACACTGCCTTTGTTAACTTCCTTCCTAGTCTAGGAGCCTGCCAGCAGAGCGGAGGGGAGAAGGCCTCTGTTGTTGAAGTGTGAAGGGTCCGGGAACTGTAAGAATCAGGCTGTTTGCAGTTGCTCTGAGAGCCAGAGATGATACAGGGTGATTACAGATATCTGCTTGAGTTCTTCTAGGCATTGTCTTCATCTGTATTGGTACCTTAGAAAACTAAGAAGTTAAATAATTTCCTGGGAGTCATATTACCAGTGCATTTTGAGCCCTGAGTTTAGGTAACCCATGACTGTAGGGTTTGCAATGTAGGCATTGCAATGGTGGAGACTTTAGTTTTTTGTTGCCAACCCAGAGCAGAGTGGCGAAGACACTGCAGGAGAGAGCTGTGACTGGGAGTTGGGTATCAAAGATCTGCTCCTGCGCTCCTGGGAAAGCACACCTCCCCATGCCTGATAGGCTTGCAGGCAGGGTGACCAAGTCCAACAGAGGAAAGGGCATTGGAATGCAGTCTGGCTAGACTAAGGGGGACTGCAGGGTGAGGAGCAGGAAGGAGCATCTCAGGTGACTCCGATGCTCATTCACAGGCACAGCGAGGACGTGGGATAGTTGCCTTTCTACCCTGGGTTCTGTGATGTCCCCCTTTGCTTACTTCTCTCGTGTCACACTGTCAGGCTCTTTTTAAGCCCGCCCCCAGCACAGCAGCTGCCTTTGCCCTGGCTTGGCCTCTAGGCTGCTGTTTCTGCCTCAGGTTACTGCTCAACCTTCAGGGTTCTCTGTGGCAGTATCCTTTAGGATGTTGGGGCTTCCTCTAGAGATGATACACTGTGCACCCCATGTCTCAGGTATAAGACAGAAAGTGCTTTGATAAAGTGCCACAGCGTAGTTTGCAGATGTAAGCAGCAGATTTCCCAGCCTGCCAGAGGCCAGTGGGAACTTTAAGCTTGAGATTGCCTTGGGCCCCCCAGCTGTCAGACGCCTGCCATCACAGATTCACTCAGAGCCTGCCGTCTTGAGGGATTGTCTCCGTCTCTGGTACATACCTGCAGACATCTCTGAGTTAATTACTAGAGCGTGAGATAAGTGTGTGCATAGCCGGATTTAACTTGTTAAAAACATCTCAGATTTGTCAGCATTAAGGAGGCTGCTGCTGGGGTTCTGCGGCAGCACACACCTGGTACAAAGGTGACACGAGCCCACATGTCACCTTTCCCTGGTTTTCACTGTCCCAGCTTTCTGTTCTCTTCCAGAGTCTGGGATGTGAACACTGGTGAGGTTCTCAACACACTCATCCACCACAACGAAGCCGTACTGCACTTACGCTTCAGCAATGGACTGATGGTGACTTGTTCCAAGGACCGTTCCATCGCTGTGTGGGACATGGCTTCTGCCACCGATATCACTTTACGCCGTGTTCTGGTGGGCCACCGTGCTGCTGTCAATGTAGTAGACTTTGATGATAAGTACATCGTATCTGCCTCTGGAGACAGGACCATTAAAGTGAGTGTGTCTGCCATCCTCAGCTGACCATTTCCATCCCTATACAGCAGAAAAAGGCAGAGGTGGCGTACACCAGGTGGTGGGGTCTGTTCTCTATGCATTCCCACGAGACCGTCCCATCCACATGCTTCTGGAGCCACAGGCAAGGCAAGAAAAAGCCATTGGTCCCATGGAGAAGCTTGCCAATTCCATGAGATGCCGTGGCTGGTCGCCCGAGTGTGTAGGGGCTGTACACGGTTGTCTCACACCACCAGCGCACATGCTGATGTCTCTGCTTCACAGACATGGCTCAGACTAGTCATGTGGAGCCTAGCTTTGGTTTATTGACTTCTGAGAGCTTGCTGTTGCGCACTGGTTAGACGCTGGAGAGAGAAGGAACAAGACAGCCCCTGCCTTCAAGAACCTTATCGGGCAGATGGAAGGCAAGCATGTGACCAGCAGTTGTAGACTAGGATAGCCCACAGGGTGAAAGAAATTCAGTTCTGATTCCCATATCTATGTTAACTCATTTTGTTTGTATGTGTACACACACACACACACACACACACACACACACACACTTTTCTCTTAATTACATTGATTCTGTGACAATCTCACACATTGTCCATGTTGATCATCCTTACTAGCTCTCCTGTCTCCACATGTTCCCTGGCACTCAACATTCTATCCTCTGTCTGAGTTTGCCTAGACATTTCGTGTAAATGAAATCATGTGCTGTGTGGTCTGTAATAGAGGGTTTAGCACAGATCAGTGGTGCTTCTGGTGACCAAACCCATCTTTTTACTCTGACGGGATCACCCTTTGTCTCCCTTTCTGCGAGGATGGACTGTTGCTGGTTTTTTCCCCTGGTAGTCATGAATGATGATGTTGCTATAAACATTTGCCCATGCAAATGGCTTTCCATGGTGCTGTCCCCTGTTACAGTCCTGCAAGCATGAGACATTGTTCTGGCCTTAAGGATTTCTTTCTTTTTTTTTTTTTTCTTTTTGGTTTTTCGAGACAGGGCTTCTCTGTGTTGCCCTGACTGTCCTGGAACTCACTCTGTAGACCAGGCTGGCCTCGAACTCAGAAATCTGCCTGCCTCTGCCTCCCAAGTGCTGGGATTACAGGCATGCGCCACCACGTCCGGTTCCTTAAGGATTTCTAGTGGTTAGCACTGCAAAGCTCTGTTCCCTGATAACTCCCCTTACCAATCGCAGGCTGTATCACATGAAACCGCAGGTGTCTGGAAGCTGAACAGTTGGGTTTTGTGTGCATTAACTTAGCCACATACTAACAGCAGCACAAGAGCAGCCCAGGCGTCAAGTCAGGAGCACGTGGGCCTGACTAGAGGTCACCTCTGTGGGGTGATCGCCCTGCAGGACAGCTGTCCACACTGTCTGGTTTTGAGCTGTAGCTGTCCTGGGCTGCAGGAAGATCTGCTGGTTTGCTCTCACTCTGCAGTGGCTAGTCTGCCTGCTTGTTGGCCATTGTACCTGCTCTGGGTAAATGTGTCTTGAGCCCACTTAAAGCTTAGATAGCTTGAGTTTTCTAGATGAGTTGTAATTTTTTAAAAATTGGATATTTTGTTTGTTTACATTTCAAATGTTAACCCCTTTCCTGGTTTCCCCTCTGCAAACTCCCTATCCCATTCCCCCTTACCCTGCTTCTATGAGGGTGCTCCCCCACCCACCCACTCCCACCTCACTGCCCTAGCATTCCTCTACATTTAGTGGTTAAGAGAACTTGATGCTCTTGCAGAAAACCCAGGTTCAATTGACACCACTGTGGCTCCCAACAGTATAACCCTAGTTCTGGTTCAAGCAGATTTCTTGCCCTCTTCTGCCTTCCAGGGATACTAAGCACAAATGTGGTGCACAGAACTACACATGCAGATAAAACATCCATACACGTCCCATAGATGGATGGATGGGGAAATGGGTGGGTGGAAACATTTTTTCATACATTATGGAGATGAGCCTCTTAATCAGATTTTTCTTTCATTCTTTCACTTTGTCGATGTCATCTTTGGGAGGGCAAAAAACTAATTTTGATGACATCCAGTTTATCAATTTATTGTTTGTGTTGTATGTACTTTTGTTGTGATACCTTAGAAACCATTGCCTAACATCTGGAGGTTTACAAAACAGCTCCTTTGTTCTTCTCCTTGAGAGTTGTATAATTTCAGCTCTTCCATTTAAATCTTTGAACTCCTTGAATTAAATTTTCATATATGGCGTGGGGTCGGGGGTCCAATTCTATTTGCTGGGATGGGCATAGAAATGCCTGCTCCTTCTGCTGAGTATAAGTGCTGCTGTCACCTTACTCTGGGCCTCCGGCCACTGTGTGTGTCCTTATTTGGCTCACCAGACAGTAAGTGTGCCTGCGAGCACCTGCATCTTACAGTCTCACAAGAGGAGACTGTTTACATCCTGTGTGGACGATTAGGAGTCATATGGCCAAATAAATGGTGCTCTTCAAGAAACTGAGAAGCAGAAGATGTGGACCGTGAGGATTTTGTATGTCAGGCGCATTAAATGTGACATGAGCACGAAAACAGGAAGTCTGCCACAGACTCTTTCCTCCACAGAAAGAAAGGCCTGAGCCTTTGTGAAGATCGTGAACTTTAGACTTCTTAACTCTCCTGAGTTTTACTCCAGCTCTGTCACCCGTGGCCAGGAAGACTCGCACTGGCTGACATTAGCTGAGGAGAGTTTGCGGCTGGACTCTTGGGTTGGTCCGTGCGCGCCCTTGCCTCCCTCCTGTAGCCACACTGTGTCTTGAGTGCTAGGATCTAGGGCACACGTCCCTGCCGGCTCTCTCTGAAGGTGTCATCCTAACGCACCGCTGCCTTCCTGCAGGTGTGGAGCACGAGCACCTGTGAGTTTGTTCGCACTCTCAATGGGCACAAGCGAGGCATCGCCTGTCTGCAGTACCGAGACCGCCTTGTTGTCAGTGGGTCATCAGATAATACCATCCGGTGCGTAGAAACTAGTTTATTATTACAGAAACCATTGTAGAACAAAACAAAACAAAAAATGTCTCATCCTAGAGTCAGAGCAGATAGGAGTTTGCGCCCTGTGAACCATGCAAAGGAGAGGCTTGATCTGGCCGTAGGCTTTGGGGTTCTGAGACTCTGAGTCCAAGGCCCCTCTTTAGGAGCCAGACCACCCTGGCACCTAGTGCCCACGGGTCACCACTGAGCTTTGTCATGGTCGGAACACTTCCGGGCTGGAGTTGCTGGCTGCGTGTGCTCTCCCTGCTCTTCCTTGCTGTTTTTTCATTTCCTGCCTCAAGTCTACATCTCCAGAAACCTTTTCCGAGGCCATGGGGCTCTGTGGATTTATCAGCTGAAATACCAGGAGAATTCCCAGGGACTAAGCGTAATTGAAATTACTTTGTTGATGATTTGATTTAAATAGAAAATTACTTTTAAAGGTTTCAAATTGTATAAAGGAAAGTATAGCAGAAAGTGAGGTTTCTGCCTAAATTAGTGTAAAAGCACAAGTGTTAGATTGGGTGGTTTGTGTGAGCTGTGAAATGGGAATCTGGGATGCAGGGGAATGGAGAGGCTCACCTGCACGGAACGTGCACAGAACCCGAGGAGGGCACGAGTCACGTGAGGGGATTTGTTTCATAGACGACTGCTTCTTGTTCCAAGGTTATGGGATATTGAATGTGGTGCCTGTTTAAGAGTCCTAGAGGGGCACGAAGAATTGGTCCGCTGCATCCGTTTTGATAACAAGAGGATTGTCAGTGGCGCCTATGATGGGTATGTGTTTCATCTGCACAAGCAAGGCTGTAGCCTTGTCAAGAACAGAGTTACTGTGTATTAAACAGCAGTGTGAATGCAGAACTCTATGAGAAAGATCATCCTACCAGTGGGTCAGATGAGGATGCTCAGATCCAGAAGATGAGGTGAAGCGTCGTGGTGTAGCCAGGCACTTGAAAGTCAGCCCTGCAGGGTTAGTGAGGGCGCTCGCTGCACAAGCCTGGCGACCTGAGCTCAGTCCTGGTGAAGGAGAAGGAACTCACTCCAGAAGAGTTGTCCTCAGACCCGCGCGCACATGCAAATACACACAGACACACACTGTAGGGAATTCCATTCTTTGCCTTAATTATAAATAGACTGGAAAACACTCCCTTCCCCCATGAACTCAGTAATAAAATTTTGCTTTTCTCCTTTTTTTCTCAATGACAGATGGAAGCTATAAGTCCCAGTCCTGCCTTATATGTGCTGGGTCTGGAGCATTAGTGTGCTAAACATTTCTTCATTTGGAGAAAGGCATCCTGGGACTCTCATATTTAGTCCCCCACATATTGAATTTTGTAACATGGATACTAAGTTACAAAGTGAATGCCTGTTCATCACCTTAGTGGGAATATCCCTTTAAGATTTCAGGAATTCTGGGAGGGTTTAAGTTCTTTTTCTTAAAATCAAATACTCAAAGTCTAAGTTCGAAAACAGAAACACCAGCATGCTGTCCGTTGGGTTTGGTCGTAGCTCTTTCAAGTGCACTGTTTGTCGTGGCTGTTCACAGTGTAGGAAATGTTAGCACTTTTATTAAATCCAGTCTCATTTTTCCTTGTAGGAAGATTAAAGTCTGGGACTTGCAGGCTGCTCTTGACCCTCGGGCCCCAGCAAGCACGTTGTGTCTGCGCACCTTGGTGGTATGTGATGTGTTGGGATGGCGAGGGTGCTCAGGGAGGCTTGTGCTTTGTACCGCACTTTCAGAATTTATAGGTAATTCTGGCCAGCCAGAACATAGTACGTTTGCACTACTGTAGAGGACACAGGGTCCTTGTGGGTGAGCAGCCCTCATGGCTCTGCTGCATTTCTCCTGTAGCCTTAGGGGTACCTGTAGTCATGACTTGCGTTATGTTTTGTAACTGCACAGTGGTGGATTGTTAAGGTCAAATTTCCCACTCTATCTATTTTCTGGACTCCTTTGGCACATAGAAACACTTTAGTTTTTAAATTGTATTTTAAATTAATAAATTAGATTGTTAAAGAAAATAGTGTGATACTTTGGTCTATAATATACATTATAGAAAAATTGTCAACAAATTAATAAATATGTCAGTTTTCGTTTCTTTGATAGAAATATTAAAAATCTGATTTTTTAGACCAAGTATGGTAGTTCAGACCTTGGGATATGGTATACCAAGTATGGTATCTCAGCTCTTGGGATAGAGGCAGGAGGATTAGGAGTCCAAGGTTGTCCTTGATTACATCGTGAGTTTGAGGCCAGAAGATCTTGGTTACATATACTTTTTAATGAATTTTTGAAGTGTTCAACACTATGCATTTTACTGTGGTCTCTCTGTAGTGTTGTTGATGATTGACAGGGAGTCCTGCAGTCTAGGTGACACTGTGACCCTTCTGAGGAGCATCGGATTCAGCCCCCCCCCACTTCTCCCATCCAGCCTTCGCCTCCCATCCCCCTTCCCCTTTATCCCCCTTCCCCTTCATCCCCCTCTCCCATCCTCCCTTCCCCTCCATCCCCCTTCTCCCACCCCCTTCATCTCCATCCCCCTTCTCCCATCCCCCTTCTCCCATCCCCCTTCCCCTCCATCCCCCTTCTCCCATCCCCCCTTCCCCTCCATCCCCCTCCTCCCATCCCCCCTTCCCCTCCATTCCCCTTCTCCCATCCCCCCTTCCCCTCCATCCCCCTCCTCCCATCCCCCCTTCCCCTCCATCCCCCTCCTCCCATCCCCCCTTCCCCTCCATCCCCCTTTTCTACCTCACACTTTGCGCTCCCTTTCTGCTTCCTTTCGTGAGGCTCCAGCCTGGGGTTAGGGTCTGCTTTAATCCACTTCCTCTGTGACCTCCTGGTGGCTGTTTTTTTTCCAAGTCAGTGTAATGGCAGAAATGTCTTCCTTGATTTAAGAACTAATAAATACTTTATTTTGATATGTGAATCTTTTTGACTATTACCAAAGCTGTTGGTTTCTAATATTGTGGCTGCTTCTGTGCCCCGCCCCCCTGAAAAGACATCTGAAAATAGTGATAGGCTTTTCTTAAATTTTCAGCAATTTTGTTTCTTTTTAGAAAATTATCTTTAGGGCCATGCTGGTGACACACACCTTTAATCCCAGCACCAGAGAGGCAGAGGCAGGTAGATCTTTTGAGTTTGAAGCCAACCTGGTCTACAGAGTGAGTTCTAGGACAGCCAGGGCTACACAGATAAATCCTGTGTATGAATAATTTGCCTTCCTGTGTGTGTGTTCACCTTATATGAGCTCTGGATCTGCTGGAACTATAGTTATGGATGGTTGTGGGCCGCCATGTGGGTGTTAGGAGTCGAGCCTGGGTCCTTCTGCAAGACCAACAAGTGCTCTCAGCTGCTGCCCATGCTCGTCAGACCCAGCAGTTACATCTGCATTTCCTGTCTTCCTGCACTGACTGGAGCAGGCAGCACTGTAAGGGCCATTCGACTTCCACCATGAATTTTGATGACCACTGTGATTTAGTTCTTGGTCATCTTTAAAAAAATGTTATAGGGGGCTGGAGAGATGGCTCAGTAGCTCAGAGCACTGACCGTTCTTCCAGAGGTCTGGAGTTCAATTCCCAGCAATGACATGGTGGCTTGCAACCATCTGTAATGGGATCCGATGTCTTCTGGTGTGTCTGAAGACAGCTACAGTGTGTTCATATACATAAATAAAGAACTCCTAAAAAAAAATTATAGCAACTTTGCCCTTCTGGGTTTTACAGTATATCCTGAGTAGGTCTTAACTCTGATGGCCTCTGCTTTTCTTCACATTACTTGACCATGATGGCATAATGTTTAATGTAAAGAAGAAAAACCTAGAAGGCATTTGTTCTCAGAGAAAGAATGCAGCTCAGTGTCTGCAGGCTACACCCGAGGGAGGCTCTGAGGTGCTGACTTTCCAGCCTGAGCTAAATCCCAGCTCTGGGGCTGTGAAGCCACGCCTACGGTGCTAACCACGCTGCTCTTCCACAGGAACACTCTGGCCGCGTGTTTCGGCTGCAGTTTGATGAGTTTCAGATCATCAGCAGCTCCCACGATGACACTATTCTGATTTGGGATTTCTTAAATGTGCCTCCCAGTGCCCAGAATGAGACACGTTCTCCCTCCAGAACCTACACCTATATCTCCAGATAGCAGCCTGCACTTTGGCCCAATCTGGTGAGTGTGCACCCCACCTGGGCTCTTCAAGACCTTGCTTCTGGCTTTACCTTCCCTCTGGGAATTAGGAGACTGAAGTTCTTAGTGATGTGAGTGAGAGCCTATCAGGCCTAACAGGTAAGGTCTCCAGAGGCCCCCGACAGCCCTGCACATTGTGGGCTCTCATGTCGTCATCAACGGGTACTGATGGCTGTGGTTGCTGATTTAAAAAACTAGTTACCTAAATTAATTCCTGCATGGTCATAGCCATTTAACACCAAGGTAGGTTTTCAGGTTTGACTTTGGATTGCAGAAATCAACCTGGACTTTCAGTTCTGTGGCCGACAGACAGATGGATGGACATGCTCATGCATGCACACATACAGGACAATCCAGATTCTTCCTCCCATCACCATAGTCCACTGTGCATTGCCATTCCCAAGGAGCGATCCCTTAATTATGCTGAGATTCTTCATGGTGGGGCGGTCACAAGTCCTTGGCTCTAGTTACAGAGCTGTCATACTGTTGGTGACAAGATAGTTTGCTCACCAAGATGCTCCCTTTAGAAGGCGAGAAGCCTGGCTTGCCCCATCCCAGGCACGCATGGCTGCCGGGAACAATTTGCCTGGAAGATTTGTTGGGGCCTCGGGATTCTGCGCACGTCTCACTCGGTCCACTTCGTCAATACCCTTACTTCTGTGACTATTTAAAGATCTGTGGTTAAATTCTCCTATTTAAAAAGTGTTACTTAATTCTTTGTTGCTTTTTATTATGTACTTTCTAGCTTACTAAAGACAAAAGAATAAGCTAGGTAGTACTGGCACACACCTTGAATCTGTCTCAGATATTTTTTAAGTCTAGATTCTGAGTCCCATAAATGACTCTCCAGAAGTTGACACTGTAGCCAAGCATTGCATTTGACCACTGGATGCTTTGTTTTTCTGCCAATGCGGGCCAAAAATAGTTTTTTACATTTTAAACACTTGAAAAATATAAAAATATTTCATGCCATATAAAAATTCTGTGATATTAAAATTCCAACCTCCATAAAATCAGTCTGATTGGAGCTTAGCTGCACTCACTTGTTCACACGTCACCGTGGCTCTGGCTGCTTCCAGGCCTCAGTGGCAGAATTGAGTAGTTGGGACTCACACGGCCTATATTATAACATTGGGCCAATTTCTGTGTGGCCCTTTAAGAGTCAGATGTGGATCAGGAATGGTGACTCTGTGCTGCCATGAACATCTGGGTTTGACCAGTAGTGACAGGTGAGGGCTCCCTTTACAAGGACTGTGGACCCCAATGGACTGTAGGGCAAGGTGGGCTGCTGACATCGTGTGTGTGTGTGTGTGTGTGTGTGTGTGTGTGTGTGTGTGTGTGTATGTGTGTGTGTATGTGTGTGTGTGTGTGTGAGAGAGAGAGAGAGAGAGAGAGAGAGACAGGCAGGCAGGCAGGCATTGGCAGGTTTGCTCCTGGTCTTCCATTTCCATTGTTCACACCATCTCTGCCTACACAGTCATCTCCCTCCCTGTTTTCTCTTGGAAGAATGTAAGTCCATTGAGAAACCCACCTGACAGCACTCATCAAGTGACGGCTACCGAGCACAGACTCTAGGGGTTTACAGAGAGAAGACACAGCTTGGCCCCAGGCTTAGTCAGAAAGCCTAAGGGGCGGCCAGGAAGGGATGGAGGAGGGGGTCTGACGCCCCGCCCACCCCGCCCCACCCCCAGCTTCCCCTTTCTTTCTTGAACCTGCCCTCTGCATCCCTTCCATGTCCTGTCTAGTTAATGTCATTCTCCTTTCTTGTGCAGGGTTTCCTGGTCTTGAACTACTGGCTACATGGCTCTCACACGCCTAAGGGAGTTGGTTCACAGCTGAGTTTTGGGGCTGGACTTGGTTCCAGATGCTGGGTAGACACAGAGCAGCCCCGCCCCTCAAGCCCCGACATTTCTCCCTGCGCCCGCCCAGCTCTCCTTGGAGAAGGACTCCTTAGCTCACTGCAAGGAGAGCAGCAGCTGCTGCCCTCCCTTCAGTGAAGACCCCAGCGATTCTGATGCACACGCTCCCATGAAGGACACAGCAAGGACGCAGGAGAAGCCCTGCTTCTACTCTCCGTCGTCGCTTTGCGCCTTGGTTTGGTACTAATGCAGCCTTGCGTTCTTGGTGAAGTGCTGGGTGCCAAACCACTCCACAGCGCCTTCCGGCTTCCCTCCCCAGCAGCAGCAGCTTCTCCTTAGACCGGCAGTCACAGTCACCGCCGCTCTGACGTGCACAGGATGTGTCGTGGACAATGGGCAGATCTGGATTATCTTAGTATTTTTGGATTATACTTTTCTTTCTGTTTTTTTTTTTTAATTTAAAGAATAAGTGGGTTATATTACCTCTGCACAGGTAATATAGCTATTTTCTTTTATTAACTGTTCTCTGTTCCCCCTCATCTTCTGATATTTGGTAGAGTAACACCTTTATTTGAGTGCTTGCCTCCTAATTTAAAATGCTGTATCCGCATGTAGATATAATGTACATAACGATTCAAGCTCAAGGTTGCTGGCCGGCCCCTGCGCCTGAGACACTACTGTGGGGACTGTCACACCTGACTCCAGGGTTGCTGTGCTGGCCTAGGACCTTCCTTCAGTATTCACTTGGGTTTTAGTTGTCACTGTCTTTTGTGTGTGCTGTGTGTGTTTTCAGATGGAACTTGAGAAGTTTCCCGCATTGATTTGTTGTGCGGCATCTGCAGTGGGCAGGTGTCTTCAGTCTCCACAGCACTGTCCTTGTCCTCCCGAGTCCCCTGAGAGCGAGTGCTCACCTCCTCAGGGTGATCACTGGCTTCTCTGTGCAACATCCAACTGTCCGACGTGACCTGGCCCTGAGGTGGGGATGGTGGCCCTGTGGGTGGGGCTCCTGACTCGGCTCTGGCACTCTGCTGGGGTGTTGGGAGCTGCTGGCTCAGAGCCTGGAGAGCACCTTAGGGAGCACAGCCTCAGGCCCTGTCAGCTCTGCTCTCACTCCCTTGTGAGAGTGGCACCCAGGCAGGACATTGGGGACATTATTTCCCTCTTTCGAGATTAGGCTTTGATTTCCCCTTGCCATTGTTTCCAAAGATCAAGGAATGTTAGTACAATTTTAAAGGACCAACCAGCCCCTTCTGTGAATGAAGCCTCTTCCCATGGAAGCACACTCTAGGAGAGAGAAGGCCTCTGGGCTCTGCTTGCCCCGGCATTGTGAATGCAGTGGGGTCAGTGTGTCTTGGATGTGTTTACTGGTTGGCTTTCCTTTTCAGTTTTTTAATTTTGTAGTTTAGTTTGTTTTCCCGATAAATCATTCTCACATGCTTCTATGTTTGTTTCTGAGAGGTTGGGGCTCAAATGTATAGAAAGTCGGCCCCGGTCCATAAGGGGGTGGGAACACACCACCTCACAGCTTATCACCCATTTGACAGGAACGCCCAGTGGAGGGGAGGGGGAGGGGAGGAGGTGAGTTCTGCACAGTTGGACGTTTCTGTTGTTTTTGCATGTTTAATATAGAAGTTCCTGTCGATCCTTGGGAGATCATGGCCTTCAGATATGCACACGACCTTTGATTTGTGCCTACTAATTATAGCAGGGGACTTGGGTACCCAAGGAATTCCAATTTCTGGGATTACAGTAGTAATTCCCAGCTGTACTCTGGACTTTATTTTGCTAACCGTAATTGAGCAACTGTAAATTACTGCTATATTAATGTGTTAAAGCACTGGGGTAGTCTAATTCTAACTGGTAACTAATTATGTTTGCCAATTATCTGTTTGAAATAAATATGTGTCTGAACAGCTATTGAAACCGTTAAATTGTACAGATATTATCATGACGGCTTTGTACTGTGGAATGTGCTTAATAAAAACAAAAGTTTGACCTTTGTCCAATAAATTGCTAAGTAATGTCAATAAATCAAGATGAGTACTATGCAGTGCACCTGACCTGGCTGCGTGGGTTGTTACTTCAGCTGCTAACTCAAGCCAATATCTAAATAAAGTGTTGTACTCCGCTGGCCTGTCACATTTTTCAGAAACAGTTTTGTCTGACCAGGCAGGGCTTCTGGCCTGAGGAATTCTTCACTTCCGGTGTTCCCAGAAAGCTTCAAGAGCACAGGGAGAGCCTTGGAGCTGTCCCCAGCAGATCTGTGTGTCAGTGAACATGAGTTTTTCATGGGTTTTGCAAGACAGGAAAGTGGTCCCCAGTGCTTGCAGGAAAGGATCCTTCCTCTTGAAATGGTGTGAGCGATGGAGCTGCATCTCCTTAAAATATAGCAGGAATTTGGAGAAGATCAGTTTACACCGGGCAGTGGTAGTGCATGATGCCTTTAATCCCAGGACTGGGGAGGCAGAGGCAGGTGGATTTCTGAATTTGAGGCCAGCCTGGACTAGAGTTCCAGGATAGCCAGGGCTACACAGAGAAACCCTGTCTCAAAAACCAAAAGGAAAAAAAAGAAAAAGAAAATCAGTTTACAACCCTAGAAGAGCAGAGTGCAGCCCCCCCCACCTTTCCCCCACCCCCGTCTGCTGGGTACCAGGCTGCACTAACACTGCAGAGCTGGGCTGTGCCACACCCCCTTTCTGGTGACTGTTCCATGCCATTCTTGTTTAATGGCTCAGTATATGGTTATAAGGATATGCCATTTTGCCAGTTCAGGTGAGAGTAGAGATTGGCTTGTTCCGTGTGTATCCTTTCTTCACAGGTCTCTCCCAAACCCAGACTGTTATACTTGTGTGTGTGTGTGTGTGTGTGTGTGTGTGTGTGCGCGCGCGCGTGTGCGCGCGCGCTAGTCCTTAGGAATAGTACTGCTAGTGGTGTGGTCCAGAGGGAACAGTAGCAGCTTGCATCCTGTGCTGGATAGTTTCATGTCAACTTGACACAAGATAGACTCACCTGAGAGGCGGGAACCTTAATTAAAATGCCTCTATAAGATCAGGCTGTTGACAAAAAGCCTGTAGGGCATTTCCTTAATTAGTGATTGATGGGGGGGGGGGTCCCGTCAATTGTGAGTGGTGCCATTCCTGGACTGGTAGTCTTGGGTTCTATAAGAAAGCAGGCTGAGCAAGCCATGAGGAGCAAGCCAATGAGCAGCACCCCTCCATGGCCTCTGCATCAGCCCCGGACTCCAGCCATGAGGCAGTGGAAGCCAAATGAACCCTTTCCTCGCCAACTTGCTTTTTGGTCATGGTATTTCATTGCAACATTAGAAACTCTGAATAAGACAGATCCTGATCTCTCCTCCCGAAGCTGGTAAAGACTCTCGCTCTTTCCTCCTCTTCTTCCTTCTTGAATGCTACAGATCACCCTGGGGATTTGAGGGTCCTGTGTCAGAGATGAGCTACCCTGCCATTCCAAACTGCCTGTCTTGTAATTAATTCCAATGGGGCATTTGGCTTACAATCCTTGTGCTAGCCTCTTGACTGGCACTCCCGGTGTGTGTGGGCAGTCTTTGCACCCTGTCAGACTTTATTCTGGAAGGCACATGCCAAGCTAAGATGACTTTGAGAGTGCAGAGCCAGTGATGTCCGAGCTGATTTCAAGGTAACCTGGAAATCCAGTTCCGTCAACTTCTAGAAGTTGGCACTTACTCGTTAAGATACGTTTTTTGTTTTATCTGAGCGTTTTGTCTGAGTCTTACCATCTGTCGCTGTGATAAAGCACTATGACTGAAGGCAACTTGAGGAAAGGGCTTATTTGGCTTAAACTCAGGTGACACTCCATCACTGATGGAAGCTGGGCACTGAAGCGGACGCCATGCATGCGTGACTGCTGCTTCCTGACTTGTTCCTCCGAGCTCCTTTCGGTTCTGGGAGCATCTGCCTAGGGCGGTCCCGCCCACATCAATCTTCAGTCAAGAAAATACCCTCACCGGCTCGCCTACAGCCACATCTTCTGGAGGCGGCTTCCCAGCTGAGCTTCCCGCCTCTCAGATGACCCCAGCCTGTGTCAGGCTGATAAAACTAGTGAGCGCAGCCTGCGTGTGTGTGTGTGTGTGTGTGTGTGTGTGTGTGTGTACACCAAGTTGTATGGTGCCTACATTAGGCGCTCTTGAGCTGGAGGTACAGTTGTGAGCCACCATGTGGGTGCTGGGAATTGAACCTAGGTCCTCTGCTGAGCCATCCCCTATCCTCTGGTGATTTTTTTTTTCTTTTTGGTATAGAATAGAGTTTATTCAGGGAAGAGGATGGGAGTCAATGGTATAGTGGAGGCAGAGAGAGAGAGAGAGAGAGAGAGAGAGAGAGAGAGAGAGAGAGAGAAAAGAAGAAGAAGGAGAAGAAGAAGAGGAGGAGGAGGAGGAGGAGGAGAGAGGAGTGGAGGCCAGCCATAACCACATGGAGAAAGGGGGGAGGGGAGGAGAGCCCAAGAGGGGCAGAGAGGTGAGAGCCAAGAGGGAGAGTGATGAGAAAGCGATTTCTTTTTTTAAACCAACCTCACCAGCTTGCATCTCTGGGCTAGTATGACATTAAGCAATTTTAATGACGTGCTAATTGACACGGTCACTTTAGGGCTTATAGAGGAAAGGACCAAGCTAGATGATAGGCCTTGTAGCATTGTGCATAGTGTACAGTAGTCACTCCAACATGTTTGTTTTTGAAGAGGTATTTAACAGAAGATCAGAGGAGGAAGGAGCCAGGAACTAGACTTCAGTCTTCCATTGCTGAGTGGGTGTTCAGGGCAGCTGCCCGCTTTGGCTGGACTCAGGTTAGCCTCACAGGAGGCAAGATAAGGCAAGGTTTAGGTTGGGGTTGTCTTCGTCTCTATCAGAAGATTAGACATTGTCTCTGCAGAGCTCCAGAGTCTCTGGACTTAGGCTCCTTGCATTAAGCTGCGTCCTATACCCAATGGGTATCCAGCTATCAAAGACCACGTGGCAATCGTCGGGTACCATCATTTGCCTGGGGATGGGGCAGTCGACCCTTGATGGTTTTTGTTGTTTTGTTTTTTGAAATGTCCTCTGTATGCCTAACCTATGCCTAACTGTTCTTGAACTCACAGCAGTCCTCCTGCCTCAGTTCCCTGGTGCTGGGATCATAGGCATGCCCCACAGTTCCTGTGGGCCTGATGCCCCCGATGCCTTAGTTCAACAATCTAAGAACTGCTCAGGCACAGCTGTGCAGAAGTGCGGGGCAGACACGTGTGACTTCCCCCTGGTGGGTTCCCAGCTGCAGGAGGTAGGCGAAGGGACTCCTCACACGGCTCCCTGCGTCCCCTCTGTCCCCATTCTCTGATCCTCTCCAGGAAGCGATTGGTTTTGTCGATGACTCTGGAACGTCTTCCTGGGCTGGCCTGGGAGAACCCAGAACTTAGGAGACCCAGGGCGAGGGTCTTAGAGCTAGCCCAAGCCTGGTGTTCGGGGGAGGTGCCCATCCTCAATACCCTTGTGGGCTGAAATCGTACTCCCAAATCCCGACAGCCACCATGATCTTGAGATCTTGCTGGAGAGTGATCTCCAAGGGCTTCTCTGCTACAGCCAGCAGAGGGAAGGGCAGCTCTGGACCCAGAACTGGAACTCTGTCCTCTATGTATGGGTGGGGCAGGTTAGTGGACAAGGGTATTCATGGCTTTAGAACCTAAGCTTCCACAACTGGATAGCTTCCACAACTAGATAGCAGAGATAAGTGTTTTTAAGAGTGCTGTGGGGATTAAGTGGTATAACCTAAAAATGATCTAGAGTATTTTAAGATAACCAAAGACTGAGTGTGTGTGTGGGGGGGGATCCTAGAGGCAATGCCTGGGATAGTGCCTGGATGCTCCACGGCGCTTAAACAGCTAAGAGTGGTCTCTGGGATGACATGAGAGAGGACATAGGTACTACAGCCAGCCCGTGGCTGATGGTCCCCAGTCAGGACTGTACCTTCACAAAGGAGCCCCAAGTTAGCAAGTAGGGCCTAGGGTGACATTGTGCCCTCTGTGGAAAAGATGGCAAAATGTGTTGCCTAGATTTGCCTCTGGTCCATATTGGTGGCTATAGCTGAGCTCTCTGTAGGGGGCTCTTGCCTCTCTGAGCTCTGTGTCAGGATGGCAGCAGGGCCCCACGCTCACACCCTGCAGAGGAGCCAGGCCTCAGGCTGTGTGGTCCCTTCAAGCTGACAAGACTCTCCTTATCTCTCCTTCTCCTCCTCCTCGCCCACATCCTTGGTATGCATTGTGTTTTGTTTGGTTTTTTTGTTTGTTTGTTTTGTTTGAAGATAGGGTCTTACTATGTAGCCCTGGCTGGCCCGTAACTCCCTATGTAGACCAGGCTGGCTTTGAACTCACAGAGATCCACCCGTACCAGCCTCCTGAGTGTTGAGAGTAAAGGCATGCACCGCCACCTCTGGCTACCAGGATTCATTCTAGAGCAGTAATAATGTGTGTGATGCGCTTGGGCCAACAGTCGGGGTGTGATTGAGAGCAAGGGGCGGGGCGCTCAGTCATCAGGCTCTGCGCTGAGCTCGGGAGCTGGGTGTCAACTGTCCCAATTCGGAAGGATGCTGAGGTCTGGAATAAACACGGGATGTGTGCGGTGGGTGGGGGCTGGGATGGGTGTTGAGGACCTAGGAACGAACGATGAGGCTTACCTCTGGCAGGAGGTCGAGTAGGTAGCAAGGCTCCCCTCCGTATTTGGCGTGTCTCCCTTGCACCATTAAAGGGCACTAAAAGACCCAGTCCCTGCTCTCAGGAGGCTTGTGTTCCGGAAGAAGTGGTCCCCCGTACCTGATCCAGGATGCGGAAACACATGGAACGACAAGACAAATTAAGACGTGTTAAGGGCATTGAAGAGCTCCCACGGGCGGGGGTTCGAGGAGCGTTGGGTCAACTGAGCCAAGAACTTACCGGTAAGGGGCCAGATACACGCTGAGTCAAGGAAAGATGGTCCTGATGCGGCTGCGGAGATGCAAAGGCCCTGAGGTGGGAAGCCCCTGGAGGGGGCCTCTGGTCCCCTAGATGGGGGCTGGGGTGGGACAGGTAATGCTTTGGGGTTTGAATGGGGGAGGAGTTCAGAGAGACGCTGACCTGAGAGCTGCCTAGAAAGGGGCCTTCGGTGGCTTCTGAGTCTGGATGAACACAGACGCGGGCTTAGGAGAAAGGGTAATGGGTAAGCCGCGGTACAGACGGAACCAGAATGCAGGGGGAAGCGGTGCCTGTCTGCTGCTGGACGCGAATCCCCCGCCCCTCACTCCAGCCCCCTGGCTCTCCCTGGCTCTCGCTGCCTGGCTCCCTCCTTGGGAATGTTCCTGAGGCCCATCTGCGCAAACAGCCCAGGGCCAGGCCTGCGCCTCAGACCTCAGGCACGGGAGATAAAAGGGGCCTCGGGGACTTTCCCACCAAAGGCAAAAGCAGTTTGTCGAATGGGCTGAGAGCTTTTTGTTTCAGGAAATTTCATCATGTCTCCAAGAAGGGCGTTGGAGGGAGGGAGAGAAGGGGGGGGAGGGAGGGAGGAAGGGAGGGAGGGAGGGAGAGAGAGAGAGAGAGAGAGAGAGAGAGAGATGTGGAGGGAGGGAGGGAGGGAGTGGGGGGGGAGTTGTCTCAGACTTCCTGCCCCTTTTCATGTTGGTAACACAGGTGGCCAAGGTCATGCTCAGGTCAGCGAGAGTTGGCTCGTTAGTGCCCCTCTGTGAATACCTCAGTTCTGTAAGAGTTTTCCCTTTAAAAACAGCTCTGCCTTCTTTGGCAGATGGTGACATTCCATTAGCATATGGAATATTTTTCAAAACACATCCGAAAGCGCGTCTCTTACGGAGGAGCCTGGGTAAAACCACTCTCGTGCTGCTCGAAAGGGTGTGCTGGAGCCGCTTGGCACGGAAAGGAAGGCCGCACGCCCCTGTCTGGACGTCATCGTCTCTGGTCCTCACCTGAACCGAGGAGCAGCGTCTGTCTGCCCCTGAGGGTCACCTGCCGGCTCTGCAGAGCAGGCACAGCCATGGTGCAAAGCTAGAAAGGCGATTGGGATGAGGGGTGTAGCCTGTAGCTGGCGCATTGCCAGTGTGACCTTAAGGTCACCGACCTACGGTGTTCATCTCTGATCAGTCTGGGACTCTGAGCAGCTACACTGTCACCTTCCGGCTGAGACTCATCTGTCACACAAGGCCGGCCGATCTCCTGGACACACAGTGAGATCAGGCCACTTCCCTGCCCACGCTCCAGTGGCTACCACTCTCCTCAGACTCTCATGGGAACTCCTGGCTGTGGGCTGTGGGAGGTCTCACGCCTGCTATTTCAGATCAGACTTCGCCCTGGACGCGCTGCAGGCGCAGGCTCCATCTCTGTCCCGGCCTCCGGCCCCTGGCCTCCGGCATGTGCTGTTTCTTCCCTCAGCTGTGTGCGGCCTGCCCTCCTCACTCAAGTCTCAGCTTTAAAGCCTTCTGTAGAGGGAGAGTCTCCGAGCAAGTAATTCATGAGAGGGGCGGGCTGTTGTACCACAGACATGTCTAGCAAGTCATCTAAATGGTGCAGGTCACCATCCAGCACATTCTGTGTGACTTTAGGGTCAAGTCTTACTAGACACTCTTTCTTTCTCTCCTTCCTTCTTTCCTCCCTTTCCCCCTCCTTCCCTCCCCCTCCCCTTTCCTCCCTTTTTTCCCTCCCTCCCTCTCTCTCTCTCTCTCTCTCTCTCTCTCTCTCTCTTTCTTTCTTTCTTTCTTTCTTTCTGTTTTCAAGACAGTTTCTCTCACCCTGGCTGTCCTGGAACTCACTCTGTAGACCAGGCTGGCCTTGAACTCAAGGGTTCTGCCTTTCTCTATCTCCCGATGTTGGTATTAAAGGCATGCGCCGCCACCACCTGGCTTCAAGATATATTTCTTGAAGGCCTACTATGTGCCACATACAGAGCTGGGGAGGGTCAAAACCAATATCCCTGACCCCATGGCACTTACCTCATGACTAAGGAAGGCAGGCGATGCATCGCAGCAGCCTCTTGCTATCTTCAGGTGATGATTCTAGGACCTCTTAGGTACCAAAATCCGCACACTCACACCCATCCTGAAAAACGGCTTAGTGTTTGCACAGAGCCTGCCATCGTCCCATAGACCACGATTCATCTATGAATTCTTATGGCCGTGGGTGGCACAACTGAATACATAGTAAGGAGATGCCTGCACAGACGGGTCCCCTCTCTTACCTCACATAAGATGGTTGGAGCTGTGGGTGCACACCTTGTGACTTCAGACGCCCAACTACTTACAGCGCTATATAATTGACTTTCCTAGCCAGAAGCATGACCTTGAGAACAAGACCTTTATTTGTCTTGTTCAGAGTTGGCGTGCAAGGCATTGTGCTTAGCCAGAGGACAGTACCCACATTTGATAAACAGCCTCAAGGCATAGGCACTGGGAATACTCTGCTAGTGGAATAGCAAATGTCTGATTCTAGACTGGCTCTGGGTAATTTCCTCATCTGCTCCAGTATCCTCATCTGCTCCAGTATCCTCAGACTGGTGTCTGCCCATTTTGCAGATGGGTAGGTAAGAGAAGTCTTAGAGACAGGAGAAGTGGGTGGACTGATCCCTTACGTGTCTGTGGCTGAGACACAGGGTCAGACTATCATTTACCTCTCACCTGGCACCCTTCCTGAGAGATGCAACTCTGTATTTGACTCCATTGTGGTATGGAGGGCATGGTGGGGCACAGAAGCGCTCCTTACCATAGCCAGGAAGCAAGCGGGTTAACAGCCTCCCCACCCCCACCCCCATTTCTTCTTTTCTTCTACTGGGGATCCTGCCTGCGGGAATGTGCACCCATTCAAGGTGGGTCTCCTTCCCTCCGCCGATCCCCCTAGGGGTGCCTCACACTCGCACAGTCAAGTGTGCTCTCCCAGGCTGAACCAGATGCACCACCGATATATTCTCCAGCTGTCCAGAAGGTTATACAGAGTCTCTCTGGAGACCCTGTCTAAATGGTGAAACAGTAGTCAGAGCCCACCACCCTTCAGGCCACTGTCTAACCTTTTCAAAAACAACTTTGTCAATTTGGTGCCGGCTTGTAGCAGTATTCCCCAAGGGACATTGTGACCCAGTTGCCAGGCATCCTCAGCTTGGCTGGGTGCGTGCTGTTCATCGGACTCTGCCGTTATGTCCCCCACAACCCTGGGGACCTCCGAAGGCTACCTGAGTAAGGTTTGAATTCTACATGCTTACTGCCGAGCATGCTATCAAGAAATTCCCATCATATTATTAAATTTTCTCACTCAAGACATATGTTCCAATGGAGCATCACAGCCTGGAGAAACCTTAGGACTTGTCCAAGGTCAGTCGCCAGTAGATAGACCTGAATCCAGGCTGGAATCCCACCATCTTCATCACTGCCCTAAAGCTCTGAAAATCACAAGCCTAGTGGATTTGCAAAGAGCTCAGCTTCCTTTCGGCTCCCAGTTCTACCCTGCCCTCTACTAAACTTGGGATTATACGCCGTCAAGGTAACGTTTGTGGCAGTGTTTGTCTTGGGTACATGAGCATTTTCTCTTTTCCTCCTTGAACTTTCTCAGGAGAAGACCATGAGAGCACAAGGTTCGCCCATTTCCAACCCAACTTCCAGGTCCTTTCTGTTGGGTCTAGAGCCATTGGGATAGGCCGTGAGGGTTAAAGCCTGACTCTGCCTTGGTTTAAGCTCCTTGCTGCTATGATGCTGGATCAGGGGCAGAGGTTAAGGTGTCCTCAAGTAGATGATCATCTTAGTTAGGGTTTTATTGCTGTGAAGAGCCACCGTGACCACAGCACTCTTACAAAGAAAACCATTTAATTGGGGCTGGCTTACAGTTCAGAGGTTCAGTCCACTGTTGTCATGGTGGGAAGCATGGCAGCATCCAGGCAGACATGGTGCTGGAGGAGCCAAGAGTTAGTTCTACATGTTGATCCACAGGCAGGAAGAAGAGACCCGTGTGCACACTGAGCACTGGAGACCTCAAAGCCCACTTGCACAGTGACGCACTTCCTCCAATAAGGCCACACCTCCTAATAGTGCCCCTCCCTGTGGGCCAAGCATTCGAACGTGTGAGTCCATGGGGCCATTCCTATTCAAACCACCACATCCCACTCTCTGGCTTGGAGCCATAACACAGCCATAACTTCAGAAGTCCCCATAGTCTATCACAGACTCAAACTTGTTTAAAAGTCCAAAGTCTCCTCTGAGATTCATATAATCTCTTAATTGTTATCCCCTGTAAAATCAAAATCAAAAAGCAGATCATATACTTCCAACATATAATAGCATAGGATAAATATTACCATTCTAAAATGGAGTAAAGGAAATACTGGACCAAAACAAGACAAAAAATCAGTTGGGCCAGCTGTTCATTCTCTATGCCTGGTGGAGCTTTCTTTAGTATGTATCCCATGACTCTGGCCTCTCTAACCTCTTGATGTCCCCAAGGCAATCCAGGCTTTACCTTCAAAGCTTCACACAATGAGCTTTCTAGGCTTCCATGAAGAAACACCGCTGACACAGTCCTGGCCTCCGTGACTTTCCTTGATCTTGAAGAGAGGTTCCATAACTCTTCTTCTTCTATTCTTGACTCTAAAGCCAGAGCCACGTGGCCAAAGCTGCAAAGTTCATCTGCTTGCTGGGGCTGGGACATGGCTCCCTCACTCAATGACATCTTCACCAGCTTTCTGTTTTCAATGGTTTCCTTCACTGCCTAAGCTTGACTGTCTTAGAACTTGCTCTATAGACTGGGTTGGTCTAGAATTCAGAGATCAGCATGACTTTATCTCCTGAGTGCTGGGATTAAAAGTGTGCACCATCATGCTGGGACCTAAACCTGGGTGAGTAGGACCTTGCCCTAAGGTCACCACTCCCTTAATTCTACATAATATCTTTAATCTGTTATCTTTTTGAATACAGGATTCAGCTCCATTCTATTTCCTTTAATCCTTGACCCATACGTACATTTTGTATTTCTCCTTGCTCAGCTTGCTTCTTTTTATCAAAATGCTTTTCATAACAGTTAACATTAGGAAAGGCCTATATGACAAAAACTTCCAAGTCTCTGAGGAAAGAAATTGAAGAAAATATCAGAAGATGGAAAGATCTCCCCTGCTCATGGATCAGTAAGATTAACTGATCCAAAAATGACCATCTTACCAAAAGCAATCTACAGATTCAATGCAATCCCCATCAAAATTCCAACACAATTCTTTATAGACCTTGAAAGAGCAATTCTAAACTTTATGTGGAAAAACAAAAACCCCAGGATAGCTAAATTCTCTACAATAAAAGAACTTCTGGATGTATCTGTATCCCTGATTTCAAGCTGTACTACAGAACAATAGCAATAAAAACCTTATGGTGATGGCATAAAAACAGACAGGTTGATCAATGGAATAAAACTGAAGACCCAGAAGCCGGGCGTGGTGGCGCACACCTTTAATCCCAGCACTTGGGAGGCAGAGGCAGGCGGATTTCTGAGTTCGAGGCCAGCCTGGTCTACAGAGTAAGTTCCAGGACAGCCAGGACTACACAGAGAAACCCTATCTCGAAAAAACAAAAACAAAAACAAAACAAAACACCAAAAAAAAAACACAAAACCCTGAAGACCCAGAAATAAACCCACACACCTTCAGACACTTGAATTTGACAAAGAAGCCAAAACTATATAACTATAAAACTATAAAACTATATAACAGAAATAAGAAAATGTCTTCAACAAATGGATGTCTGTAAGTAGAAGAATACAAAGAGATCTATATTTATCCCTCAAAACTCAAGTCCAAGTGCATCAAAGAATTCAACATAAAGCTGGATACCCTAAATCTATAGAAGAGATAGTGGGGAATAGCCTTCAATTCATTGGTACAGGAGACAGTTTCATGAACCAATAGCTCAGGCAGTAAGATCAACAATGAATAAATAGGACCTCATGAAACTGAAAAGCTTCTGTAAGGCAAAGGGCATCATCATTAGGGCAAAACAACAGCCTACAGATTGGGTATTTATCTTCACCAACCCTACATCAGACAGAGGACTAATATCCAAAATATATAAAGAACTCAAGAAGTTGGACACTAACAAACCAAATAACCCAATTAAAAAATGGGGTTCAGAGCTAAACAGACTTCTCAACAGAGGAATCTCTAAAGGTTGAGAAGCACTTACAGAAATGTTCAACATCCTTAGTCATCAGGGAAATGCAATTCAAAATAACTCTGAGATTCTATCTTACACTCATCAGAATGGCTAAGATAAAAACCTCAAGTGACAGCTGGGGGGGGGATGTGGAGCAAGGGGGAACACTCCTCCTTTGCTGGTGGGAGTGAAAACTTGTACAACCACATTGTAAATTAATTTGGTGGTTTCTCTGAAAATTTGGAATAGCTCTACCTCAAGACCCAGCTATGCTACTCCTGGGCATATAACCAAAAGATGTTTCACCATACCACAAGAATACTTGCTCAACTATGTTCATAGCAGCTTCGTAATAGCCAGCAATTAGAAACAATCTAGATGTCCCTCAACTGAAGAATGGATAAAGAGAATGTGGTACATTTACACAATACTACTCGCTATTAAAAACAAAAGACATCATGGAATTTGCAGGCAAATGGATAGAACTAGAAAATATTATCCTGAATAAGGTAACCCAGACCCAGAAAGACACACATGATATGTTCTCATAAGTGGATATTAGCCACAAAGTACAGGATAACCATGCTATAATCCACAGACCCAAAGAAGCTAAGTAACAAGGGAAGACACTTGAATTTCACTCAGAAGGGGAAATAAAATAGTCATCCGAGGTGAATAGGAGAAGGGAACTGGGCGGGAGAGAGGTGAGGAGAGGAACAGGGATGGGGGTTAGTTGTGGGTGTTGGCAAGGGGGCTGGGAGAGAGAAGGTAAATCAGTGCAGGGCATCTCTGGGATGAGCCTGTGACCTGGGAGGGGGAGGCTCCTGGGAGTCTATGGGGTAACCCTGGCTGAGACTCCTATCAGTGGGGGGATATAAAAGCTGGTGTGGCCACTTCCTGTAGCCAGGCAGGACTTCCAGTGGTGGGAGGGGAATACCAGTTGACCCACAAAACCTTCCACCCAAAATTTGTCCTGCCTACAAGATGTACAGGGATAAAGATGGAGAAGAGATCGAAGGGATGGCCAAACAATGACTGTCCCAACTTGAGATCTATCCCATGAGAGAGAGCCAACCCCTGACACTATTAATGATACTCCACTATCCTTACAGGCAAGGGACCCAGCATAACTGTCCTCTGAGAGGCTTCATCCAGCAGCTGATGGAAACAGATGCAGAGAGACCCATGGCCAAAAAATTAGGCGAAGCTCAGAGAGTCTTGTGGAGGAGTGGAAGGAGGGCTTGATGGAGCCAGAGAGGTCAAGCACACCACAAGAAGACCCTACAGAGTCAACTAACCTGCGCCCATGGTGGCTCACTGAGACTGAACGACCAACCAAAGAGCATGCATGGGCTGGACCTAGGTGCCCTACACATATGTAGCAGATGTGCAGCATGCTCTCCATGTGGGTTCTCTGTCTCTGACTCTGTTGCCTCTCTTTGGATCCCTTTCCTCTAGCCGAGACTCCTGGACTGCCTTGTTTGGCCTCAGTGGGAGAGTATGCACCTAGTCCAGCTGCTACTTGATGTGCAAAAAGCAGGCTGGTACCCATGAGGGGAGGGGCTTCCCTTCTCAGAGGAGTCTTGGGAGGGGGAGGGTTTATGAGGGTAGGGCTGGGAGGAGAGGAGATAGGGGGGCTGAGATTAGGATGTGAAGTGAATAAATAAAGGGAAAAGAAGAGTTAACAGTTGCCACATGACAGAGTCTATACTAGGCTATTTTGAGATTTTTTTTTTCTTTGCCAGTGCAGTTAATCTAAATCTCTTCACTTTAGCCTCAGGAAGATTCTTCAGACAAAAGCATAAAGTTGCCACATTCTTTACCAAAATAGCACAAAAACAGTCTCTATACTGTTTTAGTTTGGGTTTTATTGCTGCGACAAAGGCAACTCTTATGAAGGACAACATTTTTTTTTTTGGAAGGACAACATTTAATTGGGGCTGGCTTACAGCTTCAGAAATTCAGTCCATTATCACCATGGTGGGAAGCGTGGCAGCATCAGGAAAACATGGTGTTGGAGAAGGAGCTGAGAGTTCTATGTCTTGATTGGAAGGCATCAGAGAGGGCTGCCTTCTGTAGACAGCCAGGAGGGGGACCTCTTCTTCAATGCAGAGATTGAGCATAAGATCTCAAAGCTGACTCCACAGGGACACACTTCCTTCAACAAGGCCACACCTCTCAATAGCACCACTTCCCATGGGCCAAACATATTCAAATTACCATAATACTAAAATTCTTCTCTTCTGAAACCTCTTAAGCCAGGCCCCCATATTTCGAATCATCCTTAGCACCATTGTCTTCCAGGCATCTGCTAGAACGGCCCATTAGACCTCAACTTAGAACATTCCACTGCTTTCTTAATCCAAAGTTCCAAAATTGACATTCCTCCAGACAAAAGCATGGTCAGGCCTGTTAAGGCAATACCCAACTCCTGGTACCAACTTTTGTCATACTTAAGGTTCTACTGCTGTGTAGAGACACCGTGACCAAGGCGACTCTTATAAAGGACAACATTTAATTGGGGCTGACTTACAGTCTCAGAGGTTTAGTTCATTATCATCATAGCAGGGAGCATGGCAGCATCCAGGCAGGCATGGTGCTGGGGACTGAGCCAGGAGGTCTACATGTTGATCCAAAGACAGCAAGGAGAGACCATGTACCACACTGAGCTTAGCTTAAACACAGGAGACCTCAAAGCCTGTCTCCACAGTGACACAAGGCCACACCTATTCCAACAAGGTCACATCTACTCCAACAAGGCCATACATTCTAATAAAGCTACTCTCTATGGGCCAAGCCTTCAAACACACCAGTCTTGGGGACCATACCTATTCAAGTGGTCTAGCCTGCTTTGAGAATAGACTTGCTGTCCCACTTCATGGCTTCCAGCTGCTCAGGAAGAAGGAGGCTGTTGGGAAAATAACTCCTTGACGAAACCTTGCTTTGCAAATGGGGCTTACAAGTCCTCCAGGCCTGAGAACATCAAGACAATCTCCTTGTCTAACATTATAGGGCAAGTTCAAAAGGATGAGAAGCAAGATGTTTTATACTTTGAGGCATTTGGATGTTATGATAATGATGACTGATGATGGCGGCACCAGGATGACTGGAATGATGGTGATTGTGGTGAAGACGATGATGGCAATGGTCATGGGATGATGTTGATTGTGGTGATAATTCTGCTATAGTAGAGATGATGGTGGCAATGGTAATGACAGTGATAATGGTCATCATGGCTTGGATGTAAAATGCCACCACCCTCCAGTCTCTTGGGTTTGAACACTTGGTTCCTAACTGGTGGTATGTGAGGAGGTTGTGGAACTCTGGTGGTTTGAATAGGTATGGCCCCTACAGACTCATGTGTTTGAATGCTCGGGCCCTTAGGGAGTGGCACTTTTAGGAGGTGTGGCCTTGTTGGAAGAAGTGTGTCACTGTCAGGGTGGGCTTTGAGGTCTCCAATGCTCACGCTAGGCCTAGTGTGGCATTCACTTCTGCTGCCTGCAGAGCCAGATGTGGAACTCTCAGCTCCTTTAGCATCATGTCTCCCTGCATGCTGCCCGCTTCTTGCCATGGTGATAATGGACTGAAGCTCTGAAACTGCAGGCCAGCCCCAATTATGTGTTGTCCTTTGTAAGAGTTGCCTTGATCATGGTGTCTCTTCACAGCAGAAGAAGAACCCTAAGAAGGAAGGAACCTTCTGCTCATGGGGTCTAGCTGGTGGGTGTGGGGCCTATGAACGAGCTTTGAGCATTACAGACTGACTCCATTTCTGATCTTTCTGTCTCCTGACCTGCCGAGATATAACAAGCGGTGCCACAAAATCTTAGTGCCATGGAGGCCTTGCTGTGCCTCTCCGGCTATGACAGATTGTATGCCTTATAAATGAACCAACCTTCCCTCTTAAGTAGCACATGTCAGAAATGACTCTATCACAGTGATACGAGAAATAACTCCTGTAATGATGATTAATGATAGTCATGATGATGGTACTGCTGCTGCTGGTGACAATGCTGATGACAATGACAGCAGTAATGATGGGGGTGGTGATGACAACGATGTTAAAGATGATAGGTTTTCTGATGGTGTTGCTGATGGTGGTACTGTTGCTCATGGTGATGAAGCTGCTGATATTGAGGATTAAAAACCAAAAAGCACAGTTAAGGCTTTGGAGCTATCAAGGCATCCCCTGTGTTCTTCTCACCTGGGACTGCAGTGTGGTCAAAGATGCTGCTGATATCAGCATGGTATGAGACTGAGTCCTGGCCCTGTCACTGAGTGGCTGAGTGACCTTATGCGAGTTGCACGACCCCGGTGGGAGTCATAAGCATTTTTGTGAATCTGCAGGAAGTGATGTGCATGAGGCGAGGAGTCCTGTGTCAATCTGTAGTTCTCGCTGAGCAGATGAAGTCCGCTGTGTCCTCGTGAAGCTGCAGTGTAAGGCCTTGCACACCGTGCAAACATCCCTGAACTCGGGGTCCATGGTGGAAGGGTCTTGAAGCTGGTTCAAACTCCAGTCCTTCAACCTCTTATCCATGAAGCCTGGAGGAGTATCACCTCTCTTCAAGGGACTCCTGAGTCCCCTCTGGTCAAGTGGGTAAGTGTGAGGTTAATACCTCCCTTTCAGGCTTGTTGTGAACTGGAGATGCTATCTGTGAGCCACTCGGCAAGCAGTAGATCTGTGACTAAGCTATGCATATGGAGACTTGGCCCACGTCCAAACCAGGCTAACCTCAGAGGGGTTAGTGTCTGTAGTGATTTGAATTGGTTTAACCCCAATAGACTCATGTATTCAACTGCTCAGCCCACAGGGAGTGGCACTATTAGGAGGTGTGTCCTTGTTAGAATAGGTGTAGCTCTGTTGGAGGAAATGCGTCAGTGTGGGGTGGGCTTTGAGGGCTCCTAGTGCTCAAGCTCCAGCCAGGACAGAAGAGAGGTTCTTCCTGTGCAGGAGCCCGCAGAGGATCGTCTTCTGGCTGCCTTCCCAATGGGGATGTAGGACTTTCGGCTCCTCCAGCCCCACCTCTCTCTGGACACTGCCATGTCCTGCCATGATGATCATGGACTGAATCTCAGAACCTGTAAGCCAGTCCCAATTAAACGTTGTCCTTTATAAGAGTTGCCTTGGTCATGGTGTCTCTTCATAGCAATACAAGCCCTAACTAAGACAGTGCTGCCTTTCTCTGAAGCCAAATGACGGAGAACCTTCTTGGAGACATATCTGCAAACCTGGTCACTACCCACCAGGAGCCACATTGAGGCAGGGACAAGTTTGGGGAGCAGTATGGCTCAGATGCCCTCTCAGCATCCTGTGACATCCAGCTGCCTGCTTCCATCCGGAACGTCTGTTCCTCAGCCACAGGCTCTGGCCTGTGAAGATGCAGCCTTGATCCCAGAACGTAGACTGAGGCTGATTTCTGAGGCCCCCCTGCTGTGCTTCGTGGCAGACCACTCTTGACGTAGCCACTTTCCAGCTCAAGTGTAGGGAGTTAAGCTGGACTGATTTGGATTCCCAGCTGAGTTCCCTTTAGCTGTGACATCTCCTCCCTCCCAGAACGGCAGTGGGATGAGACTTGGTGTGGGGGTGTCCAGGTCTCTCATGGCTCCTCTTCCCGCTAACCTGGCCTGGGTGACTCTTCCACTCACAGGTGACCTTGACCTCATTCTCAGCTGGCCTGGAGGTCTCTGAGGTCTCATGACACGCTGTGCAGTCCGCTTCAGGTGCTGCTCAGGAAGTGTGGTGATTTGAGGCCCTTCTTCAGGGTCCCCAAACCCCAATACCCATGATTCCATCCACATAGCCTTCTCTGCTCTGAGTAGACACACATCTGCCTCCTTGCATTTCAGATGTTGCCTTTGCAAACCCCTCAGGGGCTCACCCTACACTGGCTGCGGCCCTTTATGGTGGGGGAGGCCACCAGCCCATTCTGCAAAAAGTTCATATGCACGGGTGGCCCTTGCTTTGGAGGGCTCTGTACTTGAACTCGGGTTTTCTGACTTCTAAGTTGTCTTTCCTTGCCTTGCCAGCGAGTCTTAGCAAAGAGACCCAAGTTCTAATCTGGGTGGGTCTGTCAGCACAGCAAGGCACAGGAGAGGCTGCCTGTATCAACAGAGGTCCAGAGAAGGGCAGGGCAGTGACTTACCTACGGTCATACATCTGATAAACAAGGGCTGTACTGAAACTCACATTTCCAGCACCCAACCAACCCATTCATCGGTCCTTATGGTCCCAGCCCTTCAACTTGGCCCACACCAAAGGATGACACAGATGTCCACTGGACGTCATTATTTCTCTACCAAAAGCTAGGTAGGCGTTTTCCTTGGCAGGGTATGAGGGTTTCCTTGCTTTCCCAAGCAAGAAAACTGTGTCTGGGGTGCTCAGGTGTGACTTCTCTCCTACTGGCTCAGCGTCAGGAGGAAAAAACTGCTTCCTGTTTTCCTAGGGTGGGGAAGGTCGGCTTGCAATCTGAGCATCCTCCCTCCAGGCCTCCAGACATCTATGGCCTTTCTTCAACCCTTCCACAGCCTCTCCTGCCTCTGCCCAAACCCCAGGCTTGCAGAGTCATTCATTCCTTCCTTTCCTTTCCTTTCCTTTCCTTTTCCTTTCCTTTCCTTTCCTTTCCTTTCCTTTCCTTTCCTTTCCTTTCCTTTCCTTTCCTTTCCTTTCCTTTCCTTTCCTTTCCTTTCCTTCTCTCTCTCTCTCTCTCTCTCTCTCTCTCTCTCTCTCTCTCTTCTCTTCTCTCTCTCTCTCTCTCTCTCTCTCTCTCTCTCTCTCTTTCTTTCTTTCTTTCTTTCTTTCTTTCTTTCTTTCTTTCTTTCTTTTGTTTTCCGAGACAGGGTTTCTCTGTGTAGCTCCGGCTGTCCTGGAACTCACTCTGTAGACCAGGCTGGCCTCGCACTCAGAAATCCACCTGCCTCTGCCTCCCAAGTGTTGGGAATAAAGGCGTGCACCAACACCGCCCGGCGAGTCATTCATTCCTAACTCTCCTGTCCCTGTTCTTCAAGTCCTCACACCCACCCCTCCTCACAGGAGATGGAGGCTTCCAGCCAGTTCGTGGCCAGGCTCACAGAACTGCAAGGCTCTGAGTCCTGCTCGCCTGCCTTTGCTGGGAGGATGCTGAAGCTGCTCCTGATGGAGTGGAGTGGGGGTGGGGGTGGGGTGGGGGTGGGGGTAGGGTGGGGGTGGGGTGGAAATGGGGGTGGGGGTGGGGCCCCAGATGGGTTGCCCGTGCTGAGGTCTGGGCTCTGTGCTGAAATTATAGGCAAAGGCACTGTCGCTGTCTGAAGGAGCATGAAGGGACTGGGCGGGGCGGGGGCACACAGGTATTTGGGATGGAGGCAGAGGCTGAGGGCACACCTATTGGAGTGTGAAGGTTCCTCAAAGCAGACGCCTGGGGTTCCTGATACCATGCCGCCACATTAAGCATGAACCCTTACTCCTTCTTGCCGCCCCCCCCCCCGGCAGTGAGAGGGATGGACGGTGCCCCTGGGCAGTGGGAAGGATGGACGGAGACATACAGACCCAGTCCTCGGCTCTGTCTGCTGACCTGCCCACGCCGTGACCTTTAGAAGGCAGCTGGGATCCTAAGTAGAGACGGGCTTGGGAAAATCAACAGGGCTGCCCTGAGTGTGCCTGGGCGAGCACGTGTGAACATGTGATGCCATCTCTGAACCGTGTTCATGAAGCAACCGAGAGAGCAGGCCAAAGGGCCGATGGACACACAGAGAAGGGGGTCAAGGGTCCTTCCAACACCCATACACACCCATACAGAGCTTGAGGCCAGCGTGGGGAGGGAGGTGTTCTGTCAGTGGGATGCTGTGAGATGCTGGGGAGGATATAGTAACGAAAGAGGCCACTGAGAGACGGGAAGTGTTCCCGGAAGTTCACACCCACCTCCCCATCCCCTCTCCGCTAAGTCAGTGCCGATCAGGGACCGGGAAGGAGAGCATGGTTTCCAAGAACAGAGCACAGATAGATATTAGTGTTAGAAAGCCAGGATCATTCTCAGGTTGTGTTTCCCTGTGGGAATCATTAGGATGTATTTGGCTCAGAGCAACAAGGCAACCAATGAATAGAATCATAAGGAAGACGTCTCTGTTAGACAGTCACGGACTGGCAGCCCCAGGGGGGCTCAACAACTCAGATATCACATCAGGAACTCTCTCTGAGAACTCTCTCTCTCTCTCTCTCTCTCTCTCTCTCTCTCTCTCTTGTTGGTGTGGTATTTTTTAGAAGGGTTTCTCTGTGTAGCCCTGGCTGTCCTGGAACTCACTCTGTAGACCAGGCTAGCCTGGAACTCAGAAATCCGCCTGCCTCTGCCTCCCAAGTGCTGGGATTACAGGCGTGCGCCACCACCGCCCGGCGAGAACTCTCTTTATTCTACTGGCATCTATATATTTTCTTTAACAGTACAGGCCGTCTCCTAGCCCCTCAGAGAGCCGCCATAGCTCAGAGCATCGCATCTTTATCTACCGCACTCCAGGTATAAAGTAGAGACTCGCCATTTGTTAAGGAAGGAAATTTCCCGGGGACGTTTGGAGACATCTGCTTGATCAGAACTGGGGCACACGGCCAGTTTGAAGTCAAGATTATCCAGTAACGAGGCATAGGTCAATGATGGGTCCTCTAGGGGCTGGACACATCTTGCCAAGACTGGGCTTTTGTGGCAGAGATGAACACACAGACAGGCCATCCAGGAGGGGATTCTCCATCTCTTGCCTGGATGACGGCTGCATTCCAGAAGTGGATTGTGAATCCCACCTGGACTCAGGCTGGCTCTCCATCTCTAGTCTTCTGAGGGTGGGGATGGGGGCAGGCGGAGGGAATTCGGGAAGCCACGATCATCTCTGTGTATACGCTGACAGCATGACCGAAAGAGAGAGAGAGAGAGAGAGAGAGAGAGAGAGAGAGAGGCAGTTGGGAGAGCTCACAGCATAGAGAGTAAGACTAGACATATCCAGTAGACTGGACCTGGCCAGGGCTATCTGTGAGAGAGGGGAACAGCAGGGGCAGAGACTAGAGAAGGTACAGTGTGAATAGCACAAGGACCCTGAGAACAGCTCCTGTGGTACAAGAAGGGTGAGTAGCCGGGAGAGGGGAGGGCCTGGGGACTGGCGCAGGGGCTTTGAAATGTTTAATAAGAACTTGTGATTATGGACTGAGGAACTTATCCTTCTCACACCCCGGCCATTCTCTAAGCTCTAGGCTCCACCAGGCAAGGCCCAGCAGGGAGAAAAAGGCCGAGAAAACAAAGAAGCTCGGCGGCCATTGCGGGGACCCGCCCTCCCGCCCGCCCGTGTCACGAGAGCTCATCCTGCAGCGCGGCCCAGCACAAATGTTGTCTCTGCGGAGTGCTGGATGTGCCTTCTGCTGTCAGCAAGTGAAAACTACCAATATGTGTGTTTCTCTCTTTGCCTCGGCTGCCAGAGCCAGGTGCTCGGGGCTTCCTTTCCGCCCCTTTCCGCCAAGCAGTCCTGACTCCTGCCCTGCTCAGAGCCTCTGGGCATCAGCCGGGCCAGGGGCAAGCAGGAATGCGTCCTCAGCAGACCCGCGCCAGGCTCAGCGTTGTTTACCCCGTATACACTGTATTCCCAGGTTCACCTCTAATCTTAGCCTGGACAAAGCGGTGCAGACTGGGCCAGGCAAGCAGCAAGCGCACATCTTGGCCATCTCGGGGACCACTGAATCACCAAGCCAGCCTGTTTTTCCACTGTCAAGGGGTTTCCGGCTGTGGGGAGAGCCGCCCTTCCTGGATTAATGGCCTCGTTGTCAGGCGTTGGGAGGAGGCCTGCCGACTTCTAGCAGGGAAAACAGTGGTTTTAACAGTGGGAGGATAGTCCTGGTTAGTAATCGGGTGATTTATATGATGACCAGTATTTGGGTTTCCCCCGTGCTTTGCACTTGAATTTGGGCTGAGTAGGAACGTGGCCTCGGGAGGAAAGGGCAGGGATGGCCCAGCACAGAGGCTGTTCCCGCCGCTGCCCACATTTCCCGGCTCATCTATGAATTTGCTCGGCCCTTCGTCAGCTCTTTGCTGCCGTATTGGGGCCTGTTGCACATTTGCAATACAAGCAGGTCTTCCTCTGACTACGTGTGTACCCCACCCTCCCACTGCTGTGTTACCCCTCCCCCCATGCTGAAGTCTGGCCCCCAGAGGACTGAGGTCTGCAGAGCTCTCAGGGCGGGCTCTCTTCCTGCCACACGGAGAAAGCTGCCCGAGGCCCTTTCTCTGAAGCAGGACCAACCTGGGACTCTCTGCTTCCTTATGTGAGGAGCTAATTTTTGTCGTTTATAAGCTTTCCAGTTTCTAGTATTTTGTTATAGCCGCATAGACTGCCTGAGAAATGATTCTTCACAAAGTCCCAGACTCCCAGTAAAGAATGGGGGCCCCAGCTGCATCCAAGTAACTTGAAACACGAAAGGTGGCACTTTCTGAATCCCAGCACTCAGCTGAGGCTTGGTATGTGGACACTTATTTCTGTCAACAGCCCTAGTAGTTCGGTACAGAGGTGTGAGCGGCTTACCCAAGGCCACACAACAGATTTTTTTTTCCCACCAAACAACCATTCAGCTCCACCTCAGGAAGGACCTGGGGTCTCCTCAGAAGAAAAGGGTGCCCACAGAGTGCCACATTCTGATTCTATGACTTGAGAGATGGTTGTCACATGCTGCTTGTGGTCTTAATGTCTCTTCTCAAGCTCCTGCTGTTTCTATGGTATTTAGAGGTGGGGGTCTTTAAGAGGCAGCCGAGTCAAGAGAAGCCTGGCTCTCGAGACTCCTCAGCTCTGAGGCTTTGATGGATTTCCCGAGAAAGCCTCTCCTAGGGGTCTGAGCCAGGCATGTCCGCCCACACCTGTCATCCTGTGGGGGACTCAGTCAGAATGACTGCAAATCACGGTTGGCCCTGGAAAGACGGTGTTCTTTAGGAAAGAAAAAGGTTTATTTCAGCTCCAAATTCCCAAAGGGACACAGTCCATCTCGATGGAGAAGGCACAGCAGCAGGGGTGAGGGCCGCCCTGCTGTCATGGCGTGCAGCTACAGTTCATCTCCATACAGGAAACAGAGGAGAAGGGGGAGGGAGGGAGGGAAGGAGAAAAGGTGTGTGTGTGTGTGTGTGTGTTGACCACATTCCATTCCCATAGAGGAAACACACACACACACACACACACACACACACACACACACACGTGCATGCAAGAGAGGGGGTGGGGAGAGAAAGATTGAGAAACAGGAAGTGGAGCCAGGTTGTAGAGCTTCAAACCCCCCATCCCCCCACCCTCACCCCCTCACTTCCCCCGAAACCCCACCACCACCACCAATGACCAGTGATATACTTCCTCCAGCAAGTCTCCTAAAGGTTTCCATAACCTTCCCAAACAGGACGACCAGATGGGGAGCAAGGGTTCGAACACACGAGCCTGCGGGGACACCTCTTAGTCAAGCCTCCACGGCGCCTGTGGTCACGGGAGGTTGACTGGCTGGAGTCATAGAACTGCCTCTCTACAGGTGTAGAGAACGGAACACCGGGACATCTGGTAGGATTTCTTCCTTTCTTTCCCCTGCCCTCCCCTTCCCTCCAGTTCCCCTCTCCTTTCTTCCCTCTCCCCCCTCCCCTCCCCTCCCTTCCCTTTCATTCCCCTATAATTTTAACTATATCCCGTAAACCCTCTCATTATTTAATCATTTTACAGATGGAAAAGCTGAAGCTTAAGGAGGGACAGGATTGAGAGAATACTCCAGGAAAGGGACAGCCAGAGTCAAACATGTTTCATCCTGTGTGTGTGTGTGTGTGTGTATGCGTGTGTGTGCGTGTGTGCGTGCGCGTGCGCGTGCGCGTGCATGTACCACTCTCGGGAGACAGTTCTCTCCTTCCATCTTTATCAGGGGATTGAACTCAGGTCTCAAGATTGAGCTGCAAGGACTCCCCCTCCCACCGCCCCGTCCCACTGGCCCCGTCCCACTGGCCCCTCCCACTGGCCCCGCCCCTTTGCTTTTGAACGGGATTTTGAGTGGAGGGGGTGAAAGGAGAGCTTTGGCTCACACAAGCAAGGCCCGTCCTGAGCAGACACACTAGGGTCTTCAGCAGCGAGCTGCAAAGGCAGAGAGGCCCAGTGCCCTGCTGACTTCTTGCCTGCAAAGAGCTTTCTTTTGCAAGTGATTGGCCTGGGCCACTCCATGAGCTCAAAGAGGACCCCAGGGCCTCTTTACTGAGGGAAAGGAGAGCAGACGCGGCCTGCCCCTGCCAGCACCGGCCTCTGGGGCAAATGAAATGCAGCTGACATTGGGACACAGCGCCTAAGTTGTACTAAAATGCACCCCATAAATGGTCTCTTTCCTTGTGAAACCGCAAAAGGCATGGAGGAAGGTGGCTAGGGCCAGGCCAACATATTTCTGCAGCGTGGCTGACTCTCCACGACCACGGGCCAGAGCCACTTCTCCCAAGGAGTGGGCCCCCCGGCTCAGCAAGCCCACATTCTGCCTGGTCCTCTTTGAGGGACTAGTGTTGGCATCTGGGGCAGAGGTCATGGCTCCAAGGGGGACTCTGGGAAACTGAGGCAGGAGGTGGGTTTCGAGGAACTCTGATGAAGAATGCATTCTCAGGACAGGAATCTCAGGTGACGATCAGGACGCCTTCAGAATCACGGGGAGGCACGGGATGAGCCTTAAGCAGCAAAGAGGAAACCGAGGTCCAAGGATCCCGCTCAGTGGTGGCTCCGTTCACAGGCGAAGCACTCCCGTGGATGTTCTGCACGTGCGGGGGCTTGAACCTTCACAAGCAGCTGCAGGCCACCACTCACTCTGTCCTTTCGGGCCATTCCTCCCAAAGTCCTCTCAACCACAGGCAAGATCGGCCCTAAAATGTAGGCTGCCTGGGAAGGTTCGATTTTCAGATAATTAACTAAAAAATTCGTAGATGAAATGGATGTTTATCTGAAATTAGAACTGGGTGTCTTGTGCTTTTCCTTGCTAGCTCTGGTCCCTCTCTCCTGAAGTCTGGACTCTACCCTAGTGGTCGGTGGATGGGAACCTTCCTATGCTAGTAAGCATTCATCATTAACGAGACACGACTTTGAGTCACCTGGGAAGAAGGACCCTCAGCTGAATGACTGTCTCCACTAGCCCGTGGCCATGTCTATCAGAGATCGTCTTGACTGCTAATTGATGCAGGAGAGCGCAGCCCGCCCCCCTGAGTGGCACCGTCCTTAGGCGGGTGGCCCTGGGCTGTGTTAGAAAGCTAGCTGACCAAGAGCCAGAGAGCAAGCCAGCAAACAGCACGCCTTAATGGTATCGAACTCAGTTCCTGCCTCGAGTTCCTATCTTGACTTCCCTTAGTGATGGACTATCTCTTGGTTTGCTGCCTGTCACTGTGACAAAACACTATGACAAAAAGGAATTTGGGGAGAAAAGGACTTATTTAAGCTTATAGTTGTCCATCATCCAGGGAAGCCAGGGCAAGAACTCAAGGCAAGAATTTGGAGGCAGGAACTAAAGCAGAGGCTGGCCGAGCAGGAAGCTATTCATTGGCTCTCTTCTCCTAGCTTGTCTGTTTGCTTTCTTGTGTACCCCAGGCCACGTGCCCGGAAATACCTGGGCCTTTCATCATCAATCATTGTTCAAGAAAATGCCCTACAGCAGCACATGGTAGTACAGGCCTATAATCCCAGTATGCAGAGGTGGGGCAGAGGCGGGGGAGGAGTCAGGAGGACCTCTCTGAGTTCAAGGCTACCTTGGGCTACATAGCAGGGTTCCAGGCCAGCCGGAGCTTCATAATAAGACCTGTCTCAGAAAACAAAACAGAGGGGCTGGAGAGATGGCTCAGCGGGTAAGAGCGCTGACTGCTCTTCCAGAGGTCCTGAGTTCAAATCCCAGCAACCACATGGTGACTCACAATCATCCGTAATGAGATCTGACACACCCTTTCTGGTGTGTCTAAAGACAGCTACAGTGTACTAACATATAATAATAAATAAATCGTTAGAAAGAAAGAAAGAAAGAGCCTTCCATGCTCGCCTATGCCAGCCTGATGGGGGCATTTTCTTAGTTGGTACTCCCTCTTTCCCAATGACTGTAACTTGTATCAAGCTGACAACAAAACAAAAAACAAACAAACCCAAAGCAAACCCCAAGCCAACCAACCAACCACAGCAACCACAACCGACAAACGAGACAGCGAACCAGCACGGGCTATGACTTGAAAGCATAAGCCAAATAAACCCTTTCCTCCCCAAGCCACAGAGAGGAAACCAGGATGTCTGCCATTCCTTTCTCCTCTGTTGGCCAGTGCCAACCTTAGGAACTAGCCCAAACCCATGGTAAAAGAGCCCAAGAAGAGCAAATGCAGGAGTTCCTGGGCTGAAGACCAGGTGCCGTCCCAGGCAGCCCACACCATGCCCCAAACCCTGCAGGCAGACGCTGCCTGACTTCTTGTCTTCGCCAGCTGAGCCACAGCTGGCCCTCAGCATCTATGGCTGACCCCGTTGAGCACATGGACAAGCAGTGGCTTGCTGTGGCTGCCCCGTATTCGGAGAGAGCACTGAACCGTACCTTGATCTTCTGTTACTATAACAACACACCTGAGACAATCGGCTTAGGCAGAGAAAAGGTTTATTTTGGCTCAGTGTGGAATGTTCCTTTGCTTTTGGGCCTGTGTCGAGGCAGCTCATTATGCTGGGTGTGTGTTAGGGACACCATGGCTCAACTCAGAAGCAAACGGAGGGTCAGGAAGAGTGACAGACATGCTCTTCATGACCTATGCCCTCCTAAGGGTTCCACCATGTCCCACTATTGCCAGGTCGAGGACTGAACCTTTGACCCAGGGGCTTTGAGGGAGGTTGAGATCTAAGCCATCTTTTAGGGGGAGCTTTAAGACAAAGGAAAACAGGCTGTGGGTTTTAGACTAGACCAGAAACAAGCCCAAGTCCAAAATCCAAAGTCCTAAGTCTAGTTCCTATGGGACGTGTTGTTTTGCATACTGATGGTAAGCCGTCCTAAGCCAGGGACTGTTTGTATCAACTGCAGTGCCGGTTAGTTTCAAAGACTTTCTTCCCTCTAGGAAGCCATGGGGGTGGGGAGGCTAGTCCACAAGGCTATTCTCTATTCCCCTTATGAGACACAGAGGCCCACCCCTCCCCTCTTGCCCCCTGCTAGTCACCAGGAGGCAGACCACGCAGGATCTCCTTACTCACGGGCTCACCGTCATGAGTGGGTGAAGGAGGCGGAGAGCCGACAATGGAAATGATCTATGGGGTTGCCTGTCTAGACAGGGCTGACCCACTAGGCGGGCAGGAAAGCAGATGGGAGCAAGCTTTGGCCAAAGCTGAAACTCAAGACACCCCCGAACCATCAGGGCCATCCTCCGCTGAGCCGGGGCTGTCTGGGCCACAGCCAGCCTCACCGCTGATTCCTCTTGAGTGAGAGGGTCTGTGCGTCCACAGAGGAACGGCCCGGATTTCACAGCGAAAACTTTAATGAAGGAGGGGGGCGGGCGGGACGCCTTCTGTCTCACACCCCTTTGTGTGGGGGAGGCTGCTAAGAGGAAATTAATATTTTAGCTATAAAAACTGCCTTCAGATCTGCTTTAGAGAGACATCTACTAATTGAAAACATCATTTAGGGGAGCCTTTAAGTCAAAGGAAACAGGTGCAGGCTGTGGGGCTTTAGACGGAGTATTTATCTTGGAAAGGAGCAAAGGAAATCCAGATGAGGTCCCCTAAAAGCCAGCACCCTGTCACCTGCTGGCCCCTCCGCCCAGTAGAAGCTGGTGACGTTTCCGGGTAACACTCTAAGGCGACCTCCTCCCTTCCCTCTCTCCCTACCCTGTCCCAGGAGAGCATGCATCCTTATTGCAATTTTCATTGTATCCCATCCCACCCTGCTCATTCCCAAGTGGGTCCCGCCCTGCTCAGCTCTTACTTATGTTTTTTTCCGGTGTGGTGAACTTTACTGATGGTATGCATGAAGGTGGGGTTCCCTAAACCCCCCCTCTTCTGGGAGATGCTCAATATTGGGGGCTGAGTTGGGACAGGAACAGCCCAAGGCCTCTCTCTGGCTCTCGCATCCTTGCTGGGGTGGATGGTCCAGGGCTTCTCCCTCCTTGGAAGCCTTGTAGGTCATGAGGCCTACCATCTATTGCTGTAGCTATATTTATTGTTATAGCAAGAAATGAGCTTAACAAAGTTGTCACTGGGGGGGTAATGCCAGGCCCACATCAAAGCTGAAAGAGTGGCCGTCACTGTTGAAGTAGCAGGAGATAACCTGGCCTTTGTAGCCAGGATGCCTTTTAGTGGGTCTTCCATTGTCTGCTTCACCACCTTGACATCATCACTGTTGGGCTCTTTCTCCAGGCGGCTTGTCAGATCCCTGATGGACACATTGGGCGTAGGGACACGGAAAGCCAAGCCTGGAGCTTCCTGTTCAGCTCTGGGATGACCTTGCAGCTTTGTCAGCACCAGCGGATGTGGGGATGATGCTCTGAGGAACCCTTGACCATTTCACCACAGCTTCACAGAGAGGCCGGCCACAGTCTGCTGGTGGCAGCAATGGCATAGACCATGCGCATGAGTCTTTCCAAAATGCCAAAGTTGTCATGGATGACCTTGGCCAGGGGTTATGCAGTTGGTGAGGCAGGGTGCACTGCTGACAATCTCGAGCAAGTTGTCATGCTTCTCTTCATTCACACCCATCACAAACATGGGGGCCTCAGTAGAAGGGGCAGGGATGGTGACTGTTTTAGCTCCACCCTTCAAGTGGGTCCCGGCCTTCTCCACGGTGGTGAAGACACCAGTAGACTCCTCAAGATGATGTCAGTCCATTTGGCGCTGGCAGGGTCTTGTTCTCCGAAGCTGGAAGCTGGAGGTGGCCTTTCTGCTGGTGACAAGTTTCCCATCCCTAGCCATGACTATGCCATGGAACTTGCTGTCAGCCATATTGGAACATGTAGACCCTGTAGCTGAGATCAATGAAGGGGTTGGGGATGGCAGCAGCATGCACTTTGCCAGAGCTGATGGCAGCCCTGGTGTCCAGGTACCCAGTATGGGCAAGTCATTCACCTCAGCCTTCACCAGCCTGTGTCAGGGGTGAGGCTGGCAAAGTGTGAGAAGTTGCTGCTGTTTCTAGAATAGGGAAGGGTAGAGGCACGGATGGCCTCTGCTCTTACTTTAATCTCTGGCAGATAAGCGCAGCTCCCTCCTTCCACATGTGCTCAGCAGATCTTCCCCTGCCCATTGTTGCTACAACACTCTGGTTTTGAGCATTTTATCTGTTTCCAAAGGAGTGTATGTTTAAATTTTTTCCACCGGATATATCAAGTTGTGTTCATTCCCAGAGTGCAATGGTATTCAACACACGTAAATCAACGAGCCTGACTTAACCACACTGTGACAAAAGTCATGGGATACCTCGGGGATCAGAAAAGACACTTGAGAAAATCCTCAACTTTTTATGATGGAGACTCAACAAATTAAGTGTAGGATACTTACAATAAAGGCTACAAATAACAACCCCCAGCTGATTGCATTCTGAACAGGGCGTGTCTGAAATCGTTCTATGACTCGGGGAGGATGAGAGTGACCATCCTCCTGCTTTTATTTAATGTAGCATTAGAAGTCTCAGCCAGAGCAATATGGCCAGAAAAAGTAGCAGGCATAAGACTTGAAAGGAAGGGGTCCAGCTGCTTCTGTTTGCAGAAGACATAATCTTATACACAGGAACTCAAAGAGACAGAGATTCCAAGATCATAAAGTCTCAGAAGTAACAGTGTGCGTGTGCATGTGCGTGTGCGTGTGCGTGTGCGTGTGCGTGTGCGTGTGCGTGCGTGTGCGTGTGCGTGTGCGTGTGTGTGTGTGTGTGTGTGTGTGTGTACACTATGGATTGGAAGCTTGACTATAATCATATATTTCTGTATTTCTATGAGAGTTTCTCTCTAAAACTGCTTTGTATCGTTAAGGAAAAAATGTCAAGAGAGAAGCGACAGGCCAAGGCAGGACTGAAGTGGAAATTTCTTTGGAAACTCAGTTATGTCCCATGATGCTTTGCCGAAGCGGACACGTGAGAGGACACGTGATGTTTAGAAAGAATGTAAGTATGACCCCACGTATTGACAGTGGGAGGAGGCTCTGGCGTTGGTTCACCTTGTTCTGCCTTGCTCGTCTTCACGATGATGCTCTGGTATTGGTTTGCCTTGCATCCCGCTGCTGATCTTCGCGTGCTGTGATTTCTTTCCTGTTGAGCAGCTCACCATATTTCAACAGCTTCCTGTGGACTTGTCAGAGCTTGAGCCGACACTGCTGATCTGCAGAGTGGTGACTGCCGAGTGGGCTGGACTGCAGCTGCTGACTCCCGCTGGCGTTAGGCTAGAGTACTGGACTGCTGACGACGAAGATTGGAATCGCCCCAAAGAACTATGTCTAAATAGCCCCATGACCCCTGTTTCCTATGAACCTTTCTTTTCCACTACCTCTGGTGGGTCACGGGCTAAAGGGAGGTGGAGGCATTTAGGAACCCGTATTAAAGCAGGTTTTGAAAAATCTAAGCCCATACAGGACAGCAATTCCAACCTCACAGTCAAGTCTGTGACTCGAGTCCCCGAGTCTGCTGTTGCACAAATGTGCCTTCCGTGAGGTGTGAAACTACCCAGAAAACACAGCCTTCTGTCCTCATAAAGTATGGTTAGTATAGCCCCAAAGAACTATTTATTTGTTTACCCAGAAGTATGTTTAGTTGTACCTGTACCCCTTTACCTATGTCATCTCTATTCTCTGTCTGTCTGTCTGTCTGTCTGTCTGTCTTCTAATTATCTCCTTGCCATGTTTGAGGAGGAGGAAATATAAGTTTTAGTAAGTGTCAAGAAAAGTAGTCAGGGATGGCGTCATGGCTCAGTGGGTAAAAGGGCTTGCTGTAAAGCCCGGCTACCGGAGTTTGACTCTTGGAACCCACAGGAAGGTAGAATGAGAGAACTGACCCTACAAAACTGGTCTCTGGCCTACACACGTATGTCTTGGTAGAGCCTTTCCCCAAGGAAACTTCTATCGCATATTAGTTAGCTATTGCTGTGTAACAAATCAGCCCACATCGAATGACTTAATATGACATTCATTACTTCACAATTTTTGTATGCATGAAATCTGACCATGATTTAGTCACATCTTCTTCAGGTTTCCTGCAGTTTTCTGTCCTCATCAGAAGCTTGGCAAAGGATCTATGTCCAAGTTCATATGATTATTGGCAGGACTCAGATCCTCTTTGGCTGATAGCAGGTGCTCCTCCCAGTTCCTGTCACGTGAGATCTTTCAGCACAGGAGGTCATTTCCTGAAGTGCACGAAGGGAGAAGTCGATGAGATGGGAGCCCCAGACCTTCACAGCAAACTGCAGGGGCGAATGCTACTTTTCTTGTGTTCCATCACTGGAAACAAGTGCAAGGTCCAGTCCCTGCCTCGAGGGGAGAGATGACACAGGGGATTATGGGAAACTGTGATGACGGCTTCCTGTTCCCTAACAGAAACATTGGGGTGGTAACAATAATGCTAACCAATAACAGGCTGGTCCTGGCATCTACTAGGCGGTTTGGATTTGTCAAGCCTTGGCCAGGCCTTCCATGTTCTCTAGTCAACCAGTGCAGCAGAGACTGAGGCAACCCCAGAGTCCCTCACTGCAGAGACAATCCTGCCACATGATGCTATGTGATGCTTAGCCTTCTGAGCTGTTGCCCAAAAAGGCTCAGCAAGGAGGCAGAAACATGACGCTGAGTTCCCAACTAATCAGAAAATACAAATGAACACAGTCCTGCAGATTGGAAACCACACTTCGAGTTGGTGAGCAAGTGGGGAATTCTCAGTCTACAGAGAGAGACTATAAATTTGTACAGCCACTTTGGAGAGAAGTTTGGCAGGATCTATTAAATATTTTTAAAGGGCATAAAAATGTGCATAGCCTATGACCCAGAAACTGCACTGTTGAGTGTCTACCCTAGAGAAATTGTTTGACATGTGTACAGAGTGGTGTACAAGAGTTTCCAGTGCAGTGTGGTAAATAGTAACACTGGGCACGATCAAAATGTCCCTCGGTTTTACACTGGCTGGGCGGGCTGTGGAGCATTTGTAATGTGGAACAGTGTGTAGTGGGCAAGGAGAAAGAGGCACAGGTACAGGACAGAGGTCTGCACAAAGCCGACCGTTGAGAGGAAAGTGAGTTGCAGAGTTATGTTCTGGTATTTACATAGTCTCCAACATTATACGTGTGTGTGTGTGTGTGTGTGTGTGTGTGTGTGTGTGTGTATACACCACTTGTGTCCACAGAGGCCAGGTGAGAGTGTCAAATCCTCTAATGCTAGAGTTACAGGCAGTTGTAAGTCACCCTGTAGGGGTGCTGGGAATTGAACTCAGGTCCTCTGCAAGAGCAGCAAGTGATCCATCTGAACTATGTCTCCAGCCCCTAAATGCCTCCATTTGAAGCTCACTGTCCCTGTTTCTTGCTCAGCTCTTTAATCCCCTGGCTCTTTAGAGAGTTTGGGGGCTGGAGTCAACCCCTTCCACTCATCTGTGTGTTGGTATTCCATTCGTGGCAGTGTGGATGCTGATGAAACTCCTCATAGCTAGCTCCCTGGTCCAAGGAAATCATTGGAAAATGTCTGGATGCTTGGTCCACATTAGCTACTCGCTGCTACTTTGCACGGAGTCCTGTAAGAGAGGTCCTTTCTAACAGGGGGCAGCTAGTCTGCAAGGCTTGGTGAAGGGTGTGTCTCTGCTGAGTGGCACTATAGAGACTGTTAGAAGACCTCCTACTTGGAAGTTTGTAGGCTGAGAAAAGCCCATCATGATCAGTGCTGGTGAGGCTGCCCTTCCAGGGGAGAGCAGGACACCAGGGGAGACTCTGTGGTGCTCACTCTCCTGGGCCATTGCTGCTCCTAGATAGCCCAGGGTGTCAGATCTGGGAAGTATATGTTCACACACGTGCATGATTGCACATTCACACACACACACACACACACACACACACACACACATCCATGACCACTTTTATCTATCTATCTATCTATCTATCTATCTATCTATCTATCTATCTATCTATCATCTATCTATCTATCATCTATCTACCTAGCTCTTTATCATCTATCTTCTCTCTCTATCACCAATTATTTATCCACCTACTTATCAATTATCTATTGTCTATCCACCAACCCCTCTATCGTCTATCCACTCCTCTTTCTCTATGCCTCTAGTCTAACACACAGAAACAGTTCACTGAGATGGCTTGAATGAATATGGCCTCCATAGGCTCATAGAAAGGGTACTATTAGGAGGTGTGGCTTTGTTGGAGTAGGTGTGGCCTTGTTAGAGGAACTGGGGGGGCAGCTTTGAGGTCTCAGATGGTCAAGCCAGGTCCTGTGTCACTCTCTCTGTTCCTGCTGCCTATGAATCCCGATGGAGAACTCTCAGCTACCTCTCCAGCACCATGTCTGGCCTACATGCCACCACGCCGCCCACCATGATGACAATGGACCAGACCTCTGAACCTTAAGCTAGCCCCAATTAAATGTTTTCCTTTGCAAGCGATGCCATGGTCACAGTGTCTCTTCACAACAATAGAAATCCTAAGATACTTACTGTTTTCCTATATCTGCAGCAGTAGATATAGGAAATCTACTTGGCAGTGAGAACCCAGAACATATTCACTAATTGCTGACTGTTCCTTGCAGGAACCTTACCTTCTTTCTTGTCACACAGGTGATCGAAGCAGGCAGGTTGGAAGCTTCCCGCTGGGGGTGGGGTGGGGGCGCCTCTAGCATGACTCTAGCACCCTGTCCTGGCTCTTCTTCTATATGACTAGCCCTCACCCACTCAGGCCCTGACTCCCTGGGCTTCAGCCACCAAGCCCCCCACCCCATCCCCCGTCTGGGTGAGACACCTGTACCGGGTCACTCTTCTTCTTGGACACCATTGGTCTTCCACACACCTATTCATTATATGTGAGTACACTGTAGCTGTCTTCAGACACAGCAGAAGAGGGCGTCAGATCTTGTTACGGATGGTTGTGAGCCACCATGTGGTTGCTGGGATTTGAACTCAGGACCTTCGGAAAAAGCAGTCAGTGTTCTTAACCGCTGAGCCATCTCTCCAGCCCACGCGCCTATTCAACACCAAGGCTAGCCCTGTCATGGCCGCTGCAGCGTGCCAGCTCCTCCCTGCACAGCACAGCCTCTCTAAGTTCTGCCTTTTGCACGAGTGCCTTTACCGCAAGCCTGGTGTCTTTTAGAGTGAATTTGTGAGGAAGGCAAGAAAGAGAAAGAGCCCTAGCAATCATTTTAATGGCTGTGAGCTGCCTGGCAACCTCCAGCTGGACTAGCGAGAAGTTAGTTGTCCCTTCCCCTTTCTGGGTGAGATTCCAGGAATTAAATGGCGGACATGAATCTTAATGTGCCTCTCCTTAAGCCCCTCCCCAGGGGCTTTTTTTTTTTTTTTTTGGGAACAACTGGCTAGGAAGGGACAGGCCCCTGAGATCAGGGGAGGCAGCAAGTACTTTCCCAGCTCTTGGTCTTTGTCAGACAGATTGGTACTCACCTTCCGCCCCATGCAGGGTAAACAAGCCCTGCACCCCCCTCTGCGCCCCCAGCAGGCTTCTCTGCAGACTGCATTTGCTCAATGACATCATCTCCCATTTTAGACCAAGATTGATGTGGGAAATTCTGTATAAATACTCAGCATCAACAAGCCACTGTGTCTGTCCGCTCGCTGGCTCTCGGAGATGGGCCGCTGGCTCAGCACAGCCAGGCCAGCCCGTGTGAGACAGGCGCCCGTAATTTTCCTACTGTAGATGTCTTGACTCACGGGCTTCCGTGATGTCACTCTGTCCCCAGCCTAGGTATTACTGAAGCAGAAGGAAGAGTTACTGTGGTGGAGGCTGAGTAGCACACAGCGGTTAGTAGCACAGTGGGAGAAGAAAGAACAGATTCTCTCTCTCTCTCTCTCTCTCTCTCTCTCTCTCTCTCTCTCTCTCTCTCTCTCTCTGTGTGTGTGTGTGTGTGATGCATACACAATTAGGTGCATATCGGCAGCTGGACAAGGAAGCACTTGAGGCATGGGGCCACAGGCCCACTTCCTAAGAGCTGTGAACTCTTCATCTGCCGTTCATATATTTGCCAGGACTTCCTTTGTGCCAGGCACTGTCCTGGCATGCCGCAGACCCAAGAGAAAGCAAACATTATCCCAAGCCCACTGTGTGACATCTACTGGCATCCCAAATTAGGCTTGCAGAGGTTCTGAACAGAGTGTTGGAATCAGAGACTGGTCTCCCATTAACTGAATGTCCCATTTAATTGGGGCTAGCTTACACTTCAGAGATCTAGTCCATTGTCATCAAGGTGAGCGAGAACTGAAAAGTATTCTCTCTGCTCCTCCTCTTCCCCCTCCCTCCTTTTTACCCCCTTCTCTCCCTCCCTCATTTCTCCTTCCCCTACCCCTTTCCCCGTCTCCTTCCTTTTGGTGGAGACAGGGTCTTTCTATGTAGACCAAGCTGGTCTGGAACTCACAGAGATCCCCTTGCCTCTACCTCCTGAGCACTGGAATTAAAGGCCACCACACCCAGCAGAAACAGTTCGTTTAAGACTGAAAAGAGGCTAGAGAGATGGCTCGGTGTCTGAGAATGTTTGCTCCTAGATTTAGATCCCAGCATTCAGATTAGGCAGTTCACGACTGACTACCTGTTACTCCAGCTCCTGGGTGTCTGATACCCTCTTCTGATTTCATGAGCATCTGCACACACACACACACACACACACACACACACACACACGCACGCACGCACGCACGCACGCACGCACGCACAAATGAAGATAAAGACAGAAAACAGAGCAAAAGCACACAAACACAAAATTTGTGAGGCTGTTCCACAAGCCCAAGACCGTTACAGGATCCAACTAGGAAGGGAATCTTTCTTCACCCAGGCTGGAGCTGGGAGTTGTTACGCACTCTGTAAAATGTTCTGCTCTGTCTCCTTGATGTGCAAGGACAAGTCCTTGGAACGGTACTGCTCATACTTAGGGTGGGTCTGCATCACACTGTTGAGTGATTTCTTTTTGCTTCCAGGGTACTCCCCAAATGTCCAACCTAAGCATCCAAGGCCGATTCAGTTGACAAATGACCACATAGTCTCTGCAGCAGGCAGAGGTAAACATTTTTTATTCTTGTTCTTGGATGTTCTCTTGGGCTAGCAAGGGACTGATCTTGACTGGGTCAGCAGGGCTGGGTGCAGGCTGGGTGCAGCATGCAGTCCCTGGCCTGCTCCACCCTGACTCCAGCCCCCAGGAGCTATGATTGCAAAGTGCAGGCAGGAAGCCAGAGGCATTTGAAGCACATTCCTTCCTCCCCTCAGGACTCCCATGAGTCAAAGTGATGATGTGGTTATGTCCAAATCAAGGGTTGTAAGTACAGCATCCTCCGACAGCCGGGACAAGAATGGGCTGCCCATTGGCCCTAGATAACTCTGCTGCCTCATCTGCTCTTCCAACTTTGATGGAGCCACAAAGGGTCACCTGCGTCCTTGGTAGGCCATCACCTCTCACATTCCCGTATGGCCATCTCATGGGCCTAGAATGTTCTTTGCTGTCTCACCGGTTAGGTCCACTGTGTTCCAGAATTCCTGACTCAGCCTGCTGGAGGCTGGACGGTTCTGTCTGTCTTCCCTTTCCTTTCTTTAACTGGTAGGATTTGAACATAAAATGAGTTCACAGGCTCACGTGGGGGAGTGCTTGGCTCCCCCCTCCCAGCTGGGGGAGCTGTTTGGAAGGTGGTCGGAAGCCCTAGGAGGCCAGTTCCAGCGAGAGGAAGTAGGTTCCTGGTTGGAGGCCTGGGCCTGACAGCTCCTGTCTCACACGGTACTTCCCCACATCAGCTAGAGTCACCTCTGCCACCGGACATGACACTCTCCCAAGAGCGTGACTCCACGGAGCCATGCGACTCCTCTGAAGTGGAGGTGAGGAACCTTACTTCTTTGAAGTTGTTCTCAGGTGTTTCTGGTCGCGTCTTCGCAAGAGTCACTAACACTATCTGGATGTGCAGATAGAGGGGATTCTGAGCCCTTCTTGATGCGTGGTTGTTCCTTGGAGATATCCTTCCGCGCTGCCTGCCTTCATCCCCATTCCTAATTGTAAGACCCAGATTTGGGCTAGAGACGGGCATTCTTGTTTTGATGTTGTCTTTGGACCAGGCATAGTGGCAAATACCTATAATTCCAGAATTAGGGAAGGTGAGGCAGGAGGATTGTCAGTATGAGGCCAGCTTCAGCAATGTAGCAAGATCCTGTCTCAAACTATAAAAAGAAAAGCAAGGATTCGGCTAAGGTTCTTGGGGCTTCTGTTTCCCCAATGGCTTCTCTGGTTTAACTGTGCGGTTTCACTATAGGGGGAGCGTGGCACTGGCATGAGAGAACAGGCCCAGTCCGTCCTCCACCCTGCTCTGAAGGAAGGAAAGACTCACAGTCTGAGAGGACACAGTGCATTTCAGTGGGGAAGGCGTGGTGGCCCAAACCTAAGGCTGTTGGTCACGTTGTCTCCAGTCAGGAAGCAGAGCACAGTGATCGCTCATTCCCAGCTCTCCTTCTTATGTAGTCTGTGACCCCCAGACCATATTTAGGCTGGGTCTCCCGCCTCAAACAACCCAATGTTGATGATTCCTCACAGATGTGCCTGGACTCTGGATCCCGTCAAGTTGACAGGCATTATTAACAATCACAGATGGTGACATCAGGACATAGCACTTGTCTACCCCAGTGCCACCTCGGGCATGCAGCAGGCTGCACAGGTGGCCGCCAACAAGTTTTAGACTATCGAGTGCATGAAGGAAGCCTTTTCTCCTTATGGCTTTCTGCTCCCTGTGAGCATCAAGGGTGAGCCTAGCATTGGGCGTGCACCAGCAGAAGCATGGATGAACAGTAGAGAGACACCAAGCGCAGGGGGTGCACTTCCTCCGTGTCCTCTGGGCTTGCAAAGTAGATGCAGGTTTGTGGAGGGGATTCGGCTCTGAGCAGTATGCTTGCAGAGGTACTAGACAGTTTCAATGCTGTGTGTGTGTGTGTGTGTGTGTGTGTGTGTGTGTGTGTGTGTGTGTGTGTGTGTGTGTGTGTATGTGTGTGTGTGTGTGTGTGTGTATGTGTGTGTGTTTGCCACTGCCCACTCTACGCTGAGCAGGCCACTGCAGCTCCGCCCATTATTGGTCATAGATGAGACTGGCAAAGAGAAACGTAGACCCAGTGGCCCAGCAGGTAGCATTTTGGGGTCTAAATTGTGGTCTGTGCTTGCATTTTAACAGAGTCAAAGCATGTTGGAAGAGCTAAAGTGAGCCCCCCCCCCGCCCCCGGTCCGTTCAGGTAGATAGATGAGTTCGGGGTAAGTCCAGTGTCATGGCTGAGCACCTGTGGTGGGCCACAGTGGCGTGGACGGCCTAGACTCATCTCAGGGCCACAAGGGAAGCAAAAACTCTCAGAGGAGGTCTGAGGCCTGAGGTCACTCTCCAGCAGGAAGGCTTTGGAGGCAGAGGCTGGAGGGATTTGGCTTTGGTAATGGACACAGAACGGACTTGATGTGCTGTGAGGAATGTGCAGATGCAGGAGACATGGTCTAAGGTGGGGCCACACGCCGGTGTGTGAGCCTCAAGGGGAAGAAGGAGACCCAATCTGGGCCGTTTGGCTTCCTCTCCAGGTAACCCCTTCCTATCGAAATTACAAAGGTGCCTGAGAGAACCCAGAGGCCCCGAGCTTCTCCCACTGAACACCTGTCCATCAGGAAGCCGCATCTGTGCAGAGGATGAGCCAGGGTCCCCCCCCCCCACTGCCCTCATGAGAGTGGAGAGCAGGGTGAGCTGAACTCCCTTGGGGTGGCTTGACCTTAGTGGTGACCTTCGGAGCTGCAGCGTAGCTTTGGGTGCTGGGATCCGCATCTGTCACATAACCCTTGTGTTTCAAGGAGAAAGCTGTCCCTTGTCCTTCTCCAGGAGATTTTCTGGTCTGAGCTGGTGCTTCCTGCTTAATGTTCTGGCCTCGGTCACTGGGCGGAGTCCTGTTTGCTGGGAACTTCTGAGATGGAAGCTTCCTGGTGGTTGTTCTTTCTCAGGAGTTCTCTTGGAGGAGCTATTTCTCTACTGAACCAGGAGGTGGTAGCTGTTGCTACTGGCAGCCATTTTGTGGCCAAGAGGAGAGGCAGATGTGCACAGGAGACGGAGTGGAGACCTAGAAAGAGAGGCACTTGGAGACTCGACTGAGCCACGGACTAAGCTCTGCTCAAACCTTCCCAGAAGCCTCTGTGCTTCTCCGCTGCAGGAGCTCCTGAGTTCTCTTAATTCATCAGTTTTGTGTTACTTGGGAACAAACCGTGCCTTAGTGATTTAGAAAGCCGTGCCTGCACTGGGCTCCGCTCTTTGGAAGCATTTCAGGCCATCTTGCTGATGTAGTCTCTGAGTTATAGCCCTGGGCTAGACTCGGGGGACGCATGAGGGAGGTCACTGATCCAAGCGAGTTCTTCGGATCAGCCTCCACCCCATCCTTCTCTCTCCGTCGTGATATATATCAGACCAACCCAGTGCTTACAACAGACTCGCAGGTCCAGGGTCGGGAGAATACACCTTCCAGTGTTTTCCTTTAGAGTAAAAATTTCACCCCTTCTTTGTTGAGATCCATTTTGGATGAGGTCAGCCATAAGACAAAAGCCCCAGGGGCTGAAACCCTTGAATACTCAAGTGAAAGTTGGACAAGATACTTGCTGACTCCCGCCAGCTCTGACACACTGCAGTTCTGTGGAAGCTAATCCCACTGTGGTGAGGAAGCTCAAAGGTGCCTCTGTGTGCCAGACGCTCTCTTTTTCTGTCCTACTGTGGAGCTGGTAGGTACTCCATTTTGCCTCTGTGGAAACCGATGATCTGGGGGGGGGTATCTGTCAGTGGCTCAAGGGCACACAGAGGCTGGATCAGGATGGGAACTCAGCCACATAGCACCCTGAAACTCTGGCTGTGCTGGGGCACTGTCACAGACTCTTGCTCTGGGCAGTATTCTTCTGGAAGGATGATGACTGGTTTAACTCAGACAAGGTCGGGGGAGGGTCCCGAATGCAGCTGGCAGGAGTCCGTTCTGGAGTTGTTGAGCTAGTTTGTTTGTTTCAGGAGCTTGCCCAGGGCAGCCACAGATGCTGTCCCTCTCCTCAGTGAAGCCGGGAGGGAACAGGGCGCACCGGTCAGAGCCACCCCATCCCTGCTCACTGGGAGCTGGTGCAGAGTGCTTGGTGTGTGCTGTTTCAGTGGTCACCGAGTGAGAGGAAGCCAGGGCAGGCGATGAGCCCTCCGGGACTAACCAGTCTGCGAGGATCAAGGTACATCCAAGTTTCTGCAAGGAGGCAGGAAACCCTAGGCTGACGGCATGCCCGCTTGATGAGCACACGAGACTTTCTTTCCAGACAGTCTGGAGTTTTATTGAGCACTTACTGTGTTCCCTGGACAGACTCGAGTGAGAACACAAACTCAGCTTTTGTCTGGCAGGGGTTTCAAAGGAAGCAGAAGGACCCAAGGGCTGGCGCTGTGCGTGAACTCATGTGACTGCATCTGCCTATTCCCGGGGCTCTCGCTGAAGGCATGGGCATGCACACCCCCCCAGGACATCCCTGGGAGGGCTTGGTCACCTATCCTCTAGAGGAACGTGAGTTTTGAGTTGAGGAGCTGGCTTGCCTAAGCTGGCTCACCTAGAAAACAGGTTCAAAGATGAAGGAAGGTTTATGGAAGGGGTTTCCTAGGAGGAAGTTAGGGCAAGATGATAGGTTACCCCCCAAATTGCACCAGAGGCCTCAAATAGTCCTTTCCAGAGCCATGGATCAGAATGGCCATGTAGAGTTGTCTTGGATTGAGGAATAGACCGGGGTGGGTGGTGGTGGGGGTGGTTTGCATACCTACAATAACCCAGTGGCAGGGGCCATCAGAGTGAGTCAGAGCTTTGAGGAAGGGACCCTGCTCCGAGCCACTTGCAGGCGGTACTCCCTGGGTCTGGGCGTGATGGCCGACGGTGATGCAGGCCATGTGCTTCGGTGGTGAGTCTCAAGCACTGTCACAGGACCATCACAGACTCTCCTCTGTGGATAGTTTTCGACACCTAGCGAAGGCATCTACAGCTTCCTGTTGAGGTAGCCATCTTCATGTTCTCTCAGTTGTATGCTTTGGGGAATCACATGTCTTTGGGGCATCCTTGTTTTGCCATGAGGAGCACCACTCTACACTATTAGTCATCACCATCATCATCATCATCATCATCACCACCACCACCACCACCACCACCACCACCACCACCACCACCACCATCATCATCATCATCATCATCATCATCATCATCATCGTATCTCTGTTGGCCAGACTTAGTAACATGCATGCTGGATCTCCTAGAGCTGGAGTGATATGTGGTTATGAGCTACCTGATGGGGATGCTGGGATTCAAACTCAGATCTTGTGGAAGGGGAGCAGGTGCTCCTAACACTGTGCCTCTCTTGTCCCCACCTCTATTATTTTATGATCCCGTCGCTGTCTCACAACTCATTTGTGATCTCCAATAGTCTTGACCTGCCCATCGCTGGTGCCTCTGCCCCTCTCCGGGCCATCGTCTGCTGCATGGTTGAGCGCAGCACGCTCGGAGCCCCTCTGTGAGCATGACATGTCCCCCTTCGCTTAATGACAGCCACTCCTAATCCAGCGGGCAGTGTATCGAGCCCCCTCTCCCTGGGGTGTTAAATTCAGTATCAGAGGAGAGTGTTCTCACATTGGGTGCCTTGAATGAAAGTGACCCTAAAGACACATAAATAGTGGCACTGTTGATGTGGCCTTTGTGGAGGAGGTGTGTCTCTGGGGAATGGACTTGAGATCTCAGACGCTCAATCCAGGCCTCTTCCTGCTACCTATGGGTTCAGATGTAGAACATTTATCTACCACTCTACAACCATGTCTGCCTACATGCTATCGGGCTTCCTGCCATGATGATAATGGACTAAACCTCTGAACTGTAAGCCAGACCCAATGAAATGATTTCCTTTATAAGATGCCACGGTCATGGTGTGACACAGTCACAGCAATAAAACCCTAAGACACACATTGGCCAACTTTACCCAGCACATGGTTCTTTCTGTTCACCACATTCATTGCCCAAGCCCTTCAGATCCTTCATGGTGAAGCCTCTTTCTACCCTTATCAGGCCAGGTTCCTCTCTGACTGCATTATGGGTGGCTAAGAAATCGTGAGAACATGGTCTCAGGTGGTGTGTTGTCCTGTGTGGAAGAGCCTGTGTATCATCTTTAAGTGTGGAAAGAACTGATACCTCTAACAGGGAGGTGGGGGCCACTTCTGCAGGCCTTGGCATTCAGAGAACTTCAGCTGTTGAATCTAGATGTTTTCAGCCCAGGACTCAAGGTCCGGCCCTTGATTTAACAATTCTGCCTAATTGTGAGTTTTAGCTTATCAAGGGAAGCTCTGGGACCAGGCCTCAACTTAGGACGTTTTCCATGAGAGTCTGATTTTGCTGCAGAGGGTGGGTGACTGTCACTGTCAGTCTTTCGAAGCTTTTCTTAAAAGCATCGACAATCATCTCCATGACAACCATCTTGTTCTGTGGTCCCAGACTTCTCAAAAGTCTACAGCAATGCGCCCACTAGTGTGTTCCCTGCCCGGGGAACCATCCCACAGGACTGTAAAGGATTGGGGTATGACCCGGAAGTGTAAGATGAGAAACCCTTTCTTCTCTAAGCTGTTTCTGGCCATGGTGTTTTATCACAGCAACAGAATCCCTAAGACACTGAAGATTTATAAACCAATTTCCACGGAGAGACTGGTAGGTGGAGAACCTCTAAGAGGACCTATGGAGGGTGGGGAGATTCTTGCTTGACTGGCAGGCTGAGGGAGCTGAGCAGACACCCAGGGCAGGCAATTCTTGCTAGGTAGGCTTTGTGAGATTCTTATGTTTTCCATTTACAGAAGGGCAGACTTAGGCAAGGAAAGAAAACGTAAAAAGCCCAGGGAAGCCTAAATCAAGCTTGTTCCAGATGAGAATCTTTGTCAAGGGCAACTCATAGAGTGAGTCTCAGCCAGGAGATGTCATGAGGTCTTGAGAGTGAGTGTCTCGGTCTTGCAGATAGCCCAGATGTACCAATGTGCCATTAAGGATTCTCTTTCCCTATTGCCTGGTATGGTGGTTTGAATGAGAACTGTCCCCCTATAGACTCTTGTAGTTGGTCCCACAGTTGGCGGTGCTGTTTAGGGGGTTATAGACTGTTTAGGAGGCACAGCCTTGCTGGAAGACGTATATCACTGGGGGTGGGTTTTGAGGATCTACAGACTTGCCCTACTTCCTATTCTCATCTGCTTCCTGTGTTCAGACAAAATGTGACCAGACAGCCCTGCCCCAATGCCTGCCCTCCCCTTATGGACACTAACCTGTCGGAACCGCAAGCCAAAATAAATGAGCTCTCCGTTAAGTTGCTTTTGCTCTTGGTATCCTATCACAACAACAGAAAAATAGCAGATGCCTCAAGCCATGTGGGGGTGGCTATTTTCTGGCCTTTGCGTTTCTGCAAACCAACACTATCTGGGTGGAGGCACATAGAAGACTAAGGGTGAAGAAAAAAAAAAGAAATGGGGTTCTTGTAATAGTTGGAGCCAGACTGGAAACTGGGTTACTTAAGCCAAGATCCTTTCTTCCAGTGCCAGCTAATGAGTAAATTGAGTTGATTGGTGTCTGAGCCTTTCCCAACTGAGAGACAGATAATTGACCATCTGGAATAGGTTGTGCCACAGAGCTGGGGTGGGGGGGGAGTGATTCTTACCCATTGCAAGGAATCATTGGGGCGAAGGGGGCACACATGTGCCCAGGAAAAGCCCGTGGGTCAGGTAGAAAATCAGGTGGCTTCATGAGACTCAGGAAAACAAATGGAACGCAGATTTCCCAGGGTTTTCTGGCTTTGCGGCACAAAGGTGTTTTACTTCCAACACATGTCTCTCACCACCCACCCAGCGTAGGGCTTTGGGCTCCTTGGTGCTTGTCTGGCTTTAGGGAATCCGTGAGTGTCCCATGTGCACTCCCTAACAATCCTTTTGGATGATTCCACGGTTCACTGGATAATGGCTGCTGCTTAGAGAGCTGCTTGGGAATGCTCAGGGCCAAAGTCAATGCCACAGTGACCTCCACAGGATGCAGATGTGGGAGGAGAATTCAGGCCCCCAACTGCTCCCCAGCAGTCCATGTGGGGATGGGATGACAGCAGCATGGGTGGTGGGAGGGGAGAGGCCTTCTGAGGAAGGAAGCTTTCTAATGCTTTGGAGCACCCCAGGGAGTGGGCTTCTCTTGACGGGAACACGTTGAAGGGCCAGCTCACGGTAATAGCAACTCATAGCCATCCTGCATCCATCGGAGGGACCTTCTCAGGATGGAGCTGACTCTGTGGACCAGGGATGGGAAGATCAAAGAGCCCCAAGTCCTTGAGACTTCACTAAACGGTTTGATAAATAAAACTTGAAGCGCGCCCCCTCCCCCCTCTATTTTCTATGACAGACACTTGGGCTATCTTAAACCAGTTTAATTTGTTAGAAGTGTTTTGATTGCTGTTGTTGTTGTTGTTGTTGCTGTTGTTGTTGTTGTTGTTGTTGTTGTTGTTGTTCTTCTTCTTCTTCTTCTTCTTCTTCTTCTTCTTCTTCTTCTTCTTTCTCTTCTTTGAGACAAGGTTTGTCTCTGTGTAGCCTTGGTTGTCTTGGAACTCCCTTTGTAGACCAGGCTGGTCTAGAACTCACAGAGATATACCTGCCTCTGCCTCCCAAGTGCTGGGATTAAAGGCATCGACTGCATTTTGATTTTTTTTTTTTTAAAGAGAGATAAATTTCCTTTCTTTTCCCTCCAAAATTTAGATGATTTTTTTTCTTTTTCCGAGACAGGGTTTCTCTGTGTAGCTCCGGCTGTCCTGGAACTCACTCTGTAGACCAGGTTGGCTTCAAACTCAGAGATCCGCCTGCCTCTGCCTCCCAAGTGCTGGGATTACAGGCGTGCGCAACCACGCCTGGCTTAGATGACTTTTATATTTATTTGTCTCTGTGCGTATGCATCTGGGTGTGTGACATGACCCACACGTGGATGGAGATCAGAGGGCAGCTTTCGGGAGCTGGTTCCCTCTTTCCACCACATGGGCTGAAGGGTGTGAGTTTAGGTCATCAGTCTTGGTGGCAAGCACCTTTACCCACTGAGCCATCTTGCCAGCCTAGAATTTTGAACCTTAATGTTAGTAAGCCCTTCCTAACCCTGAACTTAGCTCCAGCAAACCTCGGGATTAGGTTCTGTGTTTGCGAGCATGTCCTCTCTTCTAGCCAGAGCCATCCACCCCGACTGACCACTCCTGACGGCCGTCGCTGGCTGTGCAGCCTTGGTTCAAGAAGAGTATTCAACATGACAGGCAGAGAAGGACCCAATGGCTTGAGAGTCTGGAGTTGAGAATGGGAACTCAGAGCAAAGACCCTCATTTGGCCTCTGGAATTAGATTCCTTCCTTCCTTCCTTCCTTCCTTCCTTCCTTCCTTCCTTCCTTCCTTCCTCTCTCTCTCTTTCTTTCTTTCTCTCTCTTTCCTTCCTTCTTTCTTTCTTTCTCTCTTTTTCTTTCTTTCTTTCTCTTTCTTTCTTTCCTTCTTTCTTTCTCTCTCTCTTTTTTAATTTCACATATGTTAGTACACTGTCGCTGTCTTCAGACACACCAGGAGAGGGCATTGGATCCTATTACAGATGGTTGTGAGCCACCAAGTGGTTGCTGGGAATTGAACTCAGGACCTCTGGAAGAGCAATCAGTGCTCTTAACCGCTGAGCCATCTCTCCAGCCCCTGGGATCAGATTTCGAACCCCATTTCTATCACTGTAAGACCAGGGAACAAAGCACTCTATGCCCACATGCCTGTGTTCTCAATTAGATTTGTAATGGCAGCTCTTAGGATGCTTTTGTGGATTAGGTGAGATAGATATGGAGTTGTATCTCAGCATCATGGAGAGTTGGTTCCAGAACCCCGAGGTTACCCAACCTCACAGATACTCATTTCTCCAATTAAGTGGCACATCTGCAAACAAGCTGTGTGCTTCCATATACATTAAACAATGTCGGACTTTATATAATGTGCACGCTGTATATATAGATAGCTGTTAGACCTCAGTGCTTCAGGAGAAGGGAAAAGGGAAAAAGTTTCTCCTGAAGATGTTGTGTCTGCACTTGGTCAGACCCGTAAGTGCAGAATGATGGCTTCAATAGCAAGTGCTGCTTATCAACAACGACAGCTGTGATTGGCTGCTCTAAGCTGCCGGGAGCCGAGTGTGCGGTGAGCGCAAGTATGGCTTCCTATCTCCCAGTCCTAGCTCTTTCCCCACCAGCTGGGTGAGGCACGTTGGCCAGGGAGAGAACTGGCAATTCTTCCTCCCTGCGGAGTCCTTCCTCCGCTGGCTCTTTTGTACTTTTTACAGTGAACCCGAACAGTTCAATGGTGGCAGTGGGCGGGGCGGGGAGTGGGCGGGGCGGAGGGCGGGGAAGCAACCGGCTGTTATTTTTGAGACTCTAGCCCCTTCCGTGTGAAGAGTCATTCAGGCTTGGAGTGTTCTGAAGGCGTCAGAAGGTGGCTGACCACAACCTTAATGGTCTTCTTTTCATCTTGCTTGGCCCCTGCCTCGTCTTTATTGCGTTTATAGACGCCTTTCCCCTCTTTCTTCTAAAAATTATTGTTTATTTGTAGAGTCGCTAGTTTAAAACTTGTGCAAGATCTTAAAGGCCATTTTTGCCTTAGTCCGATCCGAAAGGCAGGGGCGAGGGTTCTTACATAACGCAGCGGAAGGCTTTGGAAACAGATTCTCAGCAAGCATTTACCAGGGCAGTTGTTACATAACAGGCAGACCGGGCTCCTGTCATCGGTTCGGCTTGTCATTCAAAGTTGAGGGATAAGGCCACAGAAGTGATGCGGACAAAGCAACTGACTGCTTCCACGCATTTTGCCTCGGGTCTGCTGAGGACCCCTGAGGCTACACAGCTGAATCCGCTGTTGCCCAGTGCAGCGAAATGACCAGGCGGTGCAGTGCTCAACTGGGTCATCTCCTGCAGACAACTGGCTTTGTTTAATTTCTCTTTTCCGCTGCATTGGCCAGCGGAACCGCATTAATTGGTCTGTTTGTTTCAGCATCAGGTAATGACACTTACAGTCAACTTGTTAGCCAATTTGGTGGGGAGGACTTCTGCCGAGGATGTTGTTCCACACTAGCTAAAAGTTTATAAAGAAAAAAAGGCTTTCTCTTGGTAGAAGGCTTTGGACGGTGCAAAGTCCAGGGTCTCATGGGCACGTTGTTGCCGTGAGGGCTTCGTGATGCTTCAGTTCATAGCAGGGTGAGTGGTGCATGTTGGGGGTGAGGTGGAATGTAAGGAGGACCTACTGTACAGCACTCAGTCCTCCCGAAGGACCTAATCACCTCTCAGAGGCCCCACCTCTTGATGAAATCTCACCGTGAGTCTTAGCAGGGGTGAGCCATTTCCAAACTGTAGCGTCTGGGTCTTCTCGGCTGTGAAAAGTCACTGATCTGATCACAGTGTGGCAAATGTTGGTGTGCTGAGATTGGAGCAGGCCTGAGTGTTGGGGGCAGAGGCTCAACGGCCAGGCCTGAACCGTCTGCTCTCTCACTGTCTCCTACCCTCTGTTACAGTCTTTCCTGCCACAGGTGACCGATGGGCCAGGAGCATGGTCAGAGACCAGGACTCGATTCCTTCCCAAACTGTCACCTTTGACTGGAGCATGTGACAGTCTCTGGACCTGTCACTGTAGCCAAGGGTCCGGGAAATCATGTGTCCATCTTTGTATTCATTCTTCTGGGTCATCCGTGGTACCAGTATAGCTGCAACTGATGTCCTGGAGCACAGGACTTGGGATGCTCAGGCAAAAGGATTTCCGCAAGTTCAAGGTCACCTTGGCTTCAGAGTGAGTTTCAGGCTAGTCCGGAGGGCTGCAGAATGAGAACCCTGTTTTAAGAAACAATGATGTATTGCCAGTTCTTGGAGGGAGCTCGTGGGTTTCTCCAGCTTCAGGTTTGATCAAGAATGCATTGGAAGCGGAGCTGAACCTCTAAGGGCTACATCTGAACTAACCGTGGACAGAGTCTCTTCCGCGGATAGAGTCTCTTCTGTGCCAGTGCCCCCTAAACAATACATACGATCTAACGCTTTGCATTGCCGCCTTTACAGTGGGCACAAAACAACACACCATGAACACCGCGTCACACTGCGTGGGATCATTGACAGATGTGGAGGTGATTGACGGGATCATGGGCCTATGCACAGGGCACCAGCAGATGCTGCATCCTTGGATTTTAGCATCCGTGAGGATCTGAAGCCAACCCTCCGTGGGTCCCGAAGGAAGGTGGGGGTGTAGCTCAGTGAGGAAACACGTGCCTCCTTTGGGACTGAGCTGTGGTGCTGTGAGCCTCAGAGTGCTCTATGTTATCAATCAGCAAAAGCAAGGGTTCCATATACGCACGTGTATACTCACGTATGCACTACAGGCGGACGTAATAAAACGGGAACAGACACGCAAAGTTACATGCTGTATGAATCTGTTGAGAAAATGTGATCACAGCACTACGTTCAGCCTAAGTGCCTGTCAGCTGACAAGCGGACCAGGAAGGCTTGGGTCACAGCGCGAAGGAATACTATTCAGCCATGAAAACGGTAAGATCCTGCCACAGTGAGACAGTCCCCGATCTCACTCACAGGTGGAGTCAGAAAAGCTTGATGTCCTGCAGCTGGAGGTGGGACCTTGGTAACCAGGCGTGAGGGTTGGGGGAGGGGCAGGGGAGGTTGATCAGTGAGCACTCAGTTATGGATTATGGGTAGGCAGGAGCGAGCAGCTCCAGTGTGCAGTGACGGAGAACACAGTAGGGTGACTCAGCAGGTAACTGTGCCTGTCATGCAAGCCCGAGGAGCTGAGTTCAGTCCCCATATACCACAGTGGAAGGAGAGAACTGAGTCCTGAGTATTATCCTTTGACGTGTGTGTGTGTGTGTGTGTGTGTGTGTTTGTGTATGTGTGTGTGTGTGCTGACACACACAAGTTTAGGACTGTGGCTATTGTCTAACATGGTGGACTTGCATGGCCCTGGGTTTGATCTTCAGAACTGCTGGAAGAAGGAACTGAGGAGACGGATCGATTTAAGACAATGTAAATGTCACACAGCGTACACACATACTGAAATAGGACACAGTACTCCAGTGACACACGCAACCTTCATGCTTCAAAGTACTTGTTAAAACAATTTAAAAAAAAGAGAGAGAAGAAGAAAACGTGACCAGAGACTTGCAGACATCTGTTTTCAGGTGGCTTCAAGCAGGGGTGGGGGGGCAAGGATGGGATTTTGCCTGTGATAGTCCCTCTGGCTACTGGCTGGGCTTGATGGGCGGAGCCAAGACTGAGGGCAAGAAGGATCTTCCGAAGGGGATCAATACTGTTGGGAGATAGTGAGACCCACGGCAGGAATGACACCCAGGGGAGGAAACGGGACCCGTGTGACACGCCCGTGTGGCCATCCTTCAGTCTGTGTGGGGAGGACTGGCTTCAGGCCAGATGTGCATGCAAAGTCCACAGGTGCTCAGGCCCCGGGCACAGTCCCTTGGGTACCTAACCTTTCCATCACTTAGGAATCCCGATACTGTGTAAGCAGCTCTTACTGCAGTACCAAGACGACGGCAGAGTTCACACATGTTCAGGACACCGTCACTTCTTTCTGAATATTTTCAGTTTGTGATTGGTTGATCTGCACATGGAGAACCCAGGGTACGGAGGACTAACGGTAACAGTTAAAGTCAATGAGAACATGGGTCGGAGGGGGGGGACGGGGAGGGGAGGTGTTATGGGGACAGGAAAGCAGCGCCCCAAACAATTCACAGTGTCTTGAAAGTCCACGTTTGACTTATTATTATTATTATCATTATCATTATTACTATTATTATTAAATAAATGTCTCATTTCTACACCACGTGTTTCCTTTCAGGAGAAGTGGTGGGGACGCTCGGGCCCCCAGGGGGGCGGCTGAGCAGCTGTGCAGGGCTGGCGGCTGGGGACAGCGCGCAGTCTGCCCCAGCCTCTGTAAATGCAGGCGGAACCAGCTGTGTTTTCCCTACCCCTTACATCACCCGCCGCCGTCGTAAAATGCCTTGGGGAGGAGGGGGGGACCGACGAGGGGGAGGCAGGCTGTATCATGTGGGCTACATTTGATGACCTCCTACTGTGGTCTCTCCCTTACTCTCTAAGTCAATCAACTCCTGGCTTTACGCAGGCTCTTTAGTTCAAACCTGGCCTTTGAACTCATTGAAGCTGGAGTGGAAACCCCGCCCCGCGCCCTCCCTAGGCTCCTCCTACAAACCCCGGCCCTCCTTGGCTTTGGAGTGTGGGGTCTGTGCTGGATCCCTTGAGCTTTGCTGTCTGCTCTTGGCTCCCGGGGATACCCAGAATGCTTCACTTGCGCATGTCTTGGCTTACCCTCTAGAGAGAAGCAAGTCCTACCCCACTAACACATGCACCACTATTAGTACAGTTTCTCTCCGAATTGGGCAAAACTCATTTCACAGTGTCTGGAGACATGTTCACAGCAAAACCCTGCAAACAGGGCCCTGGGCCAGGTGTTTGTTTATAAACACACAAGTAAAATGCAGATCCCTCGGGAAGTATCAATTGTTGATAGTATTTTTAGGGTGTCCACATGTTTCAGGCCTTGTGCTAAGTGTTTTTTTTCCCTCAACTGAGTTACCCCCTTCATCAGGGGGCTTCCACTACAAACACAGGGATCAAAGGGGCGGGGTGGTGGTGGTGGTGGTATTGCTGTCAGACCCAATGCTCATGGTGGCTGATGGGAACACAGGCTGGCTGATCCTGAGCTGAACTGCCGGCTTCCTTATTGAGTGAAAAAAAAAGAAAAAGAAAAAGAAAAAGAAAAGAAAAGAAAGGAAGGAAGGAAGGAAGGAAGGAAGGAAGAAAGAAAGAAAGAAAGAAGGAAAGAAAGAGAAAGAAAGAAAAAGTAAAGCAAACATGACTACTCCTACTCCTAGGTAGAATAGAGAGAGTTTATTATAGATATGTAGGCGAGCATAGCCAGAGACAGGAACATCTATCTGGGAGAGTCCAGAGTGGACAGGAGCCCGAGCTGGTCCCTGTGGGAGAGGGGGAGGGCAAGGGAGATTGGGAAAAGGGGGACCATGGGCAGCAGACAGGAGCGCAAAATACAAAGAGAGCGGGTAGCCAAAATGGTTGGATTATATGGGGAAGAGTTTAGTGTGTGGCCGGGTATACCAACCAGGACTGAGGGATGCTGGGAAAACCTGACAGCCAGGTCCACGTTGATATGTCAAATAGGCACCTCAGCCATCTTTCCTGCGTTTGAGACCTAGCATTTCTGAGTCACATTATTGCCACTGATAAACATTCGCTAGGACCTCTGTGCACTGAGGATCAGAATATGGGGGGACCAGGGAATGAAAAAATCCGATGACTCAGGCCAAGCAGGATGCGTCTCTCAACACACGTTTTTTCCATGTTGTATTATTATGGGTAGGCGGTTCTTTTCACCCAAGTCATATGCACTCTCCTCATTGTAAATATCTGAAACACCAGAACCAGGGAACCTTCCTGCCACCACGGTTCTATCCCCGGAGATGGCATCTATCCGTTCTCCCAGCCACTCAAGTGTCTGAGTATCACTCTGTCTCTGATACTTCTTCCTTTCTAGGCAGAACCTTCACATCTGTACTGTTTTGTAACTTAACTTTTGGTCAATAAAAGTATCCTAAAAGTCTTTTTACCTGAGTCCCTGGGGGCCTCACTGGTTCATAGGAATGGCCACATAGTATTTTATCCTTGTGAGGGTGGGGGGAGGTAAGGGGTGATAGGAGGGGAGGGGGGAGGGGGTCTCTCTCATTTATACGAATGGTTACATAGTATTCCAGATTATGGATTTGCCATGATTTATTTAACCCATGTGACCGGGTGCTTTCTCAATGACACAGATCGTTTGAAAAAGTTAATTACCCATGGTTACCAAGTGCTAATAAAATAAATTGAGGAAGGCTGTCAAAGGCAGACTACTAATTAGACTTTGGGAAGAAATACATGTCTCTGGCTTGAACCTCCACGCTACCCATTGCAGTATCTGTTCTGCTTGAGAAGGCGGTCCCCTGTTGCCTCTGCCTTTTATATTAGCATTTCTGCCCAGGCTGTGAAAGACCTCAGAGTCCCCAACCCCAGCACCTTTCTGCTGCCCTGAGAAGGCCAACCAGCTGCAGATCGCCTGAGTTCCAGGACCCTCCTTGGCACCAGGACAAGAGCTGGTTCAACTTTGTCACGTAAGAGGTGCCAGAAAGCAATTCAAATTCCACACAGCCAATCTCACTCAGTTTTACTCTGTAAAACCCAAACACCCATTTTTTTTTTTTTTTTTTTTTGAGACGTTGGCGAGCCCTGGGACCCGCCAAGGGCCCGCGCGCCTCTGCACATGTCTGAAATATGTCAGGCAGGTGTTTCCAAAGAGACCTTCTGCTCCAGGGAAATATATCCTGATGTAATCTGACTAATTTGGCTTTTGCTTAACTTTCAAGAGAACTGGCTGTTTGTGGCGCTTGTCATGGAAACAGTTCCCGGGCTACTTCAGATGGGGCTTTGTAATGTGAGCTGGTAAAACCCTGCAGGTGCCTTCGGCCTGTTTTCATTACACAGCTCATATTTGTTTACTTTAATGTGCTTCTCAGGAGGAAGGAAAAAAAAAAAAAGAGGAGGTCGGGATGGGCTTACCAGGTCATTTTTTATTTTATTTTATTTAAAGGATATGGGCTTCTATTAAGAAAATTAGCATTTAGCTCCGGGCTGCAGAAATCCTGTCGGTGGTAGGAAACAGGTCCTGAGAGGATGTATACCTCAGAGCAATTCCCCCAGACACATGCTCAGGAGCGACGTACCTGCAGCCTTGGCAGAGGCAGGCCCCAGCTAGAGAGCAGCACTGTTTTCCTTGCTAATTCTTGGCTACCGAACAGGGGTTACCCAAAGCTCCCTTTCCCCCCCCCTCAAAGTTAGGCAGCTCTGAAAAAAAAAAATCGTAAAATTATGAATTCAACTTTGTCTTCAATCAAAGGAGAGGAAATGGTTCGTGAGATGCAGAGGTCATGTGCGGGGTGGAAGGGCCACTCGCACGCTCCCATGTGTTTACAGAACACCCGCAGACAGCTCGTGAACAGGAAGGGGAGAGGGGCGGGCGTGGGGACCAGTGGGGAAGGGAAGGTGGCTGCTGCAGCCCTAGTGAGGGGCTCTCCCCGAGGACGGAGAGGAGGCCGGCAGATAGCTCATCAGGCTAAGGTACTTACTTGCACAGTTAGCCTGCAGACCTGAGTCCTGTCTCCAGAACCAATGCAAAGACAGAAGGAGAAACCGACACCACAAAGTTGCTCTCTGGAATGGGCGTATACACACAAACACACACTAGTAGTAATACTAATAGTAGTAGTAGCAGTAGTGTAGTAGAGTAGTAGTGTAGTATATATAGTAGTACTCTAGTACTATAGTACAGTAGCAGTGTAGTGTAGTAGCAGTACAGCAGTAGTAGCAGCATAGTAGTACTAGTAGCATAGCAGTAGTACTAGAGGTAGTAGTAGTAGCAACATAGCAGCAGTGTAGTAGTAATATAGTAGTAGTAGCTAAGTAGCATAGTAGCAGTAGTATAGTAATAGTATAGTAGTAGTAGTGTAGTAATAGTATAGTACTAGTAATAGTAGCATAGCAGCAGTAGTAGTGGAGTAGTAGTAGTGTGTGGTAGTAGTAGTGAAGTAGTATAGAGTAGCAGCTTACTAGCATACTATTAGTATAGTAGTAGTGTAGTAGTAGCAGCCGCAGCATATTAATGTAGTTGTATAGTACTAGTAGTGTAGTAGTCAAGTAGTAGTGTAGTTGTAAAGTAGTAGTGTAGTAGTAGTATAGAGGTAGTAGCATAGTAGTGTAGTAGTAGTAGTGTGTGGTGTAGTAGTAGTAGTAGTGTAGTAGTATAGTAGTAGTGTAGTAGTAGTACAGTAGTAGTAGCTTAGTAGCATAGTATTAGTATAATAATAATAGTGTAGTAGCAGCAGCAGCATAGTAATGTGGTAGTATAATACTAGTAGTGTAGTAGTAAAGTAGTAGTGTAGTTGTAACGTAGTTGTGTAGTAGTAGCAGCAGCAGCAGCAGCAGCAGCAGTAGTTTAGTACTAGTAACACTTTTTATAATTTACGAAGAGAGAGGAGGGAAATAAAACATGGGCCTGGATCTTGCAGGTTGAAGCCATGAGTTGCGGTCATCAGTGTAAACTCTGTTATGTGTTTGTCATCATGGGCTTGACTGTTTCCTGGAGATTTGTTCAGTTAAACTCAGGTCCCAGCTTCCTGTCCTCTGAGGAATTCCTGTTCTGGTCTTACCAGGTCCCGAGCGGCTATCGTGATGCGCCTTCTTCTATCCTCGTGTTCACATGGGCTGACCTGGATCTGGTTCATCTGTCTGTGAGGAAAGCTTGGCACCTTCAGCAGTTCCCACAAGAAAGTCTGTCCCCAATGTGTCATGACTTTAGGGACATTATTGATGATTGGTGAGGTCATAAGGAGCAGCTGTGTTCCAAACCACAGAGCCTTCCCCCATCTCTCTCTCTCAGAGAAATAAAAGGTTTGCTTTTCCTCCTGAGGGAGTCCCTTCCGTTTATGTCCTGCTCTCCGTGGGTTCTTCCTGCAGCTCACACCTTCGCCTTACCGAGGTGTAATAGTGAAATGTTTACCTCCTATGCAAATGGCCCCACAAAGCATTTAGAACATTGCTCCACAGGCCTAGGTGTGATTACAGCTAACTGTCACTGGAAAAGGCCTTTATAGATCAGTAGACAGCTGTCCAGGGAGGGGTAGGGACCGTCACTGTGAGGCAGGACACCAAAGCCCCTGATTCCTGCCCTGGCACATCAGCTCCAGGTCCACTTCCCCGCATTTCTCTGGGACTACTTGCCCCAATGGAGTGCCACACAGGCACAGTCCGTACTGTGCTCCATGCTTTTCCCTGCTGGAGCCTCCCTTACTCATGTTCCTCCCTCCCCACTGCCCTCCTGTCTCGGGGAGGAGGGAGTGTGGAGTGAGAGCCCAGCTGCTTGGCCTGAAGCCACCAAGGCTGGCGTAAGAGAACACTTGAAACTGACCATGCAGGGATAAAACCTGCACTCTAAGAAGATTCATGCTGATTATTGAACTTATTCAGTGAATTGTGATATGATCCAGTTAAATGCATGACCTTTAAGGGAAGAGATTGGTGAATTAATTCCAGGCATACCTGTGCATTGTTTGGGTTAGGAGCTAGACAACTGGTGTGGTGGTTTGAATATGCTTTATCCATAGGAAGTGGCACTATTAGGAGGTGTGGCCTTCTTGGAGGATGTGTGTGACTGTGTAGGCAGGGTTTGGAGGCTCCTATTCTCAAGCTTTGCCTGGTGCAGAAGAGTCAGTCTTCTTCTGGCTGCCTTTAGATCAAGATGTAGAGTTCCCAGCTCCTTCTCCAGCCCCATGTCTGCCTGGATGCTGCCAGGCTTCCTGCCATGATAATCATGGATCAAACCTCCAAAACTGTAAGCCAGCCCCAGTTAAATGTCTTCTTTTATAAGAGTTGCTTTGGTTTATAAGAGTTTCATAGTGTCTTTTCATAGCAATGGAAACCCTAACTAAGACAACTGGATAGTACACCAGCACACGGTTATATAAATAGACCTGCTCTGAGAAGTTACGGATGGCCTCTAGTACTTCAATGCTAAGAGAGATGCTGCTTTGGTAATTTTGATCATCAGTTTTTGGTCCATATGCTTAGTTGTCCTTCAATATCCAAGAGGGACCAGCTTCAGGATCTCCACGGATTACAGAATACAAAGATTTAGGAGGTGTATAGTGTACATGCACTCGCTCATGTGTGAGCACACACACACACACACACACACACACACGCAAACACACACACATACACATACAAACACACACACATACACATGCAAACACACACACAGAGGCACATCCATATGTGTATGTGCACATACACATGGATGTAGTGACAGTTTTGGAATTTTGATTTCTTTAAAGAACACAGAAATAGTATACAAATATGTTTTCTGCTTTAATGCCAGGTGTGGGATATGGGGCTGCTTCAGATTGTCTACTACGGCAACTGTGATTTGCCTTGTGTAGCTACACACGAACACACGAGTGTGTGCACACACAGGGCATATACACGTGCGTCCCTACACACACATGCATAAGCACACGCAGGTGGACACACACAGAATTTGCATATATCCTACTCAGTCTTCTTTATACTTTAAGTTTCTAGATTATTTATGAATAACATCTAATACGATGTAAGTGCTAAGTAATAGTTTTGAAGATTAATGTTTGTTAATTCTTTGGGAATTTTGCACAGTGTATTTTTTTTCAAGACAGGGTTTCTCTGTGTAGCCCTGGCTGTCCTGGAACTCACTCTGTAGACCAGGCTGGCCTCGAACTCAGAAATCCATCTGACTCTGCCTCCCAAGTGCTGGGATTACAGGCCTGCGCTACCACCGCCCGGCTTGCACAGTGTATTTTAATCATATTCATCCCTCATTCTGCCTCTCAACTTCATGACTTTAATCTTAAAAAAAACCCCAAAACTTCTTGGTCCAATTTGTACTTCCCACACACTTGCAGGTGTGGGCCAGGCACTGGAGCTTAGTGTACACACTTGGGGCTACACCTTTAACTAAAGCTTAGTCTCCCGACCCCATCAACATTCAGTAGCTCCTCAGCTGGGGTGGAGCTCGCGAGTCGCTCCCTCCTCCACCTTAGAATGTTCACTGGCTTGATTTTGTGTGGATAATCAGATGCTGAGTCCCTGAGTGGTGAGTGTAGCCATCCTGTTGTGGCGAGGAAACAATGTTTCACTCTGGTCCAGCGCACCCTCGATCTCTTAGGCTTTTCCCTGCAGAGATGGTCCCGAGCCTTGCAGCTGTAGCATTTGTGGTGGAGCTCTCCTCTGACAGTCTGCACGTTGCATGGCTGTGAGTTCCTGCATTAACCACCATCCACTCCGCAGAGAAACGTCTCTGCTGAGGTGTAAGAGCGGCACTTATCTCTGGGTGGAAAGATACAGTTTACAGTGCAGTCTGACAGCATGCTCATTTAGCAAAACAGTAGTAGGTTTAGGCCCAGGAGCTCCCAGCCGTGATTTGGCCAGACTTACTGTATAGTATGTTTTGTACCACTGTTGCACCCGTGAGCGTTTCCCGATTTGCCTTTCATTATTGAAGCTCCCAGGGTTCACGGCGGCGGCGGGGGGGTGGGGGTGGGTGGGGGGGGAAAGCAGACCATTGATGTGCACCCAAGCCCCGCATGCCTCCCCTCCCACCGCCTGACACCTTCTAGTATTGTGAAAGCTAGCCAGCAAGCCAGCAGGGGGAGCTTCCTGGTCGGCATCGACTTGTTTTCTCTATATCCTGTGACCAAAGTGTGTGATGATCTCAATAACAGGGTCTTACCACTGAGTCCTGGTGGGCAAAGAAGCGGTGACAGCTGTCTGTGTTGTTTTGGAGTCTTCCGGACACTCCTGATAACAAGTCGAAGAGAGGTACCCCAAAGCCAAAACCTTGGGCTTTCCATATGGCAAACTATGGCTTCTGCAAGGAACACTGTCCCCTGGGTAGGGTGACCCCAATAAACTGTCATGTATGAATGCACACACACACACACACACACACACACACACACACACGAGAGAGGGAGAGAGAGAGAGAGAGAGAGGGAGGGAGGGAGGGAGGGAGAGAGAGAGAGAGAGAGAGAGAGAGAGAATATGTGTGAAGCTGTTTGTTTGTTTGTTTGCTTGCTTGGTTTTTCTAGACATTGTTTTTCTGTGTAATAGCCCCGACTGCCCTGGACTCACTTTGTAGACCAGGCTGGTCTCAAACTCCCTGCCTGCTTCTGCTTCCAGAGTGCTGGGATTAAAGTTGTGTGCCACCACGCCCAGCTAGTGTGATGCTTATTTTAAAAGTATGTTTCTATGTTGCTTTTCCAAATATCCTTCCTGTCATTTACCCTTCTCCCACCCCATCCCCTGTCTGCCATGTAATAGTTTTTATACTGTACTCTATTTGAGTGACAAGAAGACGGTCTGTCTATGTTCCGTGAAAATGTGGTTGAACTCACGAATGGGGAGTCTGGGATGTGGAGGGCTCCTGTGTGTCTGTTTTTGAGAGCATATATTTGGAGTGAGATTTCTGATTCAAAATCCATGTGAGCAGCTGGAGAGATGGCTCAGAGGTTAAGAGCACTGACTGATATTCCAGAGGTTCTGAGTTCATTTCCCAACAACATAGTGGCTCACAACCATCTGTAATGGGATCTGCTGCCCTCTTCTGGTGTGTCTGAAGACAGCGACAGTGTACTCACATACATGAAATAAATAAACCTTAAAAAAAAACATGTGGGGTGCTTGAACTAATATCTGCCTTGTTTATTTTTGAGAGCTCTTTACATATGATTACTCTGATCACCTTTTCATTCTCTTTGCCCTGTTATTTGGTGAACAGCCATTCTTAAACTTTGGAAAAGTCTAACTTATGAATCTTTTTCTTTATGCTTAGTGGTCTATGTGTTTTATAAAGGCCTTGCTGCAGCACGAGCAGATTCCCAGGCACATCCTAGGATCTTTCCCACCATACTCTTGAAATCAGACTCTGCATGGGATACGAGGGCAAGAACTGATACCTGCATATCTGTAGAGGTGCAGCTGATCCAGCATTACCTGCCAACGGCCTTGTTCTTTCTACACAGCTCTGATGTGTTGTAACCAGAGCCCTGTATGGGTCTGGCCCAGTGTGTGGTGCAGGATGAGCCTTTTCTCTTCCATCTCCTACAGTGTCGAGGCCATGCTAGAAGAGGATTTTAAGTGACAGCCCTTATGTATTATGGTTGGACTGACTCCTATATAACTATGAATTCTTCCTTTTTAAAGATTTATTTTCATGTGTGAGTGTGAGTTTCTGAATGTGAGTGCAGGTGCCTGTGGAAGCCAGCAGAGGGCGTCAGATTCCATGGAGCTGGAGTTAGAGGTGGTTGCCAGCCCCCAGGGTGGGTGCCAGGTAGTGAACTTGGTTCCTTTAAAGAGCACATGCTCTTAACTGCTAAGCCATCGTTTCAGTGCCAAATTATTATTCTCTGTGCCTATCAACACTTCTAAGTCTAATTTACCTGATGTTAGCAGGGATACATCTGTTATTTAAAATTATCTACTTTTTAGTGTTCTATAGATATATTTCTCCTTTTACTTTCAACCTCTCTGGGTCTTTAATTTGTGTGTCTCACAAGCAGCATGCATCTGAAGGAATAATCCTGACGAATGATCTTGCTGCTTTAATTCAGAGTATTTAATCTGCTTCTAGGTTTGTCCTCTTTCTTTTTCTTAACATATTTATTATTTTGTGTTTATTGTTATCACTGAAGAGTTCTTTGAAATGTCTAATAGTTCACGGGGAAAAATAGAAACCGTCCAAAAGTGTGTGTTGGCAGGTTGGGGGATACAAAATGTACTTTTGGTTATGACCTTAACTATTTACAACTCTGCTTTCTGGGAGGTTGGGGGTGTGCATGGATCACTGTTCAAATAGGTTGAACCATGGTCTTCCTCAGATGCTACACAAATGTGTGCGGTCCATTTCCCATCACTGTGTGGTTCTGGAAGGTTCCGTCTCCCCAGATGGAGCCTCCCTGTCCTTTAGGACCCCCTCTGCCTCCTCATCCGCCAGTTCCCGCAGCTAGTGTGCGCTGCTGCAAGCTACTGCTGCGTTTCTCGTCTCTAATGTGCTTTTTAAAAAACAAACGAACAAAAACAAACAACCCTTCTTTGACCTGCACTCCCCCGTCCCCGATTTTGCTAAAGAGCATGCGCAGATATGAAGCAGAAACCAAGAACGGCGAGGAATGCTTTCTGGAAAGGGTGTATGCGTAGGGATGAGTTCTGAGCCGTGGATCAGTGGAGGGAGGAAGTCTCCTCTGCGGACAACTCATAGGTACCCTTGGGTACCCAGACAGGCAGGCTCTGAGAAAGAGGCGGCTACTCTGTGAGCTGTCCAGGGTCTAACCAGGGCTCAGTGGAGGGAGCCAGTTTTGTCTGCCTTCCCACCGCTGGGAACTCAGGAGGCCACAGACCGTGTTGATTCCTGTCTCCCAAATGTTCCTCCTGCGCACTGTAGTTCCGACTCACCCTGCGGGTCACCAGCGCTATCTAGTGAAGAGCGCATGCGTGCCTGGAAAGCTTTAAGCTGAATTTCTACTGGTTGCCTGATCCTCTCCTCCTACCCCGGCTCCTCTCTGTCCCTCGCAACAAGCCACCGCAGGGAAATGATAGACAGGCCGCTCTAGTTTTCAGCTGTAGGCCCGGAGTGAAAGCAGGCTGAAGGGAAATGCAAGCCCAGGGCCCAGCACAGAGCTACGGGGAAATACCCAGTGAACGATAGGTTCACTGGGTCTCGCGTGGCTTTAATGACCAAGGTGAGAGAAGAGAAGGAATAATGAGTGACATTTATACAGTGTGTTGCGGTTTACATAGCTCTTGTGTGTATATGACCTCACTTCTCCCGGAAGGAGCTCAGGGTGGGGTCCAGCACGTGGCGGGAGTTCGCCTGTCTGGGTTTGCACCCTGGCCCTGCCCCTTTACTGTGTGACCCTGGAATCTTTCTGCGTCTATATCCCAGTTTCTTAAAGCGTGCAGGGAAGGTACGGGTCGTGACGATCCTGTAGCCCTGTGATGAAATGAGCTAATGCCTATAAAACACTCAGAATAGTGCCAGGAGCGTAGTAAACACTAAGTGAAAGTTGGCTTTTATTACTTCATCTTCTCAATGGGCCCAGGAGATGTGGAGACATACCCCGTTTTATAGGCAAGCAGAACAGAGTGCAGATGACGGCGAGCCCTGTCTGAGGTCACCCAGCAAAGACGTAGGAATGAAAGGCAGCGCTAGGACCGGGTCTGTTTGAGCCCAGAGCCCTGCCCGAGTGGCTCTTCACGCCGGCTCCTTAGACTCTCAACCAAGAGGCACGCATCCTGCCGTGCGCCAGCGTGTTAAACAGGGTTGTTTGTCCGGATAATCTAAGACCTAAGTGAAGTCAGCGTAGCCGGGGAAGCAGCTTTATCCCGCCTGAGTGGGATGCGGGAGAGGGCAGCGTACCAGGGTAGCCCTGTGTCTGTTAAGTTAGACCATGTCATGACCATGAACGGACTAACGTACATCTCACCGGCTGAGGCCAGTCACTCGATGTGGCTGCTTGTGCCACCAGGAAACACTGTGAACATGGCGTGTATGAGGACGCTCGGGTATACTTTTTTTTTTGGTGTAAGTGGGTGCGAGGGTTAAACCACGAGCAAGGGCACACAGCACATCACATCTCTGCTGTGTTTTCCTAGGACCATAATGCACCTGACCATACCTCGATGATGGCTTCCGTGTCACTAAGGAATAGGAAGCTTTGGGCTCCCATATAATTTTACAGTCCTGGTGTACAAACCATCATCATGTAACAACGGCTTCTTAACTCTCATTTCTTCGTCTTCTGGTGACAGCACCCTGATCTCTCTCCATTCTGTCCATGCTTGGACAGACCTGACCCCATTCCTGGCTTGAGGTTGTGACACAGGTCTGGCTAATCAGAGCACGGGCATGTGTCACAATGTAAACGGGCCACAGGACACAGCCACTGGAGGAGAGACACTGTTCTTCTGAGGAGAAACAGGGCTCTTTGAAGTCATCTTGCTATTATGCAATGAAGTCTCAGGTGGCAGGGACAACCTCTCTGGGGCTGGGGCTGGCCCAGAGTCCACGGTTGGTTGCTGGCCTGGGCTTTTCTATGATCCACCGAGCACTGAGTGTCTAGCTTTGAATGTTACAGACCTATGCGCTCTCAACAGACCAACAGCTACTGAAAGAAAGAAACTAAGGCCCCAAGGCCTGGAGTGGGTGGACGGAACGCAGGTGACTCCCAGACTTTTGTGGGAAGGACAGGGGCACTCTGCTCAGAAGGCTGGCGTCTGAAGGGAGCCTCTGGCTTCTGCCTTTCCCTGCCTGCAGGCAGGGAAGTGTTTGCTCATGGAAATGTCACAACAGAAGGGATTCCGGTGCCATGGGAAGGCGTCTGGTGACTCCGTCCCTCATCACCATCAATTGTCCTCCTGACAGCCGGATTGGAACCAAATTGGATTTAATGCATTTCACAATTTCGCTGAACAAATTTGTGGATTAAGGGAACAAATTAAATCCACATTTTCATTTGGCATCATCAAAAATGTGACATGCAGACTGACAATGGGCATTCCTGGTCTTGGAGTAGACAGAGTGGATCCCAGACTCTTGCTTCCCAGAATTTTCTTTTCCAGGATGATTTTTTTCCCTGAGACTTTCGGGAAGTCTGACTCCAAATCTTACCTGAGAGTTGGGTTGTGGTCTTCAGGTCAAGGCTGAGCCTCAGCACCCCTCACTGAGATATGGATGCTTTTTGCCCCACTCTGCGTTCAATTCTGCATTCCCACCTTTTCCTATGGTAACTGGGTTTATGTCCCAGGCCCTGGAGTTGGACTAACAGATATGAGATGTTAGAATCAGCCCTATTGCCCTATCCTTTCTCAGAATTCCAAATTGAGCCAATAAATATTTATATAGCTCATTGGTAATTAATTAGGCAACTCTGGCACTCCATCCAATGGCTTGTAAATCAATGTAGATATTTCATTTTTCCTACCTCTATTTCTTGGCTTCCCCATAGCAGGGCAAGCTATTAGTGGGCAGGAAACATGATTTCTACTTGGCTGTATGCATGCCTTACATGTAGTAGCATGCAATGAATATTTATGCCCTTATAAACTTAATTGACATATGATTACTCTACACTAAAATGCAATTTTTTTTAAGAGAGAAAGGAGCTTATCTTGGCCAGGCTGAATGAAAGGGAAAGCCTGGAGAATGGCGGCTTTGGTGCCCAAGCAGGCTTAAAACCTGGCTCCTGCTTACAGGTAGGAAAAGTGAACACTAATGTGAGCACTCAGGTGCCTCAGTCTCTACTTCATCAACTGCAAATATCAGTAGCCGTTGGCCACATCCCTACCACAGCACCAGGGCACAGGAAGCACACTCTGAATGTTAGCCACCCCCAGCCTGACAGTCTTGAGAAGCACACAAGCCCCTGCCCAACTGGACAGAGCCAAAATAGAGTTCACCTAGAGAACTGGGTTCTCACTCCTCAAAGATTTATTCATGTATCTGTGTGTGAGCATGTGCACTGTCTGTGTGTGTGTGTGTGTGTGTGTGTGTGTGTGTGTGTGTACAGTGTCCATGGTGGACAGAAGAGGGCATCAGATCCCCTGGAAATGGAGTTACAGGAATGTGCAAGCCACCTGATAGAGCGCTGAGAACTGAACTCCGGACCTCTGCTGGAACGGCCAGTGCTCTTAGCAGCAGAGCCGAGTCCCCCAGATTTCTATTCTTAAAACATGAACTAGCTGAGGTATTGCAGTTTTCCTCACCATATAGGTCAAAGTAATAATAGTTATAGTCATCGTCATCATCATCATCATCATCATCATCATCATAATCATCATCTGATCCCAAACAGGAAAACTCCAGACTCTCTGGTGTTAGCTAAACAGAAGAGCCGGAGGGACGGTAGAGAGGGTTACCTAATGTGTCTATTAAGGAGAGAGAGGAGACTCCATCAGTTGAAGCTAATTAAAAGGTTTTAATTATCTGCAATGCTGACTTCATGTTCTAGATCCCGAAACAAAGAGAAGAGATGTAGGTAATCGGGAGTCTTGACATTTCCCCCACGGACCACTTTCACCCCAGCGAGACCAAGCACGTCTCTGCACTGCTCCATTCTGCTGCGGTCAGGACCTCAAACCGTGGCTCAGCTTAGGAGCAGAGGAAAGCCAGTGCGGAGGCCTGGGGAGCAGCTCTCTGCACTCCTGCCCTCCCCCCTACCCCGGCATCCTGCTAGCATTCTCTCTCAGCACTGCCTAGGTCACTGCCTGATGCACAGTGTCTGCCCAGTTCTTCCCTCTCTTCTCTGGAAACTGCAGCCGCTTGGCTTGCGCCATGATCTTGTTTGCTGCCCTCGGAAGTTCTTCCTTTTGTAGATCATTAGCATGTGGTCTTGTTCTTTAGTGACTGACACACAGGGCCAAAACTTAGAAAATGTATGTGTGGCATGCATGTGATTCTCTCTCTCTCTCTCTTTCTCTCTCTCTCTCTCTCTCTCTCTCTCTCTCTCTCTCTCTCTCTCTGTCTCTCTATCTCAGTCTCTCCCTCTCTGTCTGTCTCTCTATCTCTGCCTGTCTCTGCCTCTCTGTCTCTGTCTCTCTGTCTCTGTCTCTGTCTCTGTCTCTGTCTCTCTCTCTCTGTGTGTGTGTGTGTGTGTGTGTGTGTGTGTGTGTGTGTAGACCTGAGGGCCTGAGGTTGACACTGGGCATTAGAGATCTTCCTTGCTTTCTCTCCACCGTATTCCCTGAGACAGAGCCCCTCAGGTGAACCCAGAGCTCTTGGCCACAGCTAGTCTGACTAGCTGTCCTGCTATGGGGATGCCCTGCCTCCCACTGCCCCAGCGCTGATTTTACGTCAGGGGGCCACAAGATCACTCTCTGTAATTTTATTTTCCCTACCCAGGAGCAGAGAGCCAAGAATGAAGATCCACAGTTATTGCTGTAGCTTATTTTGTGCTTTTAAAAAGCAATTGAAATGAATTTATTTCTCAGACTATATATTCTGATCATGGCTTCCCTCCCTCATCCCCGCCCCCCCCCACTCGCCTCATCTCTTCACCCACCCAACTCCAGGCCTTCTTTCTTCTTTAGAGAACAAACAGGACAATGAACAAACAAACCAGACTCAAATAAAGCAATCAAGCAAGCAGAGAAAAGAAGAAAACAAACAAAAAACACACACACAAAAATAAAAACCATAAAACACAAAATTAGCAACTATAATAGATATGCAAAAGACAAGTAAGGTTATAAATATCCCTAAACAAAGCACTATGACAAAAACAATTTCCAAAAAAATACCGGTTCATTTCCTGCTGGGCATGGAGCCGGATCTGAAGTGTAGTTTGTATCCCCCATAATACTCCACTGGAGAAAACCAGTATTTCCTTTGCAAGCAGTTGTCAATCGAAGATAGCATCTGAGTTAGGGGCTGGGATTTAAGTCCACTTTCTCTCTCTCTCTCTCTCTCTCTCTCTCTCTCTCTCTCTCTCTCTCTCTTCCTTTCTTTCTCTTTCTCTCTTTCTCTCTCTCTTTCTTTCTTTCTTTCTTTCTTTCTTTCTTCCTTTCTTCCTTTCTTCCTTTTTGGTTTTTGGTTTTTACGAGACAGGGTTTCTCTATATAGTCCTGGCTGTCCTGGAACTCACTCTGTAGACCAGGCTGGCCTTGAACTCAGAAATCTGCTTGCCTCTGCCTCCCAAGTGCTGGGATTAAAGGCGTGCGCCACCACCACTTTCCCCTCTCTGTTCTAGAATCCCATCTGGTTTGGGCCTGTGCAGCACCCGTACATGCTGCCGCTGTCTCTGTGAGGTCCTGTGTCCATCGGTCCTGTTGTGTCTGGAAGACACTGTTTCCTTGGAACCATCCATAGCCTCTGGCTGTTTTTTCTTTTTGTTTTTTTTTTTTGTTTTGTCTGTTTTGTCTGTTGTGTGTTTTGTTTTGTTTTGTTTTTTTGGTTTTTCGAGACAGGGTTTCTCTGTGTAGCTCTGGCTGTCCTGGAACTCACTCTGTAGACCAGGCCTCTGGCTGTTAAAAAAAACAAAAACAAAAACAAACAAACAAACAAACAAAAACCTTTCACTTCCTCTTCCATAGTACTTCCTGAGCCCTGAGAGCAGGCGTTTGGTAAAGACATGCCTTTAGGACTGAGTGTCCAAGTCTCCTCAGCACTTAGACTAGTCTGGGTCTCTGCCTTAGGTCCCCATCACCCACAGGAGGAGGCTGCTCTGTTACTCTGTGCTTCCAAGCAGGCCACCCACACACTCAGAAGACATTGGTGGGTGGGCACCTTCTCCCTCAGATCCATATTGTATCAGAGTCCTCAGAGTGTGCCTTGTCTCCAATGATTCCATTTTTCCGAGCGGCTTTTGACTCCATTTTGAGGATGGAGGAGGACCCCCGCAGTGGTGTGCGGGAGAGTTTCATGTCAGCATGGCCCAAGCTAAAGTCATCTGAGAGAAGAGAACTGCAAAGAGACAATGTCCCATAGCATCAGGCTGTACACAAGCCTGTAGGGCATTTTCTTAGTGATTGGTGGGGGAGGGCCCAACCCATTGTGGGCGGTGGCACCCCTGGGCTTATGGTCCTCGGTTCTATAAGAGAGCAGGCTGAGCAAGCCGTGGCGAGCAAGCCAGTAAGCGGCACCCCTCCATGCCCTCTGCATCAGCTCCTGCCTCCAGGGTCCTGCCCTGTCTGAGTTCCTGTCCTGACTTCTGTCGAACCACCCAGAACCTCTAGAGCTCCCAGGGACTAAACCACCAACCAAAGAGTACACATGGAGGGACCCATGGCTCCAGCTGCATATGTAGCAGAGAATGGCCTTGTCGGACATCAGTGAGAGGAGAGGCCATTGGTCCTGTGAAGGCTCGATGCCCCAGTGTAGGGGAATTCCAGGGCAGGAAATGGGAGGAGGGGGATGGTAAAGAGGGGGATGGGATGGGGGTTTTCAGAGGGGTAATGAGGAAAGGGGATACCATGAAATGAAATAAAGCAAATATCTAATAAAAATAAAAGACTGTAGGGGCACGTGTCCATATTACACACGTGCCTCAGGCAAGGGTGCAAACCCCTCTCTGGATCTCTGTCCCAAGGCAACACTGTGGCTGGATCAGCAGGAAGCAGGAGACCCAACAATGGGAGAGAAAGGAGTGGTGGGGAGATGGAAGAGGAAAAGAAGCCGAGTGGTTTGTGCTCTATGAAGAGAGACTGGAGGTGTGAAGGCGGCTGCTGTTCTTGGGAAACGGTGAATTACTCTATCCATCAAAAGAGCCGGTCACACATAGCCCATGCCTTCTTCAAGAAAACCCAACCACTGTGAGTTGCGGTGACTCCCACAGTGGCGTCCTAGCCCAGGAAGAAGAGCTGTCCCTGCAGAGTGGAGACCACAGCTGACTGACATGTCCCGCTCTGTTTGCTCGTCGGCCTGTCTGCTGCTCTCTCTAGCTGGCTGTGGTGGAGGATCAACCAGGACACTGGGCAACTCTGTTGAGTTAGTTTTAATGTCCTGTGTTTAACTTTGACCAGAGATTTATTTCCTTTGGAATCTTTGGGTGGGACGAACATTTATAAACACACAGAGGCCCCGCCCACTGTGTGACCCACCTGCAATGCAAGCTACCATCATGAGCAAGTATGGGGTTACAGTGCTGGGATTACAGATGTACGCCACCACTGCCCGGCTAGGGCTCTGTTTTTCATGAGGACAGTTGTGAACTCTCCACTTGTGGCTGTGCCTGTGCTCAAAAAGTCTCAGATTTGGGAATGTTCCAGGGTTTTGGATTTTCAGACTTGGAAATAATCTGGTTGAATGGCATAAGATATAACATGATATATAATCTAGTGTGATAAAGACGATCTGCATTATGTAATATAAATGCATGTAAAGTGAACACAAATCTGTGCATATGCGTTGCAGGTATGGAGACTTGGATGTAAAGGGAGTGTAGCAGAGATTATGTCTGAGTCTTTCAAAGTCCCTGCAGTGCGCGTGCTTCGGTACAGCCACAACCCTGGATGCAGCTGCAGATGCAAGCAGGACCAGCACCTCCCCAGAGAACGTTTGCCTAATAGGCACAAATGGGAAGACACAGACTTTGGCTCCAAGTCCCTGCCAGATGAGTGAAAACACAGGGATCGTGACTTGCAAGACTTTCCATCTCTAACGGCCATTGATTCCTCTGGGCACACCAACTGCGGTGCCATTCCCTGGATGACAGTTGTCCCCTGGGACCATTTGATTGGACCCCTTATGATTTCCCAAACAGCCTGAACAGCTTTAGCAACTGGCATACATGTAGCAACTGTATTAAAACAGGAAAACAAAAATCATAGAAAGGGCACCATGAATAGCCCAGGACAGCAAGGCTGACATGATTCCAATTAGAAACAAGCAAATGCTTCCGTTTCCTGGAGGTAACAGAGAGGGGCAATCCTGTGTGAAACAGAGGCTGTTTGATCTTCTAAATTGAAAGAGAGGGGCTTCTCTCTACATGTTTTAAAGTTGCCTCTGTGGGCGGTTTCATCATTGTCGTCCTGACAGCTTCGTCTCTCACGTTCTCCTCCTTTGCTCCTGGGTGTCTGTGCCTTTTCGGTAACACTGTCACCAACGACATTAACAGGACTCGTGTGCCAGCCTAGTGAGCAGAGACTGTTTCAGGCAGAGCACCATGGCTTTCAGGCTGCTTATATCACATGGAAGAAAATGTCTCCATTCCTTCAGGCAACTATAGCCAAATCCCTTAGTCTGGAAGTTCAAAAGTAGTAGCAATGTCTTGCTAGCAGCACTGGCAGATGTAAAAATCTAGTGAGGGTCAGGGTCAGGGTCAGGGTCAGGGTGTCAGGGTCAGGGTCAGGGTCAGGGTTAGGGTTAAGTTTACACATAAACATATACACAGACCTGAGCACATACACAAACGTTCATGCACAGATAAATACACATGTGAAGAATGTATCTACACATGAACTCATATGTGAATATGCATGTATCCATACATGAACAAATGTGGCTATGCATACACACACATGCATATGCACATGAATATGCACATATGTATGTACATACATTATTGTTTTAAAGACAGAGATTAAGGAAATTTGCCCAGTGATTTCTAAGTGGAAAAGATGAGCTCGCAGCCTCTGGGAGCTACCACAGGCTTGCCCCCTGCCTCGTCCCCCACAGCCCCTCTGTTCTTCCTCAGTGCCCATAACAGGAGCAGTGAGCAGTGGCGTCACCTCTCATGACACAATCAGTGAGCAGTGGCGTCACCTCTCAGTCACTTTATTTTCTCCAGCCTGCCTGGAGCAGCCTGTCTCAGCGCCTGAGCTCGTCACCTCCTCTTCTGTTCCCCAGGTTCCAGCACCTGCCCTTCACAAATGACCTTTGTGGTGAAGCAGGGGTCCTCCGGGTGCGGCTCCCCCAGAAGCGCATCGAGCCAGAACTCCAGGTCTCGCACCAGCTGCTCCAGCTCTCGGACTTCCTTCTCCAGCTTCTCCAAAAACCCGTGCAAGTTTGTCTTCAGCCACTTCCTGAGGGCCCTTAACGGCTCTTCAGCAGGTTCGTTGGTCTGATATTCAAAGCCCTGGAAGGCAGACACCAAATCTGTGTCTTCAGACTTTTCAGGGAGGATTTCTTATTGAAGAAAGTTCCCTAGGCCTTTTGCATACGATAGACTGTTCATTCTGCCTGGGTTACCCCACCTGATCAGCTCCTATTCATCCCTAAACTAGCTTGCTGATGACACCTCCTCTGAGAAGCCTTCCTGGGCTCCTTAGCACACATGTCTCTGAATATTACCTGGGAGGTCACAGGATTCTGAAAGTGGTTGCAGTCCTTGGTCCGTCCTGACACTTCCCAGCTGCTTCCTGAAACAGGCACAGATATTACCTCTTACCAAACACAGTCCAAAATAAGTGTGGGTAGATGGTCTCCACAGTGGGGGGGGGTAGTAGGAGCAGGGGGGCGAGGGGCTGCTCACAGACACCCTTCCCTCAGGACCTCCGCCTGACTCTGTGAACTTGGTTCCTCCTTGCCGGTTCTAGAATGCTCACCTGATATCCCTGTGCCCAGGTACAGCACCAGGACCAGCAGTGCTAACAGCGTCTGGAATGGGAAGAGGAGGGAGGGGACGGGAAGGTGAATTCCTGGACGCAGAAGGCTCTACGCCCACGACCGGGGGTTCTGTCACTTGGAGACACTCCCCACTAGCTAAGTGATACATGTTTCCAATCTTTGCAGTAACAGGTGACAGGACAATGTCCCGACATTTATGTCTTCCCTCTTCTCCTCTTCCCCTCTGTGAAGAAAAATTCATCACCATTGTCTTTCCGAGTTACTTAAAGCCTTTTTATCCCAAATGAACCGTGGGAGGCTCCAACTTTATGGAGGTTATAGTTCACATATAACAACATGCACAAATTCTAAACACACAGTCTGATTAGTTTTGACAAGTGTCTACAGGTGACCTCAATAAAAATTTGACCCCTCCCATCTCCTTGCAAGGTCCCCCATGCTCCTCTCAGTCAGTCCGCTGGGGTACCGATGGCCACGTAGCGCCCATTCATGAGTTTCACAGAAGTGAGTCGACGGCGTCTTTTGTATGATGTGTATGATGCGGCGCCACGGTTTTGTATGTTCAGTTTTATTGATGAGTATGTTGCATGAGCCTAACAGTTAATCCTCACCTCCAGTTCAAGATGGTTGTGGATAGCAGTGCTTTGAACATGCGTGTGCCTTGTCTTTGTTTGGGCGTGTTTCTCATTTCTGCTGGGTGACTATTCAGACGCAGAGATGCCAGGACGTGGGATGAACGTATGCTTAATTCTAGAACGATATTCAGGACTGTTTCTCGAGGTGTTTACTCTGCTCTGCCCCATCACCTCCTAGTCAGGGAATTCCAGTTGTTCTGTGTCTTTGTCTGCACTTAGGATCGTCAACTTTCATTTTAGGCATTCTCTTGTTCTTACGTAGAGGTATCTCAACCTATCCTGTAAGCGTTTTTTTCAAATTTTATGTGTATGTATAATTGTTTGGCCACGGGTATGTGTGTGCAAACATGGTGTTGGCAGAAGTCCAAAGAGAGCTTCAGATCCCTTAGAACTGCAGTTTCTATAGATAGTAGCAGCTGCCGTGTGGGTGCTAGAAATCAAACCCGAGCCTTCTGCAAGAGCATCAGATGCTCGTGGCTGCCAAGCTGATGCTCCAGCTGAAAAAAGCTTAGCTTCTTTTCATGGCTTCATTGGTGACTAATCTAAATATCATTATGCCTACTGAAGTCATTTACTTTTTTTTTTTTTTTTTTGAGACAGGGTTTCTCTGTGTAGCCCTGGCTGTCCTGGAACTCACTCTGTAGACCAGGCTTGCCTTGAACTCAGAAATCTACCTGCCTCTGCCTCCCAAGTGCTGAGATTAAAGGCGTGAGCCATCACCACCTGGCTGATCCTTTTTTTCTTTTCCTTTTTACAATTTCTTCTAAACATTTTATTGTTTCAGATTTTACATTTATGTGTATGACCTACTTTAAAGTAAATGTTGTATGTAATGTAAAATAAGGCTGGAGAGTTTTTAAATATAGATATCTAGAGGTCCTGCATTGTTTTTAAGACTGCTTTTCCCTTGTTGAATTATGTGAGTGGCCTTCACGTGTCCCGTGGGTGTACCGGGTTCTGTTGCGTCATTGTTCTACTGACTTTCACTGATGCTAAATCAGTCTGAGTCTGTACCTGCTAGTCCTGCCGTGCCACCGTACCACACACTAGAGGCTTTGAACAGTAGACATGAATTCTCCATCAGTTTATGCTGTTGGGTGGAGCCTTTCTCTGGGGCTCTCACATGTCACCTCTTGCCGTGGCCTCAGATAACTTTCTCTCAGATCCATGTATTCCTTGCTGCCTCTAGCAATATGGGCTCAGCTGGCCCACGAGGACCAGAGACTTATCTGTAATCACCTCCTTATAGAAGCCTTTTCTACAGTTTGAGTCACTTGGACGTTAGGGCTTTAACGTATGACTTTTGGGAGACAAAGTTCTGTTTCCAAAGGATGACACTGGCATCTTATTTGCCATGAGAGAGTGGAGAGAGGGTGGGGAGGGATGCTTGAGACCCAGTGGTGGGCTCTACCTGGGGGCGGGGCCGCAGGGGAATTGCCTGCCTGCAGAGAACGCACCCCGGCCTTACCTGCTTCCTGTCGTCACAGTTGTGGCTCCCCCTTCTCTGTTCAAGCAGCTCAGCGGCCGCCCGGCTTCTGCCGCCTGTCTTCTGGATTGTCATGTCTCTGCTCAGGGTCAAAGTCTTGGGGTGGATGGAAGTACTTTCACGTGGACAGGCAGGTAGATGACTGCCCTCCCCCACTCTGTGTCATCAGGCAAGCATGAGTTCTGATGTCACAGAGGCAGAAGGCATCAAAGTCCACTGCTTAGCCAGTGTCTCTCATAAACACACACACACATACACATGCACACATGTAGACACATACAGACACATACATACAGACACATACACAGATACATAGACACACACACAGACACAAACATATACACAGGTACACACATATATATATACAGACATACAGACACAGACACACAAACACAGACAAACATACACAGATACACAGACACACACATGCACACACAGACACAAACAGAGACACAAACACACACATACATATGCACACACACAGACACATACATACAGACAGATATATACACACTCACAGATACAAACACTCACACATACACAGGCACACACACATACACACAGACAGACACACAGACATACACAGACACACAGATACACATGCACACACACATGGATGCACACACACAGATACACACACACAGAGAGAGCATTAGGAAGAGATGCTGTGAATCTTTCAGACAGAGATTTTTCTTTTTATATGCATTTGCAAGTTATTACTAAAATGTGAATCTTTAGATAGAAAAGAAAAAAAAAGCAAGAGCCATTTTGAATACAAATGGAAAAATCTATGGAGACCATGATAGGTTCCCAGCTGGACAGGAAGGAGTAGCATCAGCTTCTGCCCTGCCCCAGTTTTTACTCCCTTTCCCCTGTTTCTACCCACGGTATTGGCTTGCATTGCTGTAGGCTTCACGGCTGGGGCGGGGTTTAATGTCCCAGTCTTACTCAGGCTTCCCGTTTTATTTGTACTTGCAAGTGTGTGTGTGTGTGTGTGTGTGTGTGTGTGTGCGCGCGCGCGTGCGTGTCTACATTTGTGTTTAATTTCTAACACTGATGTCATCTGTAGGTTTGGTAACTGCAGACATATGGAATTCTAAGAGCACATGCGTGCCAAGGACACACGGGACCTTTGTATAAAACAGCACAGTACCTGCATGTAGCCAACACACAATTTCCCAAGGACTCTAAATCATATCTAGATCGCTGGCAATCTGCAGTGCCACATCAATGTGGTGTGAGTGGCTGGGCGGTGGGGAATGAAAGGAGAAGTCTATGCATTCAGCATAGAGGCCGAATGGGTATTCTCATCCGTGTGTGCTTTTGACCCATGGTTAAAGAAGTGATCTCAGTGTGACTCCTTGGAGATTCATCCAGATTTCCGTCTTTATCCTCTGTCAGGGTTTCTGTTGCTGTGATAAAGCACCACTAGAAAACTACTTGGTGGCGGGGTTAGGGTGGGAGGAGGGTTTACTTCATCTTACAGCTCATAGTCTATCATCCAGGGAAGTCAGGGCGAGAACTCAAGGTGGGAACCTGGAGGTGGGGGGAAGACCATGGGGGAGTGTTGCTGCATACTGGCTTGCTCAGCCCGCTTCCTGACAGCTCCCAAGATCACCAGCTCAGGGGTGACCATGCCCAGGGAGCTGGCCCTTCTCACGTCAATCAGGAAAATACCCCAGAGGCTTGTTCACAGGTCAATGTAGGGGGACAACTTCTTCTTCTTCTTCTTCTTCTTCTTCTTCTTCTTCTTCTTCTTCTTCTTCTTCTTCTTCTTTTTAAGATTTATTTATTTATTATATCTAAGTACAGTGTAGCTGTCTTCAGACACCAGAAGAGGGCGTCAGATCTCTTTACGGATGGTTGTGAGCCACATGTGGTTGCAGGGATTTGAACTCAGGACCTTCGGAAGAGCGGTTGGTGCTCATACCTGCTGAGCCATCTCTCCAGCCTGGGGGACAACTTCTTAATTGAACTTCGAAAAATGACTCTAGCTTATGCCCAGAGGACACAAAACTAATTAGGACTTCCTTTTTGTTGAATAGTATTTCATATTGCATATTTGTGTCCATCTTATCTGTCTGTCTGTTTGTCCACCTCTCTCTCTCTCTCTCTCTCTCTCTCTCTCTCTCTCTCTCTCTCTCTTTCTCCTCTCTCTCTCTTTCTCTTTCTTCCTTTCTTTTTTTTTTGGCTTTTTGAGACAGAGTTTCTCTGTATAGCCCTGGTTTTCCTGGAACTCACTCTGTAGACCAGGCTGGCCTCTTCAGAAATCCGCCTGCCTCTGCCTCCCAAGTGCTGAGATTAAAGGCGTGTGCCACCACTGCCCTGGCTCTTTTTTTTTTTTTTAAACAACTGTTGCCTGGAGAGGTGGCTCAGCAGTTAAGAGCACTGGCTGCTCCTCCTAAGGACTTAGTTCTTTGCTGTCACCCACATGGTGGCTGAAAGCCATCTGAAACTCCAGTTCCAGGAGATCTAACATCCTCTTGTGGTTTTTGTGAACACTGCATGCACACAGCTCACAGATACACATGCAGACAAAATGTGCACATAAACTATAAACCAAAAACAGAAATGTGTTCATATATTGCGCATGTGTGCATACATCTGTGCATTATGGATGTCCAGTGTCTCCAGTGGCATTTGCTAAACCTTTGTCAAAAGCCAACTGAGCATATTGTGGGTCTAAATCCTGCTGCGTGTCAGTCTCTGCAGCAAACCACACTGTCTTGATCGTCATAGCTGAACCACAGACACATCAAGCACAGTGCTCTCTCTCTCTTTGTTCTTCCTCGTCAAGACGGTCAGATCTTCTAGGATCTGTCCTTTCCACTTAAACTTTAGAATAAGTGTGTCTGTCTACCAAAAGCTTTGATGGCTGGGACTGACTCAGTCCTCCTGATCTGGGAGCTCAGACATCTTTGTCACACGGTGTCAGTTCATGATGAAGGTATGCTTTTCTGTTAAGATTAGATTTTAATCTCTGTTTGTAATTGGTGTCTTATAATTTTAAGCACGTATGTCTTACATGCATTTTGTTAAATATATATTTTGTTTTTTGAGGGGCTTCCGTTATATTCCAAATATGTGAAGGAATCATTGATTTCTCATATTTTCACCACTTTCCCAAACTGTAGCTAGCTTCTAATTAGTACACCATATTTATTGACACCTGTTGTCTACTAGACATTGTGCTTGATTACTGAGGCTTCAGTAAGTTACAGTTCTGAAGATATTTGGGTACTGAATTGTTTTTCCAGTCATTGTATTTCTGTTGTCCACTGTGCAGTCTGTTAATGTGCTAAATAAGCCTTTGCTGAGAGGACGAATAAAGACCAGCATCCAACAGTGGACTCTGAGAGGCCATGGGAAGTGTGTGGTTGTCGAGAGTCATGTCCAGCTTAAGGGTGGGAAGAAGAGAGAGTCCAGATAGCATTCGACCTCAAGGTTTATTCAGTACAACAAGAAGAATCAGTCCACAACACACCCACGAGGCACCTGACTCAGAAGCAAGGTACAGAGAGGCTCACAGGCAAGGTTCGCAATCTGTCTGTCTCTCAGTGTGTCTTGGGCACTGGCTCCTTCCTCTGGATCCTCCTTGCAGCCAGGACAGCAGTCAGCTGTCCTCTGGTCGGAGAGCGAGACAGCACAACAGGTCTTCACTGTCACTGCGTCAAGGTCTCTGCCTGCCTGCTGGGAGCATCTGCTTTCATTAGCTACAAGGGGCAGTCACAAGCTAGCCAGTCACACTCTAGCATTACATCGTTATGTAGTACTCCACGTTTATCTGCTATATGCAGGGCTGGCAGGAGCTGGCTGCTCATCTAACTCTTATCTGCCACACAAGGCAGGCTCGGGCTAGCTGCCCCTTGCTGTGACCATCCAACTCAGTTCTGTTCCTATTTACATGCTCTCTACAGCAGCGAACGCACTTTGGTCATCACAGGATTTGACTTGTTAATTAGTTGAACGAGTCAAGCAACTTAGGTATCTGTAGACATAATGGTTTTTGTACACTGTATAAGTTGACCGTTGGGTTATTGAAAGGCTGATTTCTCTGCCCATATCTTGTTTCGACCTGGACACTGCATTATACCAATGCTTATACCAAGAATCTCCGGTCTGAAGTTTGTGTAAACAGTTCCCACTATTTATTCTCTGCCTTGTCAATAAATGCTGAGCACTCAATGGCTGGGCAAAAGAGAGAATAGGGCAGGATGTCTGTCAACCAGAGAAAGAAGCAGGGGAGGGGGTCGGGAGGGGGGACGGAAGGATAGGGAAAGAGAGGTAAGAGGGAATGGGGAGATGGAGAGACGGGGAGAGAGGGAGAGGGGAGGGGATAGGGAAGAGGGGAGAGAGGAACAGAGGGACTGAGGGACAGAGGGGGATTCTGATTAGCTGGCTGGCTGGAGGAATTGGAGCCATGAAGGACTGATCTGAAGAGCCAGATCATTAATAATATGCAAGTATCATGGGGTGGGGCCGGGAGGTAGCCAGATTAGCATCTGAGGTAAAGGCAGACCATTTAACTGCTCAGAGGTGTAGTTTAAAGAAATCTTAATTTTTCTGTGTGGGTATTGGGGAATAGCGTAAGGTAAAGAAATACGGCCATCTGATTAATTCACTGTTTGCGTTTATATAAAAAATAAGTCATTAGCAGGTATCATTTTCATTTTAACAGTGAAGAAAAGAAGGCCTATTTAGGCTAAGGAAGGACACTAGCGACCGTGGTTATCATGTGCTGAGTGCCTACTGTGTGCCAAAATCACACTGAGTGCTTTATGTGCATTACCTCCTTTCAGTCTCAATATTACCTTGCAAGGGCAGGAGGCCTGCGGTGCTGAGGATGTTACTTTAACAGTTCAGCATCCCGCCTTTTCTGAGTTCAGGTCTATTTAACTCCAACACCTTTGAGCTTACTGAAGAGAGTTTGTATAACTTCAGCCCAAAGCAAAGAAACCCGACCTTTGCATCATCTGTTGTGTAAGGTGTGGGTTTCCCCTTCAGTTTTCAGCTGTCAATCATGTGTCCTCCTTCCCCTCCGGTAGGACCCACCCCCGGTCCAGTTGGCACCTCGGGTATTTGGTATGAGTTCCGCCCACTCCTTCCCCATGTTCTCTCTGCATCACTAGCACCACACGCAGCGGAGATGATTTGAGACATTTCTAAGTGCTGCACCCTATCCAAACTGCTTTACATACACGGACTTACCATATATTGGCCCTCCATGCTGCACAACACTGTCCTCATTTTGCAGGAGACTGCAGCTTACACCAATAAGGCCACTTTATCAGTTCACACAGCTGACCAGAAAGTGGGTTGGGATCTGAAATCAGATCACATATCTGGGGATCTGATTATAATGGATTGTCTGCCGATGGCATCAGGTACTGTCCTGACCACAGGAAAATTCAAGCCAGTGAATGAAAAAAGAGACCTGCCTAAGCCAGTTAGAGGAAGGGGACTTACTCAAGGCTCCCGTCTCCACCTGTGTGCGGTCTTTAAAAGGCCATTTGCATCTTGTCTGTGACTGTCTTAGAGACTGTTCTATTGCTGTGAGGAGACGCCAAGACCAAGGGCACTTATAAAAGAGTGTATTTAATTTGGGCGCTCCCGGTTCCAGAGGGTTTGAGCCCATGATCATCATGGTAAGGAACATGGCAGCAGACAGGCAGGCATGGATCCAGAATAGTAGCTGAGAGCTTGCATTGGTCCACAAGTAGGAGAGAGAGAAAGAGAGAGAGAGATGGAGAGACAGAAACAGATAGAAAAATGGGAATAAAACTTCAAAGCTTGAAGTTATGTGACACCTGACCCCAGTGACACACCCCTTCCAACAAGGCCACACCTCTTAATCCTTCCCAAACAGTTCCATCAGCTGGAGACCAAGCACTTAAATATACGAGCCTGTGGGGGCCATACTCATTCACGGTACCACAATGACTGTGTCAATCTCTACATGGTTCCTGGTCTCTTGAACTTTACCTTTTAAACACCTCTGATGTCAAGTGTGGATACAGAAGGATTGACTTCTGACCTCATTGCATCCCATTAGAAGTAAGGGGTTACCATCACAGAGAGAGGAACCCATCAGTCTTGAAAACTCTAGGAACCTGGTGAATTATTCTATGAAACCTCACTGAAAAACCCATGGCATTAAGCTTTGAGGGTCATTTCATCAGGATCGGCATTAGGGCACGCCCACTCTGCCCTTGAAGCATGCCCAGCAGCTGGCTCAAATGAAGGCCAGGGATTGGGCCAAGGAGGAGGAGGAGCAAGGGGCGTGGCTTTCTGATTGACCTCAGGAATAAATAGAAAGGAAGTGAATGGGAAGCCGGTGAATGCATATGGCGGGCCAAACCAATACCTAGTCTTGAAACCCACACACCAGCAAGGGAGAAATCTGCCGCACAACCAACAAGAAGAAACAAAGCAGGACTAAGGGCTTGAGTACTGTCTCCCAAACACACCTGGGTCCTTTCCTGATGCCACTGTAACAGGATGCTTGGAAAAGTGACCTTAGACTCTGGGTCTGTGTGGGAGACTGGTCATCATGCTGCAGGTCTGGTGAGGTCACTGGGAGGCCTGAGTGGGATGAACCCTCTTGTTCTCTTCTCCTCCTCATCCTGTCTCTTCCTCTTATTCATCTCATTTCTCCAAACGCTGTCATTTCTTCTGGACAATTCAGCTCCCCAGTCAGGCTCTAAAGGCCTTGGCATGACAAGTCTATGCAGAAGGCTGATAAGACAGTGAGACCCGCAATCCTCGGTAGGGGTGAGTGGGGTGAGTGAGACAGAGAAGGGAGGTGGCTTCATAGAGGAAGGGGCACTCTGACTAGCAGAAGAGAGAAAGAAGGAAATTTGCAGGAGAAACGGGTACTCTTGGTAAAGACCTCAGTAGCCGAGCCTTAAGCCTGGGGCCTTGCCGCGGTCCAAGGAAGAAGACTGGTGTTGAGGACAGAGGCTGTGAGCCTTGCCATCAGATACATGGAGATGTGGAATCATACATGGGATGACATGGGGGCACAAAAGAGCAGTGTGGGGATTGAGGCAGGTCAGTATTGCGGAGGTCCGGGAGGGCAGCCAGCGGTAGCTCCCCTGTGAATGAGGACCCAGTGCCCTCAGATCTTCTGATGATGTTCAAGAGAAGCTAGAAATTCAGTCTTGCACGTGAAGTCCACTGACTCATGGATGTTGGCAGCAACTCTAAGGTCGGAAGAAAATACATGGCGTGGACTACATGCAGGTGGTATGTGTGAACTCTTCTTGATCGCTTGTCTGCTGGGACAGGCACTGTGTTGGGCCCCTATGTGGCTTGTTACACAAAATCAGAAAAAGTTATAAGGTATGCCCAAAGAGTTTCAAGACCTGATGGAAGGCCAACCACCCAGGAGGAATGGCAGCTTCCTGGGGAGGGTTATTTTGGGCATTGTCTGGACCCAGAGCTCTGTACCAGGCCAGCTTCTGCTCTGGGTGAGCAGATTCCATCACCCTGGGGGAATTCTAAACTCTCATCTTTCCTATATTCTATGGGCTGTGTTTCAATTCTCACACCTAAAGCATCTAAAACAACAGAGAATAATTTTTCTTCCAGCTCCGGAGACCATAGGTCTCAGGTCATTATTAAAGTACTGTCTTCAATAGGGATTCCATTGCTGGGATGAAACACTGTGGTCATAAGCAACTCGGAGAGGGAAGTGTTCTGCTGATAGTTCCACAACACACAGGCCATCATGGAGCAAAGTCAGGGCGGGAGCTCAAGCAGGTCCCTGGAGGTAGAAACTGAACCAGAGGCCATGGAAGATCACTGCTTACTGGCCTGCATCTCGTGGCTTGCTCAGCCTGCTTTCTTATTACACCCAAGACCACCAGCCCAGGAGGGTCATCACCCACAAAGGCTCGGGCCCTCCCACATCAATCCCTAATGGAGAAAACACACTACATACAGGGTTGCCTAGAGGCTAATCTTAGGGAGGCATTTTCTCAGTTGGGGTTCACTCTTCCTCAATGACTCTAGCTTGCGTCAGGTTGACATAAAACTAGCCAGAAGAGTCCTATGAAGGAGTCAGCTTGACTTGCATTCGCTCTGATGGTTCTGGGGGTGGGGGAAGAGGGCATGGGGGTGGGGTGGGGGGCGTGGGGGGAGGACCCTTTCCTTGCCTCTTTGGGCTGCCTTTATCTTTGACTTCTGGCTACTTCCGGTCACAGCCACTTCCTCCGGCTTCTGCTTCTGTGTGCATGCCCCCTGTTTCTTCCTTGTGTGAGATCTCCCCACCATAAGGAAACATGGGACTGTACTGGGGCCGGCCGGAGAATTCATGTCAATTTTCTTAATTGCAAATTTCTTTCTTTCTTTCTTTCTTTCTTTCTTTCTTTCTTTCTTTCTCTTTCTTTTCTTATTTTTTCTTTCTTTCTTTCTTTCTTTCTTTCTTTCTTTCTTTCTTTTTTTTTTTGTTTTTTTTTTCAAGACAGGGTTTCTCTGTGTAGCTCTGGCTTTCCTGGAACTCACACTGTAGACCAGGCTGGCCTCGAACTCAGAAATACGCCTGCCTCTGCCTCCCATGTGCTGGGATTACAGGCATGCGCCACCATGCCCGGCTGCAGATTTCTTAATTTAAAGACATTTACATTCCTCCTTTGCAACACAAGGTAGTACGGATTTTAGAGACTAGGATGTGGGAATCTTGGGGGTGGGGTGCGCTTTTCCCAGTCTGCCCTCTTGTTTTGGCAGCAGCCCCCCCCCCAGACTCAAAGTTCTGAACAGTGAGTGCCTATATAGGTAGGCCAGTATCTCTCAACCTGTGGGTCAGGGCCCCCTTGGGTGAACCTCTATCTTCAAAAATATTTACATTGCAACTCATAACAGTAGCGAGATCACAATTCTGATAGAACAATGAAAGTAATTTAATGGTTGGGGGGCCAGCACAGCATGAGGGACTGTATTAAAGGGTCGCAGCGTCAGGAGGGTTGAAGACTGCTGCTCTAGACTGACTCTTGCCCCGGCCTGACCCCTAATGTCGGTGGTGGAGCACCTCTCCCCCCTCCCTGGGCACTTAGTAGGCCCTCACTGCCTGTTAACTACCTGTCCCTCCCAGGTCTATCTTCCGTGTCCCCACCCCTTGTCAGCACCCCCCATCAATGCAGCAAATGGACCCTCGATGCCAGAGGAGCTAAGGGGGGGGATGTATATGTTACTCATAGCTCTGGCATATGCTCCCTGCCAAGGACACAGGCCACACCAAAAAAAAAAAAAAACAAAAAAAAAACCCTCCTGCTGCATGCCCCATTAATCAAAAGGTCAAGAGAACGGAGGAGCGGACCAAAAGGGAAAGAAAAGGCAGGATTAATTTACGAGGCGTTCCACTGCCTGGATGGCTCATTGCACCCCTGCTCTGGCAACGCCGCTCCGCAATGTGCTTCTAGACTTACTGTACGGCAACATCCAGGGGCTCTTTTGTAACAAGCCAAACATCCCTGTGTATTGTTCTAGGCACCTCCCGTTGGTCATTGGGCTAATTTATTTCAGTCGGAATTTCAGGACCAGACACAACTCTTATTACTCACTGCCTCAGAGAGGGAATAAAAAAAGCAATTGATATTTGGAAAAATGAAAAATATGTCCAGAACACTTTGGGTCCCGAGGCCAAGAAGGAAAGGGAGGGGGGGCGGGTGGAGGGGGGAAAGCTGGCGGGAAAAATCAGGTGGGCTCACCTCGTCACACACTCTGTCGTGGCCCGTCTGGGAGACAGAGAGTCTAGAATGTCTACAGACAAATGAATCAACCGCAGGGTGCTGAGACTTTCCCCGACACCTGAGTCCTTCCGCACGTGACTCCAGCAGCCACCTGTGGGAGTCAGAGTGGAAAACGCCGCAGTTAGCTGGCGGGGGAGAAGAGATCTCAGCCGGGCCATTGAGTCCCTTAGGCCATGTGCTCGCACTGAGACTCCTCATACAAAATGAGCATTGGGATAGGGCTTGAGACCTGACTGACAGTCCGGAGATGCTTGCTCCTCGGAGCAACCTGATGCCAGGTAGTGGGGGAGGGGCTTCTATTTGGCTGGAGGCGCGATAAAGCAGTGTCCCTGGATAGTAGAAGCGTTCTTCCAGAGACTGGAAGGAAAGGCAAAATGCCTCTTTTGCCATGAGAGATCTTTCTCCAGGAGTCAGTGTGAAATCCGCGGCTTTACTGTTCCTGGGAACCCTGGCTGAGGACCCAGTCTTTGGCAGCCAGAGTGGCTTCTTTGGGGCAAAGAAAGGGATGGGAAAGGCTCTGTACTGGCAACGGAAGCTGTTCTTGAGAGGCGGTATGCAGAGAGGAAGGGATACGTGTGCAGACCCTGGGCTTTCTGGGATGGCGTGTAGAGATGGGCCTCGGCTGTATAGCTAAGCAGCATTGACAGAAACTCCACCAGGTTACCTTGAGACCGTGGGCCACACCTTGCACTTTATGATCTATCTATGTGGTCAGGATAAGGTGCTGGCCCTTTTTCGTAAATTTCATGCACACCTAGATAAACCTGGGAAGAGGGAAACGTAATTGAGAAAAAATGCTTCTGTAAGACCGGCCTAGAGGCAAAAAAAAAAAAAAAAAAAAAAAAAAAAAAAAAAAAAAAAAAAAATTAAATAAATAAAAATAAAAATAAAATAAAATCTGTTGGGTATTTTCTTGATTAATGATTGATATGGGACAGCCTGGTCCATGGCGGGTGGGGCCACCTCTAGGCAGATGATCCCGGGTGTCTAGGAAAGCCAGTAAGCAGGTCTCTGCCTGAGTTCCAGCCCTGACTTCCCTTCATGATGGAAGTTGTAAGGTGAAGTAAACCCTTTCCTTCCCAGGTTGCTTTTAATCGTGGTGTTTATCACAGCAGGAGAAAACCAAGTCAGACAGAAATTGGTAACAGAAGTGGGGGTAAGGCCGTGACAGATCGGACTGTGCTGTTTTGGGGAGAATGAGGGAAGGATTTTGGAGTTTGGAGTTAGCAAAGCTAGTGAGTGATCAAAGCTTAAGGAGCTATTGTGGGAATTTAGAAAATAACCCCCGAGAGCAGCAGTGCAGATGGTGAAGGCCTGGCTTCTGGAGTTTCAAAGGGAAATCTGAGAATCCCTTAAAAGATGCTATGGAGGGCCACTGAATACAAAGTTTGAATTTATGGTTCTGGTCAGCTGGGGCTGAACAATTAGCGGTGACTTAGACTAGTACAGTAGCAGGTACGGTGGTGCATATCATTAGTCCCAACCCTTGGGAGTCAGAGGCAGGCAGATACCTGAGTTTGAGGCAAGACTGATCTAAAGACAGGGTCACACAGAGAAACTCTGCCTTGGAAAGCCAGAGAGAGAGAGAGAGAGAGAGAGAGAGAGAGAGAGAGAGAGAGAGAGAGATTAAGTCCGAGACAGAGAGAGAGGCACTGGGGAGGTATCTTTGAGGCAAATTCTTCTGCTAAGTGTTCCCTCAGAGTCAGCAAACACAAGCTGTGTTCCAGAGGTAGCCAAGGTTATACCTGGTGCTGGTGCCAGCTTCGGGACCTGGCACTATGTGGTAGGGCCAGAGTCCCTGAAGAGAGCCCAGCAAAGGCTATTGGTGAAGGCACAGCCCTGCTTTTCAGTATTGACCCCAGCAGACTGCAGATATGGGATTGTAATCAAGGGTAGCAGGACCTGGGACATGTAGCTGGCCGGAGCGTGGGAGGCGAGCTATGTATACTGCAGAGGGAGGGGCCAGGGGACGGGAGCTGCCAAGGCCCCATGGAGCCCAGAAGGTGCGAGTCGCAGACGCCTGGCCCTGAGCTTTCCACAGCTGGACTTCGCTTTTGTTCTGACTGTGACTATGCTCCGCTCCTTCCCTCCCGGAGTAAGAAAATACTTAATTCTGATTTTATAGGAGCTTACAGTGGAGACACGTTAGACTTCTAAAGAGAACTTGGACTTTAAATGTATTGAAAAACTTACATACTATATAGGGCTTCTAAAGTCATCCTGGGTTTATATTGTGATATTAATGTGAAATCTTGGGGGTGAACAAGAAGGGAAAAGATGATTTGATAAGTGATGTGTTTGTGCGTCACGTTGACAAGGGGGCAAACTTGGCTCTTGTCAACTAGATGCCAGCCTAGACTTATCTGGGAAGAGGGATCTTAATTGAGAAAATGCCTGCCTAAGATTGGCCTGTAGGCACGTCTGTTGGCCATTTTCTTGACTAAGGATTGATATGGGAGAGCCCAACTCATTGAGTGTGGTCCTACCCATGGGCAGGTAGCCCTGAGGTATATAGGGAAAAAGGCCGAGTCACGGGATCCAGCCCATTATCAGTATTCCTCTATTCCAGCTCTTGCCTCCAAATTTCTGCTTGAGTTCTCCTCCTGACTTTTTGTGATGGATGACAACCGTAAGCTGAAATCTTATCCCCAGGTTGCTTTCGGTCTCTGTATTTACCAATAGAAACAAACTAAGATAGATTCAAACTCCTGTCTTCTAAGATGTTCTAAGGACCAAAAACTGCCTGTGAAAATACTCCCCATAGGGACAGGGATATCTGTCCCTGTACTGCACTTTCATAGCTGGGGTCTGAGTCCTCATTGTCTTTTGGAATCGTGCCAGCAACTAGGGGCGGCAGAATCTCACATATAAGAAACGGAGGCCCCGTTCAAGACCTCAGAAGCTGAGGGTATCATATCTACTGCTTTTCGTGATGATTTGGGTCTTCAAGACACACGCCGAGAGCGTGAAGGGAGCAGAAAGACCGTGTCCCGAGAAGTCTGAGCTCCTCCTTCTCCTGGGGCTGTCTTCTGCTGAGCATATGTTGAAATTATAACACGAACACGTTGAGTTCCAATGTTTTCAAAGCAAAAGGGACAGGCCATTCAAGGGGAAGCCTGCGAGAGCCCAGCTTAGGGGACGGGGTTGGGGCTCAGTCCTGGTGACAAAGATGGATGCTTTCCACGGTTTCTGCCGGTCGTTGTCTCGCTCTGAACCTGCGCATGCGTGACTGTGGGTGGAGATGATGGACCAGAGCCCATGGAAGATGGACCTGCAAGCCCCGTGCAGGAGCTATGAGTGTATGGCCTTCCGAGGACATGGGAGAGAACTCTGTGTTTGTCAAGTGAACGTGGCCAAGGGTGAACGTCTGGCTTGGCTACCAGCCCCCTTGAGGTTGAAATGACTTCAAGATCAAAACACCCGTGTCTGGTACATTTCTGAAGCCATTCATCCGTTCTACCTCTGCCCCACTAAACTGTCTGTCATGTCCACTTCCTCGCGGGCTGTAAGGCTGTCCGGGGTGGGGGTGGGATGGTGGGTGTGTCTCCTGAGGAGGTCTGTGTTCGTGCTGACCCCAGATGGCAGGTCAAGGCCAAGATCATAAAAGAACAGTGGGTGTGTCGCAGCTCAGAAAGAGGCTCCTGCAGACCTCCAGCCTGGTTGTTTCATTTCAAGCCACTTTGGGTTCCTGGCAGCTACGAACAGAAGGACCGTGGTGGACACAATAGGCGTGCGTCAGGTTGTGATTTTACAAGGAACATCATGAAACTCTTCAATGTGGTCAGGACTCAGAATCAAGTTCAAAGGCACCTTTGAAGGAATTACAGGGCGGGGCAGGGCAGGAAAAGGATGACTAAATCTAGAAGAGGCTTCAAGAGGTTTGGAACGTGAACCCTGGGGCCCCTTCAGCCACCGTGAGAGGTAGAGGGGAGAGGTATGCTCAGGGGAGTTAGGCCTCATGTTGCTTCACTGCTTCTCTGTGCAGCCCTGGGTTGGTTTTCCTACATCCCTGCTTCTTAGTGATAGCAATGTCACTGCCTGTGTCACAGGGCAAGACTGTCAAGGTGGGGTACACCCTAAATGGGAGGGGCTAGACTGGGGAGCTCCACCCTAAATGGGAGGGGCTAGACTGGGGAGCTCCACCCTAAATGGGAGGGGCTAGACTGGGGAGCTCCACCCTAAATGGGAGGGGCTAGTCTGGGGAGCACCACCCTAAATGGGAGGGGCTAGACTGGGGAGCACCACCCTAAATGGGAGGGGCTAGACTGGAGAGCGCCAGAGCTGTCTTCCAACCATCAATGCTAACAAACCGTAGTCACGCAGTTAAGAGAAGGTCAGGTAAACAAGTGACTATGGCCAGATTCTGGACCTTACCAGATCTAATGACCTTGATCCCATCAGACCCCACAACTGTCTTTTAGATCAATGACTTTTTTTCTTTCTGATGGCTACAAGAGGCATCAGATGCAAACCCTGTAGCTTCAAAGACCACTGAGAGGGTTCGTGTGCAGTAAATACACAGAGGCATGTTGACATTCCATTCAGCATGTAAGGCCTGCCAGAGCCCTACCTTCCTTGGCCAACCACAGATATCTTTCCCTTTGTGCGGAACTGCAGAAGGTGTGAATTTTTTCCACACACTGGCGTGGGCACACATGCTTGTGTGGCACACTTACCCAAGTTCTTGTGTGACACACTTGTCCTGTGCTGGGTGTTCAGGCTTCGTTCGGGGGGGGGGGCCTAGGTGTTCTCTTGTTGGGCACTAGATATTGATGTTTACCTGCCTGGCTCAGATGGCCCCTGGCTGCCACCCTTACGCTGTCTTCTGTCTAGTTACAGAGCCCCATGGTATTTCCCATGTATTTTTTGATGAGTCCTAGGTGGGTCCCAGCACCTCTATACGACAAACCCCTTCTACATCTTTAGACTCCCTCCTGTCTGCAGCTGGATGAGCCCCCATGTCTAGGGCCTGTGATCATCTGCTGATTTAGTCAGTGGACACAAGCAACCCCAGACAGAAGCCAGACCGGATTCGGTGACCTCAGAAGAAAGTATGTGACTTGTCTGAGGATCTGTCGCTATTCCTCTGCTGATACTGTATGCCGTGGGTGTAAACGTGCTTATTAAGGACCTACTGTGCACCAGGCATAGCAGAGGGCAATGCATATGGACCAATTTACAGATGAGGAAAGTTGCATTTAGACGTAATGACCCTCTCCCGCTTCCCCCTCCCCTGTTTCAGAATTGACTTGCTGCTATCCAAGCTGGGATTCGAACCCAGGTCTGTTGGTTCCCACGTCTGACTCTTTCCATACACGCCCCTAGCCAGCTCCTCATGCCAGGCCCCTCTCTGCCAAAGAGAAGACCTTTGCGATGTTTTGTGTCCTTGAAGGCAAACCAAAAGAATCCCCTCCTCGCTGCCGGCATTCCAAGGGTTGGTTTATGGGTTTTGGTGAGAGCCCAGCCAGGGGCCTATCGCCCTCAGTGAAATAGATACTTTTCCAATCAAACAGTCAAACCCGAACTTGGCTTCTTAGAAAACCACTCGTCTGGAAGGCTTGCCAGCCACCAGACGCTCCTGCAGTTCAGACTGTTAAAGCCGTCTCAAACATATGGAGAGACCTTTAGGGGGAGGGTGGGGAAGCCAGCCACCCGCCTATGAAAGTATCTGGACGGTCAAGTCCTCGGAAACCTGCGGCCGGCCAGAGGCAAACCATCCTTTTGTGGCATTCCCAGAGTCTCGCTGCCTTGCTGAACCCCAAATGAGCTTTTATTTTATGAGACTTCTCTTTCATGAAACAAAAACAGCAGTTAAAGAGAAAACCCTTCTATAAACAAGTGTGTATCGCCCTCCTTTGCTTAACTTTTTCCAACCTTAGGAAAACTGGAGCCAAACTGGCCTTCTGAAAGAAGGCTCGCGAAGTATTTTCTTTCAGGTTCATTCAAAGTAGTCACACCGCCCTACCCACCCTTCCTCGGATTCCGAAGTTTCCAGTGGTCCCCACTCATGGGGCAGGTGTTTTTCTCCTGTCTCTGGTCACAGTTATGAGGGTATGCAAATGACTGGCTGCCACTGTGATCGAGACCCTCCCCCCAAATAAATATGGAGCTGGAGACCCTAACAAGACCGTCTGCACCACAGACCTTGATCGGCTTCTTCCAAGCACCAGCCATGAGCTGGTTAGGGACTAGTTAATCCAATCTGAATGGTCAGCCCAGTGGTGAGTAGATGTAACCCATGGTTCCCAGAGGTTTCCCTTAACCCTTCTTCAGTTTTGATCTGAGGTTTGTACAAATAGAAGTTATGTGTGGGGTGGAGCCCAGCCAGAAAGTCTCTGAGAAACCTCCATCTTACACATTTGGTTTGAGACAGCCAGACATAAATCTTTGAGGATATCCGTCTTCCTAGCAGAGCGGCTGGGTTTTATGACTACACCCTGGTTAGACTGGAATGGAGAAAATACTTTCTGGAGTCCAAGAAGAGGGCTAATATTCCCTGAATAGCGAATGTAGTCTGTCAAGCGGAAAGGAACGCCTATTTCTAAATGTCAGTGGCTATATGCTATCAAGGGAGAAAGCGTGTGAGCGTATGTATGTGTATGTATATGTGTGTATGTGTGCACAAGTATGTGTGCATGCCTGTGTACATGTATGTATGTGTATATTGTGCATAGGTATATATATGTGTGTGTGTATATGTGTATGCCTGTATGTGTATGCATGTGTGTATGTGTGCACAAGTATGTGTGTATGCCTCTGTGCATGTATGTATGTGTATATTGTGCATGGATATGTATGTGTGTGTATGTACATGTGTATGCCTGTATGTGTATATGTGTGTACAAGCATATGTGTATGCTTCTGTGCATGTATGTATGCGTATATTGTGCATGGGTATGGATGTGTGTGTATGTACATGTGTATGCCTGTATGTGTATATGTGTGTACAAGCATATGTGTATTCTTCTGTGCATGTATGTATGCGTATATTGTGCATGGGTACGGATGTGTGTATATGTATATGTGTATACTTGTATGTATGTGTGTCTGTGTGTTTGTGTGCATGTGTGTGGTAAAGTGAGTGAAACCTCTATTGCCAGTGCCCTCTCTGTTCCCCTGAAAAGACATCGGTTCTAACGCCAGATCTCACCCCCAGGCATTCATTTTCCTGCCCAGCAAAGCTTTCCCAAGTCCTCACTGCATGCAGGGCACTGGCCTGGGTTAATCGTTTAGTTAGTTTTTGTGAGGCAGGGGCTCCTGTAGCCCAGGCTGCACCCTGAGTTTTGTCAAAGCTCCCTGTAAAGCTACCTGGGGAAATGTACTGGTTTTGCCAATCTGGGCTTATTACGTTTGCAGAGCAAGTACGAGCCTCTCGGTCTGAGAGAATCTCAGTCTCAAAATGGGAAATTCAAGACACGCATGTGGCTGGTGACATGGACATTTCAGCAGGACTCCTTGAAGTACAGAGGCACAAACTGGGTCCAGTTTGACTGTAGGAAGGTTATAGTCTGCATCAGGAATCAGCCCTGGGGTAGACCACCAGGCACTAGAGGGAAGACATTGGTAGAGACAAGGACACGTGGAAGATGACCCAGGCTGAACCCCAAAGAATTGAACTCTATTTTTCTTCTCAATTGGCATATATTAATTATACACCAGGATGGGCTTGGTTGTGGCATTTCCTATATTCATATAGTATATTTGATTCCCCCTTACCCTCTCTCGTCTCGTTCCCATGCGAGGATCCCCTAGCTTTCTCCCAGCTAGCTCCTGATCTCCCTTCTACCTACATGTCTATCTCTCTGTGTGTGACCCAGTGTGTTGGACTAGGATTGCTTGTGTGAACACGGCTGAGGGGTTGTGTACAGGACATGGACAACACTCAAGACAATGTGCTTCCTCCCCAGTAACCATCATATGTCTATGCATCCTCAGGGAGGGGAGGGGCCTCATGGACCCAACCCTACCCACGACAGCGTTGATGGACTCAGTCTAATACAGGTCTTAAGCAGACGATCGCAGCTGCAGAGAGTCTTGGAGTGCACCTGCCCCGCCCTGCCACTTTCCCACCTCTTACATTCTTTGGTGACCTCTTTTACAATGTTCCCCAAACCCTGGAGGGGGCAATATAGAGGTGCCACTTAGAGCTGTGTACTTAACTGTCACCCCCATGACCAGTTATGAGTGTCTTCCATAACTTGCTCACAGCACAAAGAAGCTTCTCTGAGCAAGGCTGAGGCAGCACCAGTCTCTGGACAGAACATAAATATTTAGAGGGCAATTTGATTGACATAGCACGCCAGCTAAACGTCGCCAGCACCTTTCCTACTAGAGTCCATGACCTCCTCAGCCCCGGGCTCTTGTCTGGGTTCACAGGACCAAGCATGAATTCCTTCTATGGGATGGCTTCAGATCCAATGAGAAAATGGCCGGCTACTCCTGTAACTAGAAGAGTCAACTCATGAAAGAACTCATTGGAGTGGTGTAGTGGCACACAACTTTAATCCCAGCACTTAGAAGGCAGAGGCAGGCGGATCTCTGTGAGTTTGAGGCCAGTCTGGTCTACAGAGTGAGTTCCAGGACTGCCAAATCTGCATAGAAAAACTCTGTTTTGAGAGAGAGAGGGGGTGGGGGGGAAGAGGGAGGAGGAGGAGGAGGAGGAGGAGGAGGAGGAGGAGAGAAGGCGTGGACACAGGAGCCCTCATGTGAGAGACATGGTATTCTGGAGAGATTTCTAGGTATTCAGACTGGCTGCAGGAGGCCATCTGAAGTTGAATGCACGGGGTAGGTCCGACCCAATAGCAGTTGAGATGGTGCCAGACCACGGCGAGACACTCACAGCTGGCAGCAAGCTCCAGGACGTGCCCAGGAACATGAGATGGGTGGGGTCAGGAACACGAGGTGGGAGGGGCTAGTGAGAGGCCCCGTGTGCATGGTCAGCATCCATCCCAGGGATCCTGAGTGGGAGATGTGGCCGGGTGAGCTGACTTTCCACTCATCACAGGGATCCTGAGTGGGAGATGTGGCCGGGTGAGCTGACTTTCCACTCAGCCTATCAGGTTTGCCATCGAATGGCTAGGATGTGAAATGCTTCTCCAAAGGCTAGTGTGCTGAAGGCGTGGCTACCAGCCTATGAGCTCTGGGAATTCACGTCCCACTGGAGTGACCTATTAATGGTGGAGATGACATTAAGGGGGTAACCTGTTAATGGTGCTGTTGTGAGCCATCTGATGACACTGGTGGATACGGAGAGAAGCTGTAGGAGGAAGAACCCAGTTGGAGTAGTAAATCATGGGCTGTGACCGGAAAGAATATGTCTCTCGTTCCTGCCCCCTTCCCTGCTCTTTCTGCTTCCTGTCCGCTGTGAGTGAGCAGCTAGCTCTGTCCTGCCCTGACTTTCTGACTTCCAAAAGCAATGGCGCCAATCAGCCACAGACTGCCGTCTCTAAGACCATGAGCCAAGATATACTTTTCCTCACTTAAAATCACTTCCTGTAGGTATTTGATGATGACGGAAAACCACTCCAATCTTTTCTCTTTCAGACTTTTAAATGGTAAAGTAAAATTAAAAATTGCCCAAGACAAACATGTTCCAGGGCATAGTTATATCCTAAATGTGAGACTCTTGCTAGAGTTCAAACGAGTCCCCCCAAAAAAGTTCATGAGTTAGAAATTGGATCCCCAAAGTCACGTTAATGCTGTTTGCAAGTGGTCTTTTGTGAGGTAATTAGGGTTAGATGAGATCCGAAAAGAGTCACACCCACGGTGACACTTGTGGCTTTATAAGAAAGGGAGGGAAGACTTGGAATACGTTTGCTCTGTCCCACTGTGCAGTGTCCTCTGTCATGCTTGGATGTAGAGGGAAGCCCTCGCCACATGCTAGAGAGATGCTGGCCTTATGCCTTTGGAACTCCAGACTGTGAGCCACGCAACCTTTTACTCTTTATAATCGACCCAATTTCAGTTATTTTGTTATAGCGACAGAAAATGGACACTGAGTATCATAGCTTAGTTTTACTCATTTTTTTTTTTTAAAAAAAAATGTTATCTTTTACAATCTCTTTGGCTCTCCAACATTTCCTCATATCTTTTTTATTTTTATTTTATGCATATAGATGTTCTGCTTGCAAGTATGTCTATGTACCACATGCACACAGTGTCTGAAAAAGCCAGAAGAGGGTGTTGAATCCCTTGGGACTGAAGTTATAGACAATTGGGAACCACATGTAGTCCCTGGGAATTGAACCTGGGTTCTCTAGGAGAGCAGCTGGTACCCTTAACCTCTGAGCCGTCTCTCCTGCTTTTCCGTCCTTTCCCTTGCTCTGTATTTTATGGTCAATGGTTCAACTGACATGTGTGTTCTATCTCACTTGGGGTCTGCTGTCTGCATTTTTGGGGGTGGGGTGTTCCATGTTTCTCTCTTCCTTGTTCTCTGTAGCTGGAAGAGACCGGCCAGATTCAGGTTCAAGCTCCTTGGCGGGGGAAGAGGTGAGAATAACCCTCACGAGGGTGCAGAGCTGCTCTATTGTTGCCAGTGCTAGATCTGTTAATTCCCGGGAATTGTAAAAATGCTCGCTGCCTTGAAACTTTGGAAAGTAGAGCAGCAGACAAGGGGAACTCTCCTGCCCGAGATGGCTCTGGTGTCTGCAAAAGGATGACCTACCTGCCAGCTGTCACCCACTGGAGGACACAAAGGGGAGGGCAGCTCTGGGAAGTGTCAGTGGCACACACTTCCCCATTCATCTGCAGAAAGTCCTGCTTGGTCCCTATGTTTCTGGGACAGGGAGCAGAATGTGACAATGGTGGGTACATGCCTGCTGCAAGTTTAAGCTGCATCTGTACATCTGACGCTGGGGTTGCAGGAGAAGGGGAGTTAGAGGAGGATGCTGTCTAGAAGTTTAGGGGACAGGAGAGGACTGAAGGAAATTGTAGAAGACCAGACACCACTTTACTGAGCACTTGCTATTAGTTTATCAAATAACTCTTCATGTGTGCTTGTGTGTGCACGTGTGTGTGTGTGTGTGTGTGTGTGTGTGTGTTGCTTGAGATGGAATCATGCCCTCACATAGACTAGACAGTATACTACCAACTCATTTTTCAACTCTAGAGCAAAAGTGGTCACCCCTTAGGAACCATGCTGGGTCATGGGTGGCTATTTCCAGGAGCCTGCCCCACCCCCAAATGCCAAAATCTTCAGATACTCAAGGTCATTGTATAAAATAAATTAATACTTGTTTAGAATCTTCTCATAACCTTCCACATTCTTCAAGTCCCTTCCAGATGGCTCCCTTACCTAACGCCCTCAGACGTGACTAAATATCTATCACAGCAAGCCACTTGGGGGAATATTGACAATGGAAAACATTTCTTTCTTATCCTTATGGCAATCCTTTCCCCTGAATATTTGGGGCCCATAGTTGCTTGAGTTCGTGGGTTTGGATTTGTAGATCCAGGCAGTTGACAATTCATTCAGCTTACAGACACCCAAACCACAGGGAGTTAGTTAGAGGCTCATTCTGGCGCACACGGCCACCAGAGGCTTTCCAAAGCTTCCTGGCTTCAGAGATGAGCTGGCTCCAGGACTGTCACTGTGTGTACCTGGACTCCTGCTTGAGAAACCGGCTCAGGTGGGGTTGGTGGCCAGGTCTGAAGAAGCTATGAGCTTGGATGTTCCGGGACCCTGACTGGATCGCCTGTATTTCCAAGCCAGTGTGGGCAGCGGGCCATCTGTTAACCTACACAAGCGGTCGGCTCAGGGGCCCACTTCGTGGCTAGAAATGGAGGAGGGGAACTTGCTGCCTCTTGCTCACAGCCCCTAGACGGCAGCAGCTTCGGGTGGGATGAACGTGGTACTTCAGGAAGGTGATTTCTACGGAACCCAGCCCCTGCCCCGGCTGAGGTTCACCCATCTCTAATTTTCATATGACTTATATTAAAGAGTCTGATGGGAAAGTATGTCTTGGTTTAAAAATAGAATAATACAACAATAAATCAAGAAGAAAAAGCAATCCGAAAAAAAAAATACAGAAAACAGATGAAAAGAAAAGGGAAAAAGTGAACGGTATAAAAATACCCTCCACGCCAGGCACTTCAAATGCGATTTCCTGTGGCCTGGGCTTTGAAAGCCTGCTGCTCCGCCATGGGTGGCGTCTGAGGGCCAGCAGGGCAGACTAGAAAGGCGTGTTGAGACTTGGAGGCCAGGGTGACATCTGACCTGCTCTTGCTCCAGACGCATCCACGGAGGACACGTCAGAAGATTTTCCGCTCAGTGTAACTGAGCCCCGTGGGTCTGTTCAACCCAACAGCTCTGACACGCTTCCTGTTATGGGCGGAGGGGCACACAGTGGGGCCACGGATAGAGGCCAGGGCGCTGGCTTCCTTGTGGGCGGGTGGGTGCAGACGACTTCAAAAGCCATGTCTGGCGTGCAGAGGAATGATTTAAAAGTGGACTTGGGTGACACCCAATATGGCCCACACTCAGTAAGGAGAAAGAAAACATAGGTTAGTCCATATTAGAGAGCAGGCATCTTTGAGAGCCCTGCCAATGATATATGAAATCCTAAGTTATTGCTGGAAAAAAAAAAAAAAAAGCTCCTACAACAATCTTCGCAAACACTGTCGAGGCAAGAGAGCGTAAACATGATGTCAGGAAGCCAAATTCCAAATTGGCTGGGATTGCATGACAAATTTGTAATTCCAAATCAACCAGAATCACAAATATATGCCCCAAGAATATACTGTCTGCCTCGAGGATGCACTTGTCTGATATTAAATTATGCCAAGGCAAAAAGCAAAATAAACATCTTTTCCAACAGGCCAGTTTGGGAGGGGCGCGGCGTGGTGGCTTACAAATGGAAAAAATAACATTTCAATAACACAGGAGGGGGAAAATAAGAACAGATCAAGACAGGAGGAGGATGCAGCCGGTGACACTGCCCAGCGCACATATTTTGGGACTCCGGACTTTGCTGTGCATCATGGGGCATGGGAGGCTGGTGGGGAGGAGTGTGGGTGTGAGTGGAAAAAGGCTTGCAGCCTTGGGAGCACCTGACACAGATGAGCTTGAACCCGAGAAGCGTCCCAAGACGGATTGGGACCAGATTTATAAACCACTAAAATATTTCTGGTTTGCCAGGCAAGCATTTGTAAGTGTGTGTGTGTGTGTGTGTGTGTGTGTGTGTGTCTGCGTGTGCATGTGTGCGTGTGTCCTAGCCGTCCGTGTGAGGACAGCTGCACTTGATTAGAGATCCGCAGCGTGCCTGCTAACACGCATGTGACTGGGGGAATGGCATGTTACTGAGTAAATATGTTTTGTTAGTGCCACACTCTGGCTCTGGCTCCTTCTGCTGCTCCTCTCTGATTGAGATCATCTCGGAGGGGTGCTGTGGCGGGCTGCCTGCAGAAGGCAGACTGGCACAGCGGACAAGAAAAAGATGTGTGTAGGACATTGCCCCGTCCCCCCACCGGGCTGTCTACACCGCTGGTGGGAATCTCAGACCCACACGGACAACATTCGGGAACTCCTAATCTCAAGTCCGGCTCTTCAAAGAAGAGGGAAGAAGCAAGAAACAGGTACTAGCTACCCAACTTTGATGATGGTCGGAACACCCGGGGGCCGTACCTTGCAGAAGCATCTCCGTAGAGCATCAGCTGTAAAGGACATGCTGACCACCATGATCAATAGAGCCTCTCTCTGAAAGAATTAAAAAAAGTCACCATGACAAGCTGTCCTCTGCGTTGGCCCTTTCCTGGTGTCTAAAATCACTACTTATTGTCACCTTGGGTTAAACTTTGAACGTTCATGTTCAAATGTAATCCTACCAGAAAGGAAGCCTGTTGAGATGGTTGCTCACCGTAGCGTAAGTTCTAAGGCGGGTCTTAGGTATTCAGGGGGACATCATGGAGTCCTTCATGACTGGCGTGGGCCACAGACGTGCACAGCCATACCTTCGCACGATCGTTACTAGTTCCTTGATATTCATGGAGCCATGGAACTGGGCAACCAAGGGCTTCAGATCAAGAGAGGCTCACCTAGGGTACACTCTGAATAGTCAAGAAAGGTCAAGGGAGCCAGCCTTGGCAGGCGGAGGCCTAGAAAGGCAGATTGAGTATCTCAGGGTTATAGAGTGAAGAATACTGTGGGGAGAACAGGACGTGGGGCTCACAGTTCCTGGTCTAGTCGAGTCAACAAGCCTGGCCTCCGGACTCCGCCCTGCCTCTTGCACAAACCTGAACATGTCTCTTGACTGGCCTGGGCATTTTTTTTTTTAAATTTATTATATGTAAGTACACTGTAGCTGTCTTCAGACACACCAGAAGAGGGCATCAGATCTCATTACAGGTGGTTGTGAGCCACCATGTGGGTGCTGGGATTTGAACTCAGGACCTCTGGAAGAGCAGTTAGTCCTCTTAACCGCTGAGCCACCTCGCCAGCCCCCATGCATTTTTTATTCTAATCTTTAACTTTCTTTTTTCTGTCACCCAGACAGGTCTGTTCACCTGTGACAGAGGACTATCTGGCCAACACTGAACGTTTCCTACGAGTATCTTAAACTGGTGTGCCATTTGTAGTTTTAAAGCTTAAACGGATTACTGTTTAAAAAAAAAAAAAGCCTTCATGCTCCGGACTTTTTTGTTTGCTTGTTTGTTTTTGTTTTTCGAGACGGGGTTTCTCTATGTAGCCCCGACTATCCCAGAAATCACTCTGTAGACCAGACTTGGGCATTTGTTACCTTTAAAATCCCCCAGGTGAAGTTCACGCCCACTATGCTGGACCTGGTGATCACTACATCCTTTATAGCTGATGCTCTTAAAGCATACAGCCTTTGAGAGGTGACGAGGGTTCAGTGCCCTTATAGAAATCCCGTGGGAGGTTATTTTGCCTTCTGCAAGGAGGGGACGTCCATTATGCCGAGCAGACCCCAGCAGACATGGGCTCTGCCCATGCTTGCAGCTTGAATTTCGCAGCCTACAGATCTGTGGAAGACGGCTTTCCGTTTTCAGGAGCTTTCCCGTATGAGGTATTTTGTTATAACAACCTGAATGAGTTACCATAAGAGTAAGCACAAATATGACATTGTTTTCCCCTTAGCTTCTTAGTAGAAGGCAGTGTTACTTGAAGCCGTCTGGCTCGAACACAGATAGAAATGGAGGGGAGCTGTCCGAGGGTCTGCTGTGGCGCTGGGATGGCTGGAGTGGGTGGGAAAGGGCTTCGGGGGTATCAGCGAGGCATCGGTCATGGATGGGAGAACTCCACCCTCTTGTGGCTTTAGCAGAAAGAGAATTATCAGCTCGCCTCGTTTCATTATCTCATATTTTAGTTATATGGTCTTATCTCTTGGCACGCCTAGTAATTTTTGCTTCGAGGTATCAGACATTATTTATAAAACAGTTATCAAGTCTCTAAGAGATGTTATCTTCCTCCATAGCCGCTCATTAATTTTTTTTTCCTATATCAGGTCACAGGGAGGTGGATTGCCTCAACCTCATCTAAAAGGGCAGCGTGGAGAGGTCCTGAGGGGGCTCTGACTTGCTTTCCTGTCCAGGCCCGACCCCTTTCCTCTTTAAGTGCCGAGAGACTGCAGAGACCATATCTATCTCCCAAAGGTTTCCTTCCTGTTTTCAGAATCCAGTGCCTCTTGTCCCTCGGTGGTGAGCTCTGCCCAGGGAAAGTGAAGTTTTACACTCTCTTTTGTCCTCCGAATTAGCCAGCGCCCTGAGAAGTGTGGTGACCACATGTCAGATTTCTGTGCAGGCCCTACACCCACCCACCCTGCTCCCTACCCCCCCACCTGCACCCCCGCTCCCTGCCCCCCCATCCCCCGCCCTGACAACCCCCCCCCCCCGCCTCGTGCCCTCTGCCCTCAGTTGTGGCTGTTCACACTTGCAAAGCTTTTAATACTACATGTTCTGGGGGACCATGCTGTACTGCTACCCAAGGTAGGACTGTGCAGGCCCTGCCCCCTGCCCTCTGTCCTCAGGTGTGGCTCTTCACGTTTGCAAATGACATGCACATGATATGCAAATAAATGCAAATAAAGCCAACACTAACACTGAAAAATAACCCTTCCATTACCTCAGATCCTGCTGGCCCCTCAGAGACCCTTTGCCGGGGAGTTTTGCGGCAAGTAAATACAAACCAGAGTCATTTTGGGAGAAAGAAACACAATTGGGAAAGTGCCCCCATCAGACTGGCCTGTGGAGCATAACTCCAGCTGGTGATTGATGTCAGAAGACCCAGCTCATTATGGGCAGTCTCACGGCAGGCTGGTAGTCCTGAAATCCATAGGAAAGCAGGCTGAGAAGGCATTGCATGGAGGAGGCAGCATCTCATCACCCCTCCACAGCCTCCAGGATCCTGCCTTGAGCTTCTGTCCTGACTTCCTTTGAGTGTGGAACAAGCTTTCCTTCCCAAGTGAACCCCTAAGACAGATCCTCCAAGCAACTCATTCCGTGGCATACTTTTTTGCATCCTACTGAGATTTCCCCAGTTCTTGGGTGTTCCCCATCCTCTCTCCGCTGTAATCCCATCATGACCACTTACTTCCTTGATTCTCTCCCCAGTGGCCCCTACTCCCTTTACACACCATCCACTCGCCTGCGCATGCCCAGCTCAGGAACACCGCTCCTTTCTTAGCCTTTTTAGAGTTCGTAGTTGGGGGGTATAAGAAGAAGAGCTCGTGCAGCTGTGGGGCGGTGTCATCGTGAGAACTGTAGACACGCAGTCTTCATCTTACTTTTCTCTGGTGTAATTTTCCACACTCTTCACAGATGCCTCAGAACCTGCACAGCCCCACCTAAGACCTGTGGAAGCCATCAGGGGCACAGTTTCCTTCGTCTGTGAAATGGTTACCTCTGCTCTGGAGAGGACCTCTTGGGTTTCCGTGAGAAGTGCGCATGCGCCCTTCCTTTGGTTCTGCATAGAACAGAAGCTCCCAGAGCCCTACAGAGGTGGAGACAGAAATAAATGACTCCACATGTGCTGTAGACTATTCCTGAAGGCAGTGCTCATTCTGGACGTTTTAGCTACAAAAACTGGGACTCCTTATCTCCCATGTCAGTGCACCCCAGTTTCTTTTATCAGCCGCATATGGCCAGAAGGTCCATGCACAGGGGACCTCATTGCTCGGGACATTCTCTTTCCTTTGTGATTAGACTGGTCCCATCGATGCCGTTCATTCACAGAGCAGACCTGAGCAGCCTACTTGAGTCAGATTCTGTGCTAGGCATCTCAGATTCCTCTGCCAACAAGCAGGGGAAGGCTTCCCTTGATAACAGCGGGTGTTTAGTTGGATAAAGGAAACAAAACAAGACAAAACCAAACCAACTAACCAACCAAACAGAAACCAAAACAAAAATCATAAAGACCTGAAACTGGAGCTGTGTGTGTTCCGTTGGGGTTAAATGGTGAGTGGCTGATGGCTTGGGGAGTGTCAGGAATGTGTGGAGAGTGGCAGGAGGCTTCTGCTGCCATCGAGGGGTTAAGACAGGCAGTGATCATAAGACACGCTCTGTAAGAAGTCATGGGACTGGTATTTGTTCAGACTTCACAAATGCTTGTGTGTTGAAGTTTGGTCTTTCTCTATGTACTGTGATGCTACATGCTGGTCCCCAAGGCCTGGTTGCCCCCTCGCACGAGAGAATCTGCACATACATCAAGTCATGTGATCTTGCTTCTTAATTTATTTTAATTGGTGAATAAAGATGTTGACATCGTATAGCTGGGCAGAAAGGAGATAGGTGGAGTTTTGATTTCCGGGTTTGGGAAGCTGAGGTGAATGAGGAAAGTGGAGAGGAAATGCCATGGGGTAGGTGAGTCATGAAGACATGGCCATGAGGGCTGGTTAGAGCTAAGAGCGGCCCAGATGGAATACAGCAAGTTATAATCCGGGGTTATTAATAGGGAAGTAGACACAATAGCAAAGAGGGCATATCTGCCCAGCTCTAGTGCCGATTAAGGCTTACTATAAATATAAAAGTTGTGTGACTTTTGTCTGGTAACTGATCAAAGTTAGGGCAGAAACCATGGAGATTTAAATGCTTACTAAGACACTTGTGGATTGGCTTTGTTTGTTTTGTTTTTTTGTTTGTTTTCCACTTGAATACCTGAGAGTAACAATTAAAAGGAAGAAAGATCTGATCTTATTCCACAGGTTTAGAGCTTTCAAGACAAGGTGAGTTTCTTTGTGATCTCTGGGTATGGTGAAGCAGAGTAAAGTTGTGTGCACTGTGTCCAGGAAGCAAAGAGACAGACAGAAGGGGCTGGACTAATATGATGTTCCTAGGGTCATATACCCTAGATGAGCCACTTTCTCCAGTTAGGTCCTACCTCCTAAAGTTTCCAGCAACCCCCCAGAGTATCCCCACCCACTGGGGACTGTAAGACCCCGTCCCTCGGTCAGTGGTACTTACTTTGAGATGCCCCAAGTGAGACACTGAGATGCAGATCGATGCAAAAGCAAGAGGTTTATTTTCTGGCATGTTGGGGGTCAACCTTCATCGGTCCCTCATGGTGAGTTACTAAGAAGATGACTCCAAATGGCTATTATAAGCAGTTTTTATACTTTTTAGGGGCACAGGTTACATCAGAAAAGTTACAGTTTGAACTTATTGGCTAAGCATATTGACCTTTAAATCTATTGGCTAGTAAGCATGACATGAATTTGAACTCTACCTGGGACTTTCCAGAGCGTCAGGTGACTATCAGTACATTCTGAGAATTTTTTTTACTCAATTATGTCCCTGTGGGTGGAGAATGGAACTTGGTCTAGCCTTGACCTCAGGCAGGAGGGGGAAGTTGAAAGGAGGGTGTGGGCCTGGAAAACCCCTTAGGGTCCCTCATTCTCCCCTTTTTCTTGTACAAGCTCCAATCCTGGAGCTATACTCAGGGGTCTTGGGTAACTAACTCATATTCTTCAGGTTCTGTCCTCAGAGTCTAATATTGTTGGTGCAGGGCCATCAGCTGCTCTGTTCCTATTCTCTCTTTTATGAAGGCTATAAGCTTGTTCAATATACAGGGTCCAAAGGTCAACAATAGCAGGAGAACAATTAGGGGTCCTAACAAGGTGGATATAAAGGTGGTTAACCAAGCAGAGGAGTTAAACCAAGGCTGGAACCTGCCCTGATGCTGTTCTCTTTTCTCTCTTCCACTTGGCTAACCCTTTGCTCACCTTGGCCATGGGATCCTTAACTACCCCAGAATGCTCTCCAGTATGTGCTTCCTGATGTCTCACACCCCCAGGTAGCACAAAAATAGTGGTTAACTCCCCAATACTGATGGGCCTGCTGCTGGCTTCTCCCATCTCAGGGGCACACAAATATGGGGGTTTGGCAGGACACTCCTCAACTTCAGGTGTCCGTACCCTAAGCTCCACCCTCCAAGGCTGCTTCTGGGACATGGTTTAGATTCACAAGTCCCTCATTCCCCACATTCAGGTAATCCCTCCCCCTGTGTCTCTAGGGTGGGGATATTCCAGGAGTCAAGGCCCACTGCTGACTTAGAGAGATGGAAGACAAGGTCCGGCCACCAGAGATAAGATAGGTGTTCCTCTGTAGTGGACCAAGCTACATCCCCAGTGACTGAGAGTACTTACCAAGTCACTTTGGTAGGGTTGTGGGGGTTGCTGAGGCTTGGTGCCAGAAGGTACGCCATAACCATCTCATGGTTTCTCTGGCCTTGCAGGAGGGGGTTGCTCGGCTGTCTGGCTGCTGTCCAGTTGGTGTCAGGCACAGGTGCCGGTCTGAGATGAGTTACATGAACGGAGGCAGTTACTCCATCCACTTTAACGGAGGTTGGGGTGGCCAACAACACCAGGAATGGCCCTTTCCACTTGGCTTCCAAATTTTCAGCACGAAGTTTCTTAACATATACCCAGTCTCCAACTTGGTACTTGTGTGGAACCTCTGGGGTACCCGCGATATACAGGGCACTAAGTTTAGACTACAATTCCTGGTGGCTGATCTGGAAAGCTTGCAATCGAGCCATCAGACCCCCGAAAGCTCTGAAAGCCTAAAAAGTCACTCTGGGTCTGTGTGTGTGTGTGTGTGTGTGTGTGTGTGTGTGTGTGTGTGAAGGGAGGGGGGGTCCCATACAGGATCTCAAAAGGGGCCAGGTTAAAATGGTAGGGGGTGTTTTGGACTCGGAACAGGGCCAGGGGAAGGAGCACCACCCAGTCTCCAAGGACAATTTAGTTAAGGTCTCTTTTAGGGCACCAGATCCCCTGGGATTGGAGTGACGGGTGGTTATGAGAGACTTAGTCCTCTGTAAGAGCAGCCAGTTGTGGAGTTGTGTGAACTCTTTATATAGTCTGGGTATTGATAAATGCTTATCGGATCCACTACCTACAAATGTTTTAGCTTATTCTGTTGACTTTCCTATCCTTTGATCTCAAATGTTTTAAATTTTGGTAAAGTTAAAATGGGCTAATTTCATGTCTATCTCATTCTCGAACTTAGTGTTTGTTTTCAATTCAGAATCTCTTGGTTAATTTTTTTCTTTATCTCTTTGAAGATTTTTGTTGTGTTGAGGCCCCCACTATTTATATCTCTTTTCCACTTTAGGTTAACATTTATATATCATATGAGGCAGAGGGCTCAGTTGATTCTTTCTGCTGTGAAGATCCATTAGACCCAACATAATTTGTTAAGGATACAGTCCTTGTCCCTGGAATGAACTTGACTTTGTCAGAAAACTACCAGCAGACATGTCTAGCTTGTGGTCTACTGAGTATGACCCAACTCAAAGTGATAACCTTATTTAAAACAGTATGGTGTGTGTGTGTGTGTGTGTGTGTGTGTGTGTGTGTGGTTTGAACCCATAATTCATAATTCTCAGGTGTGAATTTTGAACATGACATACGTGGAAAGCCTGGACTCACTTATGAGTTGTGTGATGCTGTGCCTTGTTCCCAGAACAGAAATGCTTTAATGAACATGCCACCCCCTGACAGGGATTAACACCCTTTCTTGGGAGCATGAATTCCCATAGAACATGATTAATTCTCACAAGAACAGGTTGCTTTAAAGTAAGTGTGGCATTCTTGGTTGGGCTTTTCTTCTTCTTCTTCTTCTTCTTCTTCTTCTTCTTCTTCTTCTTCTTCTTCTTCTCTCTCTCTCTCTCTATCTATCTATCTCTCCATATACATACACATACATACATATCTATCTATCTATCTATCTATCTATCTATCTATCTGTTTTTCCTTTTTGAGACAGGGTCTCGATATGTAGCCCTAGTTGGCCTGGAACTCTCTATGTAGACTAGGATAACTTCAAACTCACAGAAATCCACCAGCTTCTGTCTCCACTGTTCTGGGATTAAAGGTGTGCCCACGTACCCTGGCATGTTTGACATTTTTTTACTCTTGCTCCCTCTCCCAACAAATGGCCTCACATGCAGTGTTCTGTGTAAGAGATGCTGGGCTGAACAGCTGGTGCTGCTCCCGCTCCAGAGCTCCAGACCCCCCCTCACGTATCTGGTTGGTCCTTCATTCAACCGTGCCTGCCCTCCTCTACTTCAAAATGAAGTCTTTGGTAGTGTGCTCCTCCGCGTCATTGATCTGGCGATGTCTGCATTTGATCATCCTTTGGCAGGGCGGTTTGACTGATTGTGGAGATCCTGGTTGATAATCTCGTCTCAGCCCTTTATATGTAAAAATCTCTCCTGCTGCCCTCTAGGGCCTCCTTTAGAATTGTCACTCTCTTTTGGTTAATCTTGAGTTTCCTGATAGCTCTGTCTTGGAGGAGTTCCACCAGTGTTCTTACTGCTCTTCTGGTATAACCAAGTTTGGCCAGTCTTTTCTCCTTCCTCCAAGAAGGAGCTTTTCCGCTCTGTTTACATTTAGTGTGACAGTGTTTTAGGTGGGTCCCTAAGGCAGAAAATGTATCGGTGCATTTTAGAAACTGAGGCGAAGATTACCTTGAGTGGGACACGCCGAGGGAAGGAGAACAGAGAGCTGTGGTTAGCCGGGGCTAGGCCACCCAGGGCAGCCTCTCGAAGTTCATGGCAAAGAAACTGTACATCGAGGATTAAAGGGGGTTGGAAGGTTTGAATCAGGAGTGCGATATGAATGTGCTGACACGGCCAGAGCTGTTTGGGGACGTGGGTTGTGGGAGAAGGGGGCACAGGGAGGCTCATCAGAGCCTGTTGCCATCACTGAGGGAGATTAGGTAAGCCTCCATGAAAGCCTTTTCTGATGTCTCCTTCCACTTTATGCAAGACCCAAGACCGTTTCTCAGCCTCTGTCGCCCTCTGTCACTCTCTTCCTGGCCCTCCTCTTTAGGACACATGCATGATCAAATCCCTCCTAACAAGTAAAAGCCTCTTTGTCATCCTCGATCATGAATCTCCCTGGATATGGCTCAGCCTCTTCTGCTTTCCATACAGAACTTTTCGTTTCCTGTCTGGCGCTCTGAGGTAACGCCAGCCATAACCACTAGGCAACGGCTGCCTCCTGAGCTCCTTTGTTATCCTTATCGATAGCTGCTACCCTCTGGGAATGGCGGCTCACGGCTGTCTCGGTTGACAGCCTTGACTCACAGAACATACAAGGTCTCGAGTTTACCTTTTTATACAAATTACTGAAAGCTAAAGTTGTATTATGCTCTCGGAACCCTGGGAGTAACCATTGCATCCATACTTTCTACCTATCTTTTTCTCAGCATCTTTGCAGCAACTTGAAGTGAATCTTTCCTCTTAGGCTCATTAGCAATGAACTAACTCGCTTATTCCACAATATTTTTTGAGAGCTGATATTGTGCCACGGACCACTATACTTTCAAAAATGTCTATAATCTGACCTATCTGAGGTCTTGTACCATGCTTTGAGGACACCAGGAAACTTGTACAGACTTAAAGTACTCTAAGATGTCCTGGTTTTCTGTACAAGCCAGACATATTTCAAAGTATTTTAAAGTTTGGTTATCTTTTTAAATTTTATTTTCACTGTGTGTGTGTGTGTGTGTGTGTGTGTGTCTGTGTGTGTGTCTGTGTGTATGTCTGTGTATGAGCACATGTGTACATATATATGCAGGTACTCTTGCAGACCAGAAGAAGGCATCAGATTCCCTTGAGATGGTGTTACAGGTGACTGTGAGTGCCCAGTGTGAGCGCTGGCTACCGAACTCCAGTCCTCTGGAAGAACCACAAGTGTTGCTAGCTACTGGGGCATCTCTCCAGTCCCTAATTAGGCTATCTCATGGATGAGACTGAGCACAGGTCCTAATGACTCCAAAGCCCCGCCCCATTCCCTGCGTGTATCCCACTCAGGTAAAGAAAGAGCCCGCCCTGTACTCAGGAGACCCCTCACATTCTGCCTCCTTACACATTTTAGAGCATATGTCATGAATAAAAAGACACGTTCATCAGACATTTTCTTTTATAACACGCCATCAAGGCCCTAGAACGAAAAATGACGTAGGTTTCCCTTAAAGAGGATCATCAGGTGTATTGGGAAAAGGTTAAAATATAGTACAGGCCCGCCAGGTCTCTGCTCCAAGTCCCGGCGGGTCTCTCTCCTGCCCAGCACCGACTCCTTCCAAGTATCCAGAAACACATCTGATGCACTCCTCCTCCTCCTCCTCCTCCTCCTCCTCCTCCTCCTCCTCCTCCTCCTCCTCCTCCTCCTCCTCCTCCTCCTCCTCCTCCTCCTCCTCCTCCTCCTCCTCCTCCTCCTCCTCCTCCTCCTCCTCCTCCTCCAGGCTCCCTCTCTCCCCGCCCCTCCTTCTCTTAGCTCCTCCTCCTCGCTCCCCTCCAATCACTGGCCTCTCACTGCCTCAATGTGAATGGATAGGAAATAACCTTGCATCAATCAGGAAGCTAAACTCGGGGACATTCAAACCTCTATCCTAATTGATGGTTGGCATTAAATTATAGATGATTTATGATCAGGAACTTTTTACTTAATCGAGGGGATTTGACCCAGCAAAATCTGCTACAGATTTTCTTTTTTTTTTCTCTTTTCTTTCTTTTTTTTTTTTTTTTTTGTATATGTGAAACATGATCGTTTGCTACCAACATCCATTATAAAATTGGAAGTAACTTCTATTTGAGAGGACTAACAAACGCTGGCCTCTGGCCGAAAGCACGCACACATTCTAAGACTGTCAAGAGTCCTCAGAAAGTTAGCAGGACTTACAATTGCATGATCCAAAATCAAGACACTGGAGACAGCAGTGTCCCGGGCCCCCCCTGGAAATGTGATGACCTCATGTTGTGACCCTTCCCGTACCTGGCCACTCCTCCAGCCCAGAAGCCCGGTGCTGTGCTTGGCTCCCTGACAACTGGCATAGTGGGGACAAGTCTGCGTGCTTGTGTTCCGAGGCCCACTCCTTCCCAGTAGCAGGGTAAAAACGGATCAACTCTACCCAGCCAGGTTTTCTTCAGGAGGCTTGAGGGAGGTGATACTCAGTGGGTTTGCCCGTCCATCCCTTCTGTCATCTGTCCTCTTGAGGTCCGATAGACTATTGGAGCATGAAGGAACTCGGAGAACGGCCATGGTTTCTGCTTCTGTGGAGTTTACATCCCAATGGTGAGCTGACGTCAGACAACGTCATCAAAGCGCTCTGTGGAGATGGCTGGGAATGATGACCAATAAAAAGAAACCTGGGGTCAAGGAAATTATAAAAGCAATTCCTGGGGCTGTTTGGGTTGGCTCAGTGGTTAGGAGCACGCGTGAGCTCAAATTCCCTGCTCTCCTGTTGAACCATTCACAACCACCTCCAGGGGTTGTGTAACTCCAGCTCCAGGGGATCCGATGCCCTCTTCTGGCACCTGCAGGTACTGCACACACAAGTTATACCACTGAAATTAATGAATCTTAGAAATCAGTGATAGCCATCTGCCTCAACACACCTTTCTAACAAAAAAGCACTCACACATATCTACTCTTATATTATGATGTAAAGACTTTTTCTTGAGGGTCTGGGTCTGCAGGGTGACGTCCTGCCTTGTTTTCCTAACATAAACCACTTTCCTTAAACAAGACAAATGAAAACAGGCGTGTGATCCTTCTAGAGTTTTATGGATTTTTTTTAACCAGTTTGGAAAATTTCCTCCTCACTTCCAATCAGCACACTTGTTTTCTGGGACCTCTTCATATTTGGTTATTTGAAAAGCAGCCCGAAGTGGAATCTTTAAGGGTCCTTTGGAAAGTCACTTGTGTTGGATGGTGTTTTACTGGGGCAATCGTGTGAAGGTGTGTTTTCCTGAAGTGGACAGAGGTGAAAGGATGTTTCAGTAAGGCGGTCGCGTGAAGGACATTTAGCTGAAGCAGACACATCAGAAAGCATGATCTGCTAAAGCAAGCACGTGAAAGGACATGTGATGAAAGATTCTTCGCAGATGACACGCATGTCTTGGTCCACCTTACATTTCACAGTCTGGGCTGTATTTGTCAGGACTACATAGGAAGAAACGTGCCAAAATCTTCAGGTGGTGTGCGGCAGTTTCTGCCACTTCCTCGGACTCAGGCAGATCGGCAGAGTGATCTCAGCAGAGACAGATTCATGTGCTGTGGAGGACACGGGATGTCTGGAGGGTCTAAATAGGACTGGACAGCAGTGGTGGAGGCGGAGCTCCAGTGGTGGAGGCGGAGCTCCAGAGCTGGCTCTGCAACACGTGCTGGTCCACGTCTTCGCTGATCTTCGTTACCCTGAAAGAGGCACAGCTGAGAACTTCTCCTGGCGTTCCTCCTGGTCCCTCCTGCTGAGTCATGGGGAGGCTGAGGTCTGACTGTCTCTGCTAGTAGTGCCACCATGGCTGATTTGTGTTTGCTGTCCTGACTCTACTGAACTGGACTGCTGGTGTATCCGTTATGTGTTTGCGAGTGGATCGAGATGCCACTGCTAACCTGTGAAATGAACTGCCGATTTCCAGATAGCACACACAGAAGTTGCTCCAAAGAACCTTTCTAGAGAGTTCCGCTGCAACCCTGCGGCCAACCCTTTCTTTTTCACGACCTCTGGTGGGTGGTGGGCTAAAAGGGAGGTTAAAGCATTTAACAACCATCATTAAAAATAAGGTTTGAAAAAAATTAAAGTTACAAGAGAGCCCATTTAGAAATAACAGTCATCTACACACTAGTAAATTAGAAAGTGATATAATTATGATACCAGGGCCATCTTCTATCTGCCACAGGGACAAGGAATCAACACTCTCTTAGTTGGTAAGCCGCCGTATTGACGGGAGACCCTTTGTGGGAAGAGTAGTAGGGTTACACAGGATAAGATGTATTTGGCTGTAAGTAATAGAAGCCACAACTCAACAGCATCCTGAAGTTTGTTTTGTCCCAGCACACAGTAAGGCAGTTGCTCTGTGCTGTCACTCAGTGTGCCTGCACCTGTGTGACATGAACTGGAAGCGATTTCCACAAAAGACCAACTTCCATTATAGATGGGGCTTTGTGCTATGCTACCTGGCATTTTCCAGATCTGGGCTTTTCTATTCCACTGGAAGACATGCTCACCGTGATTCATCAAAGTCACCGTATGCACTAAAAAGAGGTACAGCAACCACATGGGAAACACTGCCTTAGACAAGGAAGACATCAGTGACTTCATGCAGGAAGATGTTGGGAGGCCTTTGAGATTCTGCAGGGACACAACTGTATCTCACAACTACAGAATTTTCTGTAGATCCTGCTCTAGCACCTGTAGAAAATTAGACATGTGTCCTTGGTGCTTCCACATCTAGCAGTTGACACATGCGCAGACACAGGCACACACAACAAAGAACAAAGGAGACCTTTCCTATAAGCTCTCCCATCGATCAGGATTGGTCACATGACTCTACCCTAGCTGCAAGGGAGGCTGAGAAAACCAGTGACAGGCATTTTAGCATCTCTACATGGACTCCACCTCTGTGCTGGGAAGGCAAGACAGTGTGGAAGACATGGTGGGCTTTTAGGTGTGAGCATCCTACCTACCCTGGGCAACAGTTGAATATTTCACGCAGGGGAAATGGCACATATTTCTTAATTTAGTGGCCGAGTAAGTGGAGTCTCGCGAGGCAGCCAGGCAACAGAAAGGAGATGCATAGCTGTAACTGGTTCACATGGGAGCGTGCTTACCTGGGATAGGGGCTCTCTAGAAAAGGCCCCGTGAAGCCAATGAAGAGAGATGGGACATGGAGATGGATGTAGGATCAGCTAAAGAGTGGGTCAATGGGAAGGTGAGCTCTTGGACTCAATGAAGTGTGTGTTTTTCCCACTAGCTGCCCACCCCTGGGGACCCTGACTTGTACTAACACTGAGGGTCCAGAGTGGCCTGGCTAGCACTCCCAGGAGTAGGCAGGATGGTATGTGAGACTCACAAAGAGAAGCCAAAGCAGAGCACACACTTTCTAGCTGCTGCAATCCCTTCCAGCAGAGGTGAGGACGGGAACTTCCTGGCAACAGTAAGTAGCAGGATTCAGAGGGGTGGAGTGGTAGGGGACACACTGTAGGGGACATGACTCCAAGGGGTCCCAGTGTGAGCTCACACCTGAAAAGCAAGACCAAGGAGCTCAGGGCTCTTTGAGGGATGATTAGAAGATGGTTTAGGCTATCTCTGCCCCTGCTCCATACACTCAGTTCCGACCATTTATGGTCCAACCTTGACTAACCTTCCTGGCAGCAGGTTTGACGCCAGGGATTGGGAGACAGAGGAGTGACTCAGACTTTGCTGATGCTTAGCATATTTTTCTCCCAAAGCAGAGTGACACCCCCCCCCCCAGAGGGTAGCTCTTGCCTGGCCCTGTCTCTTGGCACCAATAAGGGCGTCTCTGCAGTCTCTCGAGACAGGCCAGATTCTGGATGGTGAGGGATTGGAATGTCTCCCCTAGATCTACAAGAAGGGCTAGCTGATGTAGTGACAGGTTCTATGGGGAAGTTGGAAGAGCAGCCCAGACCTTGGGGCCCTGAATTTCTGCTTTGAGGGGTATCTGCCCCTGATATTTTGGATGACAATGCAGGCATATTATCAGAGATGTTGTCACAGAAGTGGGTAATGCTTTATGGGTCTCTGGGGGCTGGTGTTAGGCTTGTACTGGGGTGGACTGAATGGTGGCTATGTGTTAGGCTTGTACTGGGGTGGACTGAATCTTCCCTCTATGTGTGTGTGTGTGTGTGTGTGTGTGTGTGTGATGGGTGGGGGAACTGTCCATGCACTCAAGGGTATTAAGCAATATTCCTGTCTTATACCCACCAGATAGCAAAGGCATCCTTCTTCTGTTGGTACATGGTCAGGTATCTCCTCAGAGTTGAAAAATAATCTCAGACAGAGAGCCAGGAACTCAAGGTGAGCAAGGGTCACCAGGACCATTCCTGTGCACAGGTACTTTGGGAAGAAGAGGATGGCGTCTGGCGTCTGGTGTGGACCATGGTGCAGAGCACTGTGCCCGAGTCCAGCAAAGGTGCTCAGTGGAGGAGAGGTTTGCTGAGTGCCAAGGGAGGACAAGGAAGGGCTGAGAGACAGCCCCCTGTCACTGTCACACAGCAGGGCTGAAGTCATCTTCTAACATCTAACATCTGGAAGGCCTGGATTCCTCTGCTGCTGGTCACACAGGCAGGGCCGTGTGTGGAAACCCGTAGGGTTGCCCTGTGGTCAGATCAACCTGGCCTTCTCCCAACAGTAGCCACAGGTCTTGTCACTGTTCCCACGACTCAGCCGCAAGTAGACAGAGATGTGGGGCAAAGCTGCCAGCCAACGTTTGAAGGGTGAAGGAAGCCAGCCCCTCATGGTAAGTAGGAAAGGACCAGGGTCAGAACTGTCCTCAAGTCCTACCCTTCAGGTTGGAGGAGGAGGAGTATGGGGGAGAGGCTTGGGTCAGTAGTAGCTGGCCCTTTAAGAACTGTTTGTAGGAGTGGGGAGATGACTCAGTGAATAAAGCACCCACTGTGCGTAGTGAATAAAGCACCCACTATGCATATGTGAAAACCAGAGATTTGATCCCCAGAACATATAAAAGCCAGACCAGCATGGCAGCCACCCATAATCCCAGCACTTAGAGGCCAGAGAGAGATACACGGGATCTCAGGGAAGGTCGGTTAGCTGGGCTAGGTGGAATTGGTGAGTCAGCAAAAGAACCTGCCTCAGGAGATGCAGTAGAGAGCAATGGAGGAGGGGATAACATGAATTTAGGCCTGTGTGTGTGTGTGTGTGTGTGTGTGTGTGTGTGTGTGCATGTGTGTGCGTATGCATGTGCAAAAAGGAATAGAAAAAATAAATGCTTCTTTCGGAGCCTGTGGTTCTTGCCTTCTTCCACCTAGGAAAAGGCAGGTTGTATGCAGAAGGCCCCCTGTGTGAGTGCCAAGGGCTAGAGTGAGGATGCTCTGTGAATACAGAATGATGTGGGGCTGGAGGTTGGACAGGAGCTGAGCTCGGGCTGCCAGCCAGGACTCCCGCTGTGGGAGGCCGGTGGCTTTTTGCTTGGGCCTGCCCTTCCTTATCCTTTCTCTGTGGCCTTCCAGCTCACCTCCTCGTCAGCAGCAGCAGTGGTGCAGTCTCGGCACTGCTCCAGGGCTTCCAAGGTCCGTCAAGAGGAGAGTCTGCCCTTGGAGACAGAAGACACCGAGAGGCAGAGCTTTGCAAGCTGTCTAAACAGCCCTGGGAGCTGTAATTCAGTCCCGAACACACACTCCAAGGATCAGGGCCATCTCCCGGCACTGGGCCAAGGTACACGGTGCTTCTGGCCTTTGTGAGGCCTCTTCCCCCCTGCCCTGGATGCTTCCTTAGTGGGCTTCTGGCTGTGGGACTTTCTTTGACCATCTGGCATCTGAGTGTTCTTATTGTGAGTCTTGAAGAGGACAGAGACCTCACCCCCTCACCCCTAGAACAGCAACACATATTCCCAGGCCCCCTTGTGGCTGGGGTGCTCTAAACCTCTACGCCACCTCTCACACACGTGTCTCCATCTGACCTTGACGTCAGAACTTGTTGAAGCAGAGTTTTGGGGACCTGGAGGAATCTTGGGTTTCTCTAGGGTAGGGATGGGAGTGGATGCCTCGTGCTGGGGCAGGCAGGCGTGTGAGATCATTGTTGGGTCAGTGCTGGACTGTTTCTAGTGGACTTTAAGGCAGTGGATCTTTCACACAGTCCTTCATGCTACGGTGACCCCCAGTCATAAAATTATTCTTGTTGCTTCTTCATAACTGTAATTTTGCGATGGTTAGGAATCGTAACGTAAATATCTCTGTTAGGCCACCCTGTGAAGGAAACAATCAATCCCGAGTGGGATTGTGACCCATGGTTTGAGAACTGCTGCTTCAGGGTGATGCGCTGAGTTTTCTAGAATGTGCTCGTCTGCGCCTCTCAGAAGCCCTGCAAGCTCCCAGTCTGCTCTCAACAAACTGTTTCTGTTCTGAAGAGCACCTGTACTCAAACATGCACTCTGTCTAGACCAAACGTTTATGTCACCCAGCATTCCTGTGTTGAAATCTAGCTCCAGGTGTGGCAGTATTTGGAAGCCGTTGGGCACAGTGGCAGAGCCTTTTAGATGAAATTAGTGTCTGGTAAGAGTCAGCCGGGTTTCCCAGCTGCTTGTGCCCCGTGAGGACAGTTTAGAGATGACTGTCAGCTAGGATCTGCCAGCACCGTGACCTTGAACGTCTAACCCCCAGATTGTGAGACTAAATTTCTGTTGCTTATAAGCCACCACGTGCCACCTAGTCTATGGTGTTTGTCACAGAAGCGAGAGTGGATCAAGATCCCATTGTTCAGCAAAACTCCAGGTAATCGATAAACCTCAGGTCCTCTTCCAGGAAGTCTTCTTGTATTGCTTGGCAAGAAGAAAAAGCACCCGGGCTTCCAAGTCTGAGGCCTCATGGGGTGTAGCTCAAGTATGAGCACTGAACACTTGAATAATGAGTCAAGACTATAGGGTGGTGGGCTGGGGAAACTTATACTCTGATGTGGGTTCAAATCCCAGCTTAGCCGCAGGCCAGCTGCATAGTTTTCAGCAGCGGACTCCAGCTCTCTGACCTTCATTTTCCTCTTGTGGAAAATGGGTCTGTGACGGGAACCTCTGGGAGGGACTGCTGTGAATCTCAGAAGAGCTCCCCACCCCACAACTCCTTCTTTGCTGTGCTGGGATGGGTTATACAGAGCTGTGTAGCAACAGGTCAGGCCGGTGAGAGCTCTACCCCCACAGAGCCACCGGTCTCCTGCCTCTCCGCACACACAGAAATGATGTTGATGTTTCTGAATCCTGGCTCTTAGTCTCCTGCTGAGAGCCTCAGATGGGCTCTAGATGGCCAGCTGTGGCCAGGAGATGTCATGTGACTTTAAATGGCTGCAGACGTCCTAGGTTTGGTGAGGGAGCTGGGCAGGCCTCTGTCTGGGGCTCACAATCTTACCTGTACCTTCATGGGTTTACTAGTGAAGGTGTTATTAGCCACTAACTGTGGTTTAATTGTCAAATACATGCATCCTGTACAAACAAGAAGGGAAGAGTAGGTTGCAGGGAACTGTTCATGGTTCAGTCTTGTATCAAGAGGTCGGCGTCCTATTAGCCTTTGACTCTACCAATCTTAGACCTCTCACCTCATGTTTTCATCCTAATTGCAGCAGCTCCAGAAATCACACCTTCACAAGGATACCATTCAAACCAGGAATGATAAGGCTTCTCCCCTTGTGAAAATCTCCTGTCAAGGAGCCTACTAGAGATTTCTTCTTGCTTTTCCTGCGTGAGTACTGTGAAAGAAAGGCAATCAGAGGAGGCACCTGTTATTTTCAACTCATGTTATTGGAGAGTCTGCCGGGCTAGCTTTTATTACTGTAATTTGATACAACCATGAATTACCCGGGAAGAGGGTACCCCAAAGGAAGAATTGTCTCCATCCGATGATCGACTGCGGTTGCATCTGTGAGAAATGGTCTTGATTCATGGTTGACATAGAAGCCCTGCCCACTGTGGGCGGCACATCTCTAGGCAGATAGCCCTGGGCTTTTATGAGAATGCAGGGTGAGCATGAGGCAGAGAGTGAGCCAGCCAGTGGCTTTCCTGAATCATGTCTGCTTCAAGCTCTTGCCATGAGTCTCTGCCCTGATTTCCCTCAGTGATAGATTGCGACCTGGAAGTACAAGCTGCAATAAACTCTTCCTTTTCCCCAAGTTTGTTTTCCCGTCATGGTGTTTATTAAGAAGAAAGCAAACTAGAAAAGAGAGAGATTTTCCCCAGTGTGGAAGAATGACCACCGGGTGGCCACCCAGCTCGCCTGTGTGAGAGGCCAACTTTAGTTGTGTCTCAACAGAGCCATGTCTAAGTGGTCCTGGAAACTTGGAGGCCATGCACAAGTGTATTGGCGAAAGGCTGCTCAAAGCTTCTTCTTCGTAAGCCCAAGGAGATGTACACGAGACACTGCAGGGCTGGCAAGGTCAGGTTTCTCGGCGAGCCAGTGGTGTGCTGGCTCTAGCTCTTCTTGGTTCTTTTCAGCTCTTTAAGGGAAGAAAGGTGTCTAGAGATGTTTCACTCTGACTTTCTTCTTTTCATAGTCAGAAAAAACTTCTTTCAACAGTGCGTGGGCCAGCACTAAGGGATCACGCACTGGACACGCATGACTGCTTGGAGCCGTCTGTGGCAGCTTCCCCCTGAGCAGCTTTGTCCTTATCTGTGGATGTTTGTAAGAGACAGGGTGGGGCTGGGGTGGGGCTGGGGTGGGGTCAGGGAGGTGGGGGGCAAAATGTGAAGTTGTTTTTGGAATGTGGTATGATCTGGATTCTCTTTCTTTGGAAACGGTCATGTTCCTTCTGCTGGGCTCTCAGAGGGTAGAAAGGCAGTCCAAAGGAAGAGCAAGGCTCTCTCACGCTGTGATGTCTCCCTTCCCCAGAGCATTGGTCACAGAGTCACAAGGTCATGGCTGTGCTTGCTTGGGACCCCTGAGTACATCCTGTTAGCCTGAAGGAGACATTGCTATCCTGCCTGGTGGCGAAAGGACACAGGCTTTGGAGGTGCCAGGCTTTTGGGGCTCCCGCCCATTTCTGTCATTTCCGTGTACGACCTTCAGCAAACAGCTGAAGATAATATAAGACTTTCAGTCTTATAGCTCTGGAGCCTCAGTTTCCCCAGCTTGGCCAAAATGAAACACTCTCTCCTAGGGTGTGGCTTGCAGACCGCAGCCAAGAGACTTTGCAAAGACTGGAGGTCTACTTGACAGGTCATCATCTCTGGCGGGTTATTTTCCATCCTCATACTGATGTTGCCACCACCATCTGCTGAGTGTTCCTTTGTCCTGACCGTGTCCTGAATCTTCTACCCAAATGACCTATTGAGCCATCAGCGGGGTTTGCTGCTGACATCTAGACCAGGAGACTTGAGTCTCATCGAGGACAGGATTTGTCCTTGACACCTGGCTGGCAGGTGGCAGGTGGCAGGTGGCAGGTGGCAGGTGGCAGGTGGCAGGGGGCAGGGGGCAGGTGGCAGGGGCAGGGAGCAGGATAGATTGAACCTCCAGCCTTGCCTTTCCTTGTTGAGAAGTGCTTTGACCCTTCATCGTTTGTAAATATCTCATGCACTTGAGTGGAGGTCTAGTTCCATGGGCCAGGTCAGAGCCTCTGCTCAGGATCTGTCTCATCCCCACACATCAGAGGCAATCACATGACCTAGTGTTGACCAATCAACCGGTGTATCTCCCATCTCACCGAAGTTCAAGGCGAAATGCTCAAATTGTCCAATGATCCCCAATCTTTGGGGACATGTTGGGGGAATCTGTTTGGAAAGAAACAAGCAGACTGTGGAGCTTTGAGACTACAGAAGCCCACTGGAGAGGCTGAGGTAGAAAAGGCACAAATGTCAGGAGCTGCGGCAGGACACCTCGACCAAGCTGTCCCTAAAGCCACCTGCCTCTTACGAGGAGATGTCCCGGCTGAGATGCCTGTGGTCACACAGCACCCGACCAGCAGAGGCCACAGAGTCGGTCGGTTGTTGTAGCAGAGTTTCCAGCCCGTCTTTCCTGGAACCCTTTCTGCGTATATGGGATGTACGTGAAATGCATCCCATCTCCCCACCAAAGCTGGAACATATTTTTGGTATGGAACTTTGGCACAGAGGATTTGGTGGGGCTTCAGCTTGGCTCTTTGGATACAAGAAACTGCCAGTTACTGCTGGAAAGGGAGGGGCCCTGACAGGACCCGGGACTGGAGGGCAGGCAGGGCCTCTGGCAGCCTCGGGATAGGCACATGGTCCTTCCTTGCAGACTTTCTTTCTTCCTGTTCCAGCATTTTACCCAGCTTCCCACCGCCAGTGCTGCCTCCTAAGTTTCAGTTCCTCTGATATTTGGGGACAGTTGGTTCATCCAAGGCACAGACTCCCCGACACAACATCCTTTCTGCCTCTGTACAGTCTCTTTGGAGACTTTGGGAAGAGGAGGATGGGCTCAGCTCGTCCTTTGCTGACGTCCCTTGACTGCTAGTGAGCCTGCAGGTTCTTAGCCCTGCCGTTGACACAAGTCCCAACGGCTATGCTGACAGCCACTGGGTGTCCAGACAGTGTGGGTCTTCTGACCCTTCAGAGGGTATTGAAGACATCGAAAGTGAGGCTAACTCTCCAGTAGGAGGAGTCAACCTCACGGTACCCCAGACTGCCATGGGGTCAGAGGTTGAGGACCATCATGTGTGAAGGTTCAAACTAAAACTGAGATCATGGACTTTATGGTCTGTGCCAGTCAACTGCCACGGTGACAAAGGCACTGGCTCATTAACTTATGGTTGACTTTGACTTAAGCTTTAGGGGTGTGAGTCTCCCCTCTGCTGATCCATTGTCAGGAGCCTGCAGTGAGGCAGTGGAGCATGATGGGAACGTTTGGTAGAGCAAAGCAGCACGAAGCCAAAAACCAGAGAGGGTGGTGGGGTGGGGAATCCATGGTCTCAAGGGTATCTCTTCAGTGACCTCACTTCTTGCCACTAGACCCCAACTCCTAAAGCTTCCCTACCTTCCCAATAGCACCACAGACTGGGGACACGTGGGTCTCCTGAAGACACAAGGTGCAAGTTTGGTGGTTTGCTAAAGCAACCGTGGCTGTGGTAGGAGCAGCTGCTGTCCGGGGGCGGGGGGGGGGGGCGGCAGGAGGGCTGCCGTGGACTCTGAAGTCAAGGAAGATGCTTGGTGCTGAGGCCAATGCAGTGAAGGCAGCCAGTGTGGTCATTCTGGAGCACAGAAAGATGCTGTGTCTAAAGCTGGAAGGAAGTTGGTATATCTGAAGAACTGTCGGGGGAAGGGTGACAGTGGCCAGAGGCCCCAGCAGTACGCGTCTCACGCGCAGGTCCTGGTATGACAACTGCAGTTCATTCTGAGCTCCAACAGCAGGACATCAGCGGATGGACTCCCATTCTACTCCCAGAGTCCGAGCCCCTCGGGGGAAGGTCATACTTTGTCTTTGAGCTTGAATTGTTCTTTTTCTGTGCAAAGCGTGGATGGGAACTGGGCCAAGCTGTGAGAAATGCTGCAAAGATAAGTGAGAAAATGGACTTAATAAGACAAGGTTAAGAACAGCTGCACTTTGACAAACCTCTGTAAGTGTGAGAGTGAGTGAAATGTGTGTGTAGTGTGTATGTGTGCATGTGTGTGTGCCTGTGCATCCGTGTGCATGTGTGGCATGTGTTGTATATGTGTGTATGTGTGTGTGTGTGCTGCATGTGTATGGTGTGTGTGTGTATGTGGTATGTATATGTACCTGTGCATCCGTGTGCATGTCTATGTGTTGTGTATGTGTGTGCTGTGTGTATATAGTGTGTGTGAGTGATGTGTATGTGGTGTGTATGTGTGCATGTGTATGTATCTGTGTATCCGTGTGCATGTGTGGTATATGTGTGTGTGTGCTGTGTGTATGGTATGTGTGAATGTGGTATGCATATGTACCTGTGCATGTATAGGTGTTGTGTATGTGTGTGCTGTGTGTATATAGTGTGTGTGAGTGAAGTGTATGTGGTGTGTATGTGTGCATGCGTATGTGCCTGAGCATCTGTGTGCATGTGTGGTGTGTGTGTATGTGTACTGTGTGTGTATGGTGTGTGATGTGTGTTTGCTGTGCATAGTGCATGTGTGTATGAGTGCCTGTGTATGCGTGTGCATGTGTGGCATTTGTCCATGTGTGTTGTGTATGTGTGTGTGTGCTGTACATTTGTGCATGTGTTTTCCTGTGTATGCGTGCGCATGTGTGTGTGTGTTCGCGCGTGTGCGTGCGTGAGCATTTGTGCACGTGTGTGTGAGTTCCTGTGTATGCATGTGCATGTGTGGTGTGTGTGCATGTGTGCTTGTTGTGAATATGTGCATGTGTGTGCGTTCATGGGCATATGGAATCCAGAGGTTGATGTCAGACTTCTTCCTCTATTGATATTCAGCTTACTTTTTGAGACAGGATGCGGCGGCTCTGCTGGCTGGCAAGCCCCGGGGAGCTGTCTGCCTCTGCCTCCCCAGTGCTGAGCCTACAGGTACACGCTACCGGGTCCGGCTTCTTATGTAGGTGTTGGGGATACAGACCCAGTTCCCCACACGTGTGCAGCAGGCCTATTAAGACAGAGCCACCTTCCCGGCCCCTTGGTAGGAATGTTATTTTTCCTTTGTTTGGCAACAAAACAGCAAAGGGTCATCCTCCTGCCAACGTGCTTCTCCTTTGTCTGAGCCAGGCTGGCTTGGCGCCCCATCTTCTGAATGTGTTCAGCTCACACCCAACACCCTTGTCTCAGAATCCTCTGCCTCCGTCCTCTCCGTAGGACACCGTGTGCGTGCACAGGCTCCTGCTTTTCACATATCTCTTCCCACGGTTGATCATCCAAACTTTCCTCTCCTCCTCCCTGCCCTTCTCTTGGGGAGGAAGTTTAATGTTTACAAACCTCGTCTCATGAGGGTCTTGTCTTGATTTCATCCAAGTGCTCCAGCCCTATTTCTATAGCTTTGTGTGATTTTTCCATTCACCTCGTGGAGATGAAGTATCAAGTTGATGTTGAAGGGACCCTTGAAGTCAGACATAGCAGGCCCCAAACTCCTCTGACCAGCAAACCTTAGGCAAGTGGGCTCACCATTCTGGCTCCTGACCTCCAAACCCAATTCTTTCCACTGTAATACTTTGTCATACTATGGTCCTGTTTGGTACATAAGTATTCAATAATACCGGGGTGTGTTTCTGCAGACTGTACTACACTTCTAGTTTCATACGCATGCACCTTACCTTCTCTTAAGGGCCTTTTGATAAGTTTCTTTCCATGTTGTAAGGACCGGGTTTTGGGGTTTGCAGTTGTCTGTTTTCTGTTGCTATAACAGAATACCCAGTGCACTGCTGTGTGTATAAAGAAGAGAGAGTTATCTGAGTCACATGCCTTGCAGCTGGAGAGTCCAAATACTATGTTGCTGCTGTCTTGGCAAGGGCCTCCCTGGTTAAATCACGGCTCAGTAAAGAAGTGGAAAGGGACCTACTGTCTGCAGAAGAGATCAAGCACATGTGGGCAGCCTTGCTTTATAATGACTCTACTAAGAACCAACTTGCTGTGTGATCGGAGCCTGAATTCCTTCTGAGGGCAGAGCCTCCCCTGCTATAGTGGCTGCTGAAAGGCGTTACCACTGCCTGTCATGACAGAACTCTTCCTGTCCCCACAAGCACAAGGGTCCGCAGGCCTGCAATCCCACGGAGGGCCGGCAAGCCGAGAGGACTCACCGGATTCCAGTGTCTTCTATCTTCTGCAAGAACAACCACTACAGCTACCTTGCAGCCAAGTTGTCCAGAAAACCAGCATCCTTGTAAAAAAACGATACCTGTTTACACAAATGTCACTTTCTAAGATCTGACGGGACAGGGCAGAACCCTGAAGTGGAAAACCTTCCAGACTTTATTGAGCAATCAAACTGCTGGCCACATCCCCTGGGGAAGGCTAGGAGCCATGGTGGTTACAGGACAGCCTCTCTCTGGGGAAAGGGCCATACCACTGAAGAGCCCCTTGACTAACAGGTCTCTCTCCTCTTTATTTTTCTAAGAACCTTTTTAGAATTTCACTGGAAACCAAACCAAACCAAACCAAACAACAAAACAAACAAACAACCCCCCCAAAAAAAACAAAACAAAAAACCCCACACATTTTGCTAAATTTGGAGGCCTCGCTCGTAACCACTGGGCCTGGTCCTAGTGACCAAACCAAGAGAAAACCAGAGCCTCCTGGCCCCACTCACTGTTTATTGCTGGCAAAAGAGCACTCTGGGTTTCACAGTAAAAAGGGTTAGAAAATTGTATGAAAAGTCTCAGAAGACTCACGCGGACATCAAATAGCTCTTACAAAACCAATGCTGTAATTAGTTAGGCCTAAACGAATCAGAACCATATGGCTTGAAAGTTAAGGGGGAGAGAGAGTGGAAGGGAAGAAAATGTCCGCTGGGATTTAATCAAACAAAAAAAAGTTGGAAACATTGTTGATGTTCACCGAGCTCAGCTGGGTTCCCTGATCTCTCTGAAGCGCTACTCCGCTCTTCTGATTCCTCCAGTGAACGGGGAGGCTTATTCTGGACGGGTAGGGGAAGCATCCAGGCAGTGGGGCAGGTGTGGGCTGGAGGTTAAGCTGGAGAGAAGTTTCCGTGGACTCGGATGAGCAGAGCAGAGAGGGTGGAGTGGAGGCAGCCGGCCTCTCGTAGATTGCGGGCAGTTTCCTTATAGCGATGGGGTGGGTGCCTACCTTGTACGGGGGAAGCGGAAACCCGGGATGACCTGACGTTCTGGAGGCCCTGTACCCACGACAGGCTGCGTCCTGAGCAATTTCAGAATTGTAAGCAAGTTAGAATGGCTGACCTCAGCTCATCCGTGACTGCCTTCCCTGACCACCCAGTCAGAGCCACCAGCCCCGCCCCCCCTCCAGCTTCCTTCTAGCCACTCTGAGACATTTGCCTTGGCCTTGTGGGACTTTTCAAAGCCGGACACGGTTCTGTTTCTCCCGCTGTCTCTCTGCCATTTATGTCTGGGATGTAGACTTCTGAAGAGAAGTCTTGTCCCTCTCCCAGTGTTCCCAGCACCTGACTTGGAATTGTCGCATAAGAAGTATTTGGGGAGCCGGGTGGTGGTGGCGCACGCCTGTAATCCCAGCACTTGGGAGGCAGAGGCAGGCGGATTTCTGAGTTCGAGGCCAGCCTGGTCTACCAAGTGAGTTCCAGGACAGCCAGGGCTACACAGAGAAACCCTGTCTCTCGAAAAAACCAACCAACCAACCAACCAAACAAACAAAAAAAAGTATTTGGGGAATGGATGAATGAAGGAGGAATGAATGAATGATGGTTAGACCCAGAAGGGATTGTAGGAAGAGGAGAGAAGATGGGCGGGATAAGGGGCGGAAGCCAGGTCCTGTAGGGCTTTGTGGTACTGAGGGGCTCGCAGAGGAACTGGGAAATCAGTAAAAAGACCAAGTGGAGACTGAAGTCAGCAGTGGATTACTGTGGAAGGGGCCAGGGAGGGCGGGCAAGCAGGAGATAGCCAGTGGCAGAGCCCCGTTTGTTTAGCCTCCCCTCGCCCCCACCCCGGCTCTTAAAGGCATGCAGTACGGGGTTCCCTAGACGGCGGGCAGGCTCCATAAACGCGCTCGAGTCCATAAATGATAGACGCTCTGGCTCGCAGCCGTCACATACAAAGTCATGATTTTCTCATTTAGAAAATGGATCTTGAGGCTCGCTGTGGAAAAGCATCTTCCAGAAAAAAAAGAAAAAAAGAGGCATGTGTACGTCTGCTGCGCCGACGCTGAATGTTTTCCCTGAACCCAACCTTCTCTTTCCGGAGGTTGGCTGCCCTTGGCAGCCGTCGGGTTACATGAAGCTGGGCTGGGGTTTCTCTGACATTTCAGCAGTCACGAGTGGGTGAGAGGAAGCTGCAGAGCCGGGCAGGTTGCTCAATGTCCCTGGAAGGCCTCCGAGGACAGGACTGTTATTTGGTGGGTGTTGTAGGTGCAGAGCCATCTTTATGTTAGGAGAGAAGTACACAGCCCGGCCCGCGGAGCGGTTAACATCTGTGTTGTTGTTGGAAGTCCTGGAGGATTCTGGATTCTGCTCCCTTAGGGGGATGTCTGTGCCTCACAGAGAAAGCCATTTCCCTAGCAACAAACCCTACTCTGATCTGCTGCTTATCCCGATCCTTGGCTTCAGGGGCCCAGGCTGCAGCGGACACCCCCTTTAATGCGCAGAAGGCACCCGCTCACCAGCGCTGGCCCCTGTTTCCATGCCAAGTACACCCCAGGGGCACTGTCTGTAACAGAAGCGCAGACAGATGCTTGACCAAGATCGCAGTCAGGATCCACGGTCAGTGCTGCCTCCCCTCGGCTTCTATCACCCGTGGTCGTAAAAAAAAATGTACAACCGGAAGCCGAGCCCATCCCTCCTTTCCAGACGATACTCTGCCGACTCTGCTCCCGCTAATCATAAAGGTTTTCCTCCCTGGATCGGAACGATCACGCCCACCGCTGAGCACCTGTGGGGCGGGATGCCACAGGGGCCAGCAGACCATCCTGGAGGTGTTCATCGTACAGGGTTGACCCTTCCTGTGCCATCAATGGTCACCCTACGGTGCCCCCTGTGCGGATGCACAGCCCACGTCTCCTTCCTGTTCCAGCTGCTGGGAAACTAGGTGACTATCACCCAGGCGAAAGCGACGAGATCTTACGAGGCCCCGAACCTTGAGTGACTGGTCTGAGCTTCGCAAGCTTGGGAAGGGTGTCTGGTGGGAGGCTCTCCAGGCCAGAGGCAGCGGGTGGCGTGTGGGCCACCCATTCCCATGACCTCGAGAAGGCCCCTGTTGCAATTCCTTGGTCTCTGGCCATTTTCCAGACTTCAGTACTAGTCCCTGCCAATCCCATGAGCCCCTGATAGCCTTCCAGTAAATTCCATTTGATTACCACACAGCCTGCAATCAGGACTCTTGACTACCATACAACCATTTGTTAAAAGAGAAGATGGAGCCAGACCCTGGCCTGGGGCATCTGAGCTGCCGCAGACACTCCGGCGAGAAAGGGTCGTTGTACCTATTTTCCAAAGGGGAACCCTGAGGCACAGGAAGCCACAGGCTGTGCCTGTAGGTGCTCGCCTGCCAAGTGGCTTCAGCGGAGCCCCACCCAACCCAGGATCTTCTGACTCCCAATCCCACCTTTTCTCTCGTGCATCTTGTCGGCTCTGGCTTGCAGCACGGTGCCGCAGAGAGGCGGTGTTGGCTTACCCGGAGTTAGCTTGCAACCTGCACTGCTGGCCCGAGACTTGGAGCAGGAAGAAAAAAAAAAAGCACTTTTCAAAATCAAAATTTGCTCATGCATATGAACACATGCCAGGCTGGAAGCTGGGGCGTTTGCTCCAAACACGGAAAGGCTGAGTTCACTTGCCCCAGAGGAGCACCTGGGGAGGAGGGAAACGGTTTAACCCTTCCCTTGAGTGAAGAGACTGGAGCCACCAGACTCCTTCCCTGGCCCTGGCAAAGCCTGGGGTTTGTGCAGATTCGATTCATGGGAAACTCGGAGACAGACTCCTCAACCTTGTGCCCTTTCTGTTTGTCAGATCTGGGGACATTTGAAAGAAATTTAGGCCGATGTGAAGACACCTTTTTATTTCATTCAGCTCCAAGGGGAATGTGTGAATTTAACAGATTTCAGGAACGTAGGGGGTTCAGAGCCTCTGAGATACCAGGCCCGTTGAATCTCCTCTCTATTCTGCCTCTCCCGGGTAATGATTTTTAACAGGAGAATACCTCTGAGTAACTCTGTAGCACTGACTGCATCACAAAGAAACTATGTCTCCCTCTCTTTCCTCCATTCAGATTGCTGGACCCCTGCTCTCTCAAGAGCCACTGGGCTCCCAGTTCTCCCCCTACTGTCTGAATCACTCCTCCTCTGCAGACCTGAAAGGATCACAACTCATGGTGCTGGACCGGCAATGTTTGGGACAGCAGCTGGGCTTCTCTGGAGACCCCCCACCACACACACACACACACACTGGGCTGAGGATGAGGGTAACGATACACCTTTGCTGTGTGTGCAGTCGGGCCTCCAGAAGGCCTGCTGGGGCAGCGTGGAGGGTGCCTCTGCAGAGAGCACATGGCCTTGACCTCAGATGTGGGCTGAGGTCCGGAAACGGTCTCTAGCTACATGGCTAAGCTCTGGACAGTTTGGGCTCACAGGTGCACATGGAAGTCCATTGTTTTTCATAGGGTGCATTGAAATCTTGGTAGCGACAAAGTGGCCAAGAGAAACCCATTCACAGTAACTCAGATAAAAGGAATTCACTGGGCACCGATAAGGGATTCTTGGAAGAGAAAAAACAAGGTTCGCCCTTGTAGAAATTAGAAGCAGGCTGTCAACCAGGCTTCTGCCTCTACCTTTGAGGGCCTGGCTGGCTTTTCTCTGGAAGCAGCAAGCTAGCCCTTTTTCTTTTTCTTTTTCTTTTTCTTTTTCTTTTTCTTTTTCTTTTTCTTTTTCTTTTTCTTTTTCTTTTCTTTTTCCTTTTTCTCTTTCTCTTTCTCTTTCTTTTTCTCCTTCTCTTTCTCTCTCTCTTTCTTTCTTTTCTTATTTTTGCCACCTTGTAAGTTTCTGTTTCTCTATAGTTTTGCCTTACATCAAGATTGTAATATCACCTCCAGCCCCTTCTCCATAGGACCAAGCATGTTAAAGGTCGTTGCCTCAGAGACTCTGACTTCTCTGGGAGGGCATCAGCTACCTGGAGCCACAGTAATGCTGAGTGACAATTGGTGGGAGCTCAGGAGAAGCACTGACCTGGGTAAAGGAGACCCCTGGGTTGCTCAGCAGTTCAGGAAGGCTGGTGGAGCACAGCAGAGGTCCACCATGAATCTACAATCCCTTTGGGCTGGCTGGTGCCGGGGTGGGGGTGGTAAGTGGGGCTTTGTGAGCCCTGGAGGTTCTTTTGTCTGCTGGACCTCTGCTGGGGCAGGCAGGCAGAACTGATCCTGTCCTCCGTGTCTTAGTCTCCAAGAGATCGGCTGGGTCCTATCAGTGAGAAAACCAGAGCAACCAGTAGCAGGAGAGGATTGGAAGATTATGTCATGGGTTCTGCATGCTTTTGGCATGCTAGCTGTGGGCCAGCCCAGAATCAGGGGGATGGGAAGGATATGCTTTAAGGTCACACTGGAGAGAGCCCAGTGCAAGACATTACTGGATCACAGAAACGTTCTGATTGGCTCTCACTCAGCCAGGCCAATAGATCTTTGATCCAGTTGCTTCATGGTCTGAGGCTTGGAAGGGCCCCCTGGAGTAAAGGAAGGACTTGGAGAGATGCAGAGTCAGTCAGGTTGCCTTAGAAACCAGCCATATGCACTTACTCCTCTGGCAGCTTCCAGTCTGAGGTTGGATAGCTCATTTAAGCTGGGTATGGGCTCTTCAGAGGTTTCAAGAATAGGTCATTTAATATTTGCCCGAGCCAGTAAGTGGGTACTGTGTTTCTAGGTAGATTAATTGACTCAGGAATGGAATTTGAAACAAGTCAAATTGAAACAATGAAAGCATCTATGGTCTCTTGATGAGATTGGGTCCTAGACAAGAGAAGTTTTGGACCATGGAAGCCATCTGGTGGAGCCTTCAACAGGAGGACAGAAGAGAACATAACACACAGGGAGAGATGGTCTAATGTCCAAGGTGTTGCTTCAAGTCATTCCTGAAACCCTCTGCTCCTCAACTGTTTAAATTCATGGCTTTGCCCATTCTAGAGTAGTTTGTTTGTTTGTTTGTTTGTTTGTTTGTTTGTTTTTGCCATTTTCTGATATGGTTCTGACCAGTGTATCCAGAAAAAATCACAGGCATGCAGATCAAGTGGACGGGGCTCATAGACACCCAGTCCTGGGCCCATCACTGTACACTGGCCCTAGAAGCCAGCACTGCTTCATTTGGGTGATTTCTTTTGGAGACAGGGACTTCCTGTGTAGATCTGTCTGGCCCCAAATTCACGGAAGTGCACCTACCTCTGCCTCCTGAAGGCTGGGATTAAAGACAAGTGCCACTACACCTGGTCCACTGGGATCTTCAGGGGGACACCCTGTGATGGCAGAGACCTGTTTAAAAGCATTCCCACTACTCTCCGTGCAAATGCCGTGGCTACTTTTCCTGAATGCTGTGGCTATTCATGATGGAGGGCAGTCCATCCCCAAACCCCTCCATCTCCACTATCTCTAGGAGTTCCCCACATTTCGGGGGCATCATCTACTTCCTCGATGAGGAAAGAACCTGGTAAAAACCTAAACAGGTTTACTTGTCTACACCTTTACCTACCTTCCATTTTTTTTCCTCCCATGAGGATAAGACTATCTGTGATGAGGTGCTCGCCCCTAACTCTGGACTTTCCATATATTTTCTCTTTATTGTTATTATCAACTCTGACTAAATGTTCTGCTTTTTTTTTTTTTTTTTAAAGAAAGATTTATCTTTGTGCTTTATGTGTATGCCTGCTTTGCTTAAGTGTATGGGTACCATGTGCATGCAGTGCCCACATAGGCCAGAAGAGGGTGCAAGATGCCCTGGAACTGGAGTTCCAGATGGTGATGAGCTGCTGTGTATGTAATGGGGATTGAACCTAGGTCCTCTGTAAGAGTAGCAAGTGCTCTTAGCTGCTAAGCCCTCTCCCCAGCCTTACCTCAATGCTTTTAAATGTTTTATTTTGTGTTAGCTTCTAACCTGTAGACACGTTGTATGAACAACAGTTATTGACCATGCTTTACCACAATTGATTTCCCAGCTGTTTGCATCTGTTTGTTCATTCATCTGTATGTTACCAATTCCTTGCTCACTCTGCATGTATGTATGTATGCTGCATCACACACACACACACACACACACACACATACACACACACTCACACACACATGCATACACACATGTGAATGAAGGTCTTTTTCTTTCAGTGTATCTTACCTATGAATAAAAATGTACTCTTACATAATGATAATACATTGATTAAATCAGTAAAATGAACATGACCACAATTGTGTTTTCTTATTCGACAATTTCATTTTTACTTACATGTATGTGTGTGTCTGTATTTGTGCCATGTGTGTGCAGCCCCATGGAGGTCAGAAGAGAGTGTCTGATCCTATGGGATCGTAGGTTTAGGCAGTGGTGGCCTGCCTGATGTGGGTACTGGGAACTGAACCTGGGTTCTCTACGAGAGGAGCAAAAACTCTTAATTATTGGGCATCTCCCCAGTTCCTAATTCTATTTTTCTAGTCTAAAGACTATTGCCAAATTTTATTGGCTGACCTAAAAATCTAGCCACTCCCCCTACACTACTGAAGACTGAACACAGGTCTGCTGATACGCTGGAAACACAGGGTCTAGTACTGAGATGCAGCCCAGGCCTTGTTCTATGAGTGAATAATTTATAACGTGTGTCGGTGTCTCTCTGTGTCTGTGTATGTGAGTGAATATGTGTATATGTGAGTGTGTTGTCTCTGTGAATGTTGTGTGTGTCTGTGTGTGTATAAGTGTGCGAGTGTGTGTCTCTGTATTTGTCCCTGTGTGTATGAGTGTGTGTGAGAGTGTGAGAGTGTATATGTATATGAATAAGTATGTATATGAGCGTGTGTGATGTGCATGTATGCTTACTAGTATGGACACTACAGTGTGTTTATGGGAACCAGGGGACAAGCGTGGATGTCAGTCCTTGTAGCTCAGCCTCCTGAGTGGCGGGGATTTCATGGGTAACATGCCCTGCCCTGTGACCCAGTTCTTAGCAGAGATAACTTTCCCAAACCAGATCCAATCCAGGTCCAGGACTCCCTTTGTCTCCATGTCTTCCAGCGTTCTTTGACACAGACTGGCCCTGGCCTTTCCTTGTTTCTCAGGCCCATAACCTTGCTGAAGACCAATGACTGAATATTGTGTGAAGTGCATTCTAACACACCCACACCCCACGTTCACGACAGACACATGGCTGGAGTGCTGCATGTCTGTGCGGCCAGCCTGTGTCGCGTGCGGGGTTGATCCATCCTGCCTATGGCGAGGTTACCTCTCCTCAACTGGGGTCCTATCTATCTTTCTTGGTTATGTTTCTCTTTCCTTTTACACCTAATAAATCACCTCTGGGGACAGGGTTCAAGTCTGTGTGGCCACCTTGTTACTTATCAGACGATAGATAGGTCACCCATTTCTAGCTCCCCAGCTTGGATTCCCTTTACGATAACTAAGTGAACTCCTGTAAGAAAACACTGTCTTCTCACCTGTTCACACACGGGATGCTTTCAAGACTATTTTGTTGAGGCTGGAGAAATGGCTCAGTGGTTATGGGCATTGGCTGTACCTCCTGAGGTCCTGAGTTCAATTCCCAGCAACACATGGTGGCTCACAACCATCTGAAATGGGATCTGTTGCCCTCTTCTGGTGTGTCTGAAGACAGCTACAGTGTACTCATACACATGAAATAAATAAATCTTTTTTTAAAAAGAATACTTTGTGGAGGCTGGATGTGATAGTGCATACCCCTGATCTCTGTCATTAGGGGGGGGGCAGAGGCAGGCAGATCTCTGAGGGTTCTAGGGTAGCCGGTCTACAAATGGATGACATTTATTACTGAGTGAAGAGCAAGGTATTAAGCAATCCCTCCACAGATAAGAGAGAAAACCCTAACTCCAATCCTAACCCTAAACCAATGCCTGTATTCTTAACCATCCCTAACAGTTTGCAATAGCAGCTATTAAAAGGCCTGAGATTAAAGCTTGTATTTTTTTAAAATTTATTAAATAATCCATGTCTTCTGGGAAAGATGTGTCTACCATTGCAAAATACCTCTGTTTAACTTTGTTTTATTCTTTTTTGTTATTGGATATATTTTTATTTACATTTCAAATGTTATCCCCTTTTCCAGTTTCCCCCCCTCCCGGATAGCCCCATCCCAATCTCTCTCCTTCCACACCCCCTCCTACCTCCCCAGCCCTAATTCCCCTACACTGGGGCATTTATCGAGCCTTCATAGAACCAAGGACCTCTCCTCCCATTGATGCCTGACAAGGACATCCTCTGCTACATAGGCATAAAGCTTGTATTTTTTAAATGAGTTGCATAAACAGAATGTCTCCATATAAGAGTTGAAACATACATACATCATATTGTAGCAAGGTTAACTTTAGGTTTTGTATCCATATACAAAGATTCGTTCTAATGAAAACCTTAAACCTGTATCAATACACAATAATCCATAACAATGTAAATCAATGTTCAAAACAACCTTATTTGAGAATAACAACAGCTCTAAGTTGAAGAGTAGCTTCAAGAATCTTCCCTTTCATTCTCTTGTTCCTAGTTGACATTTCCGTATCTCCCCTTTTCTTCTCAGCCTCCTTCCCTTTATCAAGAAAGAAAAATGACAGAGAAAAGGAAAGGAAAGAGAGAAAATTGAGTCCAATTCCCTATTTCATTTCCTCCCGGTCCAAGACCATGACTATTGTTACTATGTCCTAAAATGACAACATATGTATAACACATAAAATGACCAAAGCCATCTACCCCAATTCAAGGGCCCGGGACAGCAGTCTTCTTGAAATTGCTTCCTGCTGATGTGAGGCTTAAGAATTCTTTTTTGAAGGGGGGTGGCTCAAGAAAATTGGGGAAATGGTTAAGTCTTAAGAAAGCCAGCCGTGGCATTTGCTGTCCAGTCTCTAGGTGCTGTGAAAGATCAGGCTGAAGTGAGGTCCTGACTAGATCCGTCTGCCACACTGGATGAACCAAAGTCATCTGCAGTCAGGAGCCTTCCCAGAAGTCGTTCTGGAAGCACACCTTTTTAGGAAACAGCATGAAGCCATGTGAGGCAGAATCAAGCATCCCAGCATCCTTGAGGGTGGATCCTGTCAGCGCTGCTTCTTTGGTTGTTATTTTCTGTGAACATATAATTTCTCACAAGTAATATACAGTTCTGTATCAACACTGTATGGACTGTGCAAGGTGCACAGTTTAGACAAAGATGGCCTCTGTTCCCTGTTTGAGCAGGTGAACAAGCTCTCTATCTTTGTTTGGATTGTAAACTGTGATATAAATTTTAATCTATGCCGATTGAAAGGAGGGCATGTATTAATGAGTTATGAGGACTGAGTAGCCGGTAAGATTTATTGGCTATACATAGGCATTTAAGTCTCAGCGTCCCAGAGCTGTTCCCGTGTAGAAGGATCAGCATATACCTTGCTTGTCTTGTTGATCTTGCCAATCTTCTTCTTGTCTGTAGCCAAAATCTTCAGAGGGTCTTCCCTGGTCAAATCTCTGCCCACGTTGGGCACCAAACGTCAAATGAATTAAATGTTCTAGCTGATCCATATGAAAGACACACAGAGCCGGGCAGTGGTGGCACATGCCTTTAATCCCAGCACTTGGGAGGCAGAGGCAGGTGGATCTCTGAGTTCGAGGTCAGCCTGGTCTACAGAGTGAGTTCCAGGACAGCCAGGGCTATACAGAGAAACCCTGTCTCAAAAAAAAAAAAAAAAAAAAAAAAAGAAAAGAAAAAAAAAGAAAAGAAAAGAAAAGAAAGAAAGAAAGAAAGAAAGAAAGAAAGACAGTCCAGGTATTTTATTTACAAGCTGTGAGCCTAGGTTGGGCAAATTTTGGAGACATTCTAACTTATAACCAAGCTACATGTCCCTCATTATTTACTTTTCTTCTGGGCACGGTTCATCTCCTCTCATGGGGGCCTCTTCCTCCTCTCTCTGTGGCTGTGGAATATATTGAAATAAAGATTTCCAAAATTAAAAAGGAATTTCCAAAATATTATTTAATTAACGTTCATTTGTTTATTTGTTTTTGAAGCAGTGTCAAAAGTAGCCCAGGCTGGCCTTACACTCCTTATGCAGCTGAGGATGACCTTAAATTCCAATCCTACATCTGAAGTTATAGCGTTGGCGAGTGCCACTGTGCTGGACCTGTATGTTGCTGAGGATCAGGCTTTGGGGTTTACACAAGTTGGGCAAGCACTCTACCAATTGAACCACACACCCAGCCCAGCCAGTATTGCCCTTTTAATGTGTCTAGGGCTTGCAGATACTTATTATTTATTTTTGACTAGGTGGTGTGTATGTGTGTGTGTGTGTGTGTGTGTGTGTGTATGTGTGTGTGTGTGTTGTGGATAGCCCTGGGCTGGTACTTTGATGTTAATTCCACTCCTCAGAGGGGCTGCAGATGAGGAGTTGCCTTGTGAACTGTCTCCCCACCTTGACTTTTCAAATAAAGGCTTGAGCCAATGATTGGGCAGGAGGAAAGTGGGAGGAGCAGAGTCTAGGGGAGGAGCTACAGGGTATAAAACAGGAGGAGGAGGAGCAACGGGAGGGAGAACAGGGAGAAGAAACGAAGAGAAGAAACGGGGAGAGAGAACCGGAGAGGCGGCAGGGAGTTGAGCTTTCTTTTACCGGGTAACTGAGTTGGATACATAGTAGCAACATGTGTGTGTGTGTGTGTGTGTGTGTGTGTGTGTACACAGATGCTTGTATATGTGCGTGTGGGTGCATGTGTGTTGCTGGAGGGTAGAAGACAACTTTACTTGTTGGTTCTTACTTCTACCTTGTGTGAGTGTCTCTGTTGTCTCACCTGTACACACCAGGCTAAGTGACCCTTGAACTCCCAGGAGTTCTCCTGTCTTTACCTCCTTTCTCACTATGGGAGCACCAGGGTTGTAGGCTCAGGCTAGCCCAACGCTTGAATAGCCAGTGTTTGCCCAGTGGCCCATTTCCCCAGTGCCCGATAGTGTTAATTTGTATTTTTCTGTCTTTCCTTGGCTCTCAGACTTAATCAGATCAAAGGACCAATGGTTGATCTGTTCCCATCCTTTGCTGTTGGCGTCCCATCTCCCTGAGTAGCCGCTCTTACTTCTACTTCCTGAGCATTTCCCATTTAGTCAGCCCACTTCCTGTTTTCCATTTAGTTAGCTCGCCTTCCGTTAGCACGTAAACATCTCCTCCTTTCCACAGGAGCATGTTAACCTCTTCATTTTCCTATAAGTGATGATTTAACTAAATTGTATAGTGTTTTTTTTTTTTTTTTTTTTTTTGTCTTTTGTTTTTTGTTCTGCTTTTGAGATTGGCTCTCATTATGGCCTTGAACTCACTATGTAGCTCAGGCTAGCTTTGAACTTTGATCCTCATGACTCAGCCTCCCAAGTGTTAGCAAACAGGTGATCTCATTGTTCTGCTCTCAGGGGCCTAGCAGCAGCGTTCCCTCTCTCTGTCTCCTTGTCTGTCTGCCTCTATCTTTTCCTCACGTTCCTAATCCAAGATGGCCTTTCGCTCTCCTTTTCCACAGTAAACCTCTTTCACTGGATCTGTTGCATGGTATAATTTGCCAGGGGTGTACCTTAGCACAGCCACCAAAGGTACCCCTGACTGGTCCTCACATTTTATCTTATTACCAACTACTGGGTAAGATACAGGTTTGTGCAACATACCCAGAAAAAAAAATCTTACTAAAAATCTTGGTATATTGAATTTGTATTAATACAAAACATTACTAAATGCAATTAGGTGTATCTTATGATTTCCTCTTTATATATAATATGCTGTAGGTGTGCTGTTTAATTTCCAAATATTTGGAGATTTTCTGAATATGCTGTCATCTATCTCTAGCTTAATTCAGAAAACACACTACGTGGGGCTTAGACTTTTCAATTCATTGGTTTGTTTTATGGACTTGCCTTGTGCTATTTATTCTATTTATTGGACACAGAGTTCTGTCCACGTCTATCATACCAGTGTCATTAATGGTCTGGTTTGTCCTAGAGTCTTAGTATTTATGTTGATTTTTTTCTGTTACTGAAGGAAGGATGTTAAAATGTCCGGTGGGATTTGCATTCATTTCTCCTGTTAGTTCTGTGTTTTGAAAGGTTCTTAACTGAGTTGGGCTCACAACCTTTGTAATTCTGGAGTCTTCTTGATGACGTGACTCTGGATCATTTGGGTCTGACATGGAGTCCTCTATAAAGCCCTGCCCGTCCTGGAACTCACTGTATTGACCAGGTTGGCCTCAAACTCAACAGAGATTCACCTGCCTCTGCCTTCTGTTTGCTGGGATTAAAGGTGTGTATCACCATGCCCAGTTTTGATGAGTTTTCAATGGCTCTGTTAATCTTTGCCAAGTCTTTTTTTCTCAAAGTCTAGTGTAGCTGCACTTAACAAAAAAAGACAAACTTAAGTATCCTCTTTACATATATATCTTTTCTCACCCATTTTTTTCCAGCTTTCTATATCTTCATAGCTAGAGTTTCTTACTGGAAAAAGATAGATGCCCACCACCTCCTCCCACACACAGCCAGTGATCACTGCCTTTTGGTTGCAGTGAGATTAGACTATTAATACCTACGGTGGTTTGAATATGATTGGCTCAGGGAGTGGCACTATTTGGAGGTGTGGCCTTGTTGGGGTAGGTGTGTTACTCAGGGCATGGGCTTTAAGACACTCATCCTAGCTGCCTGGAAGCCAGTCTTCTCCTAACTGCCTTCAGAACAAGATGTTGAATTCTCAGCTCCTCCTGCACCATGCCTGCCTGACTGCTGCCATGTTCCTATTTTGATGACAATGGACTGAACCTCTGAACCTGTAAGCCAGCCCCAGTTAAATAATGTCATTATAAGAGCTGTCTTGGTCATGGTGTCTGTTCACAGCAGTAAAACCCTAACTAAGAAAACATCTAGTGTAAATACTGGTGTGTCTGTCTTTTGGCCTGTGGGTTTTGGTTTGTTTGTTTTTATTTTCTTCCTTAAACTTTCTTTGTTTTGTATTTTTCATAGATTTTATTTTTTATGCTAGTAAGTGCGTTTTAGTATCTCATTTGAATTCATCAATTTTTAGCTCTATTTTTGTATTCTGTAAAGTTTCCCTAGATATTGTACATCTTGGCCTGGATGGAGATGAGTTTGCACTCAGAGTGTGCCCTGTGCAGTTTCCTGGAGAAAGCATCCCTGCAAGATTATTTTCTATATTAAAAAATTAGTGGAAGGGGAAAATTATAATCTTTATAATATGATGTTTGCTCACATATTTACTGTTTTTGGTGTTCTCTCCTCATGTAGGCCTGAGTTTTTATCCTACATCACTCCTTTCAACCTGAAAAGTAAGATAATCACTTCTGTGTTTCAAAGAATAATTGCATGCATGTTTATTAGCCTAAGAAATTCTTTTACTTTCATTAAGTGTTTATTGTATTTATTTACTATGTGCATGTGTGTGCATGTATGTGCATGTGTGTGTGTGTGTGTGTGTGTGTGTACATGCGTGCGCATGTGCACATATGTGTGGAAATCACTGGACAACATTTAAGAGTTGTCCTCTCTCTCTCCTGTCACCATGTGGCTTTGGGGAATAAAACTCAGGTCATCTGGTTTAGCAGCAAGCACCCTTACCCACTGAGTCATCTTGCGAGCCCTTTATTCTCTTCTTTAAAGTATTTATTATTTTTAATTATATGTGTATAGGTGTGTGTAAGAGTGTGGGTTTATGCATATGAGTGTGTAGTACCTGAGGATGCCAGAAGAGGGCGTCAGAGCCCCCTGAACAGGACTTACCAGCCGCTGTAAGCTACCTGACTTGGGTGCTAGGACTCACATTCAGGTCCTCCATAAAAGCAGCGCATGCTCTTGACTGTTGAGCCCTTTCACCAGCTCATTACTTTACGCTTTGAAAAATATATTCATAATATGTAGTACTGGATTTGCTGTGCTGGGGACCAAACCCAGTGCCCTCTATTCAGTCTGATTTTTTCTCAATAGCAGTTTAAACCTGCTCTTCCATTGTCTTCTGACCACAGCTGCTTTGGGTGAGTGGTTAGCTATAACTTATATGGCTGCTTTTTGCACCTCTAGTCTCTATCTGCTTTAAAATATTTCATTGTATCTTTGGTTTTGCAGCACTTTCACTGTGGTGTGCTTGGAAGTAATTCCTTGGGATTATCCTGACTGGGTTTTAGTGTGCTTTTCTTTTGATTTCCACTACACCACCAGGCAGACATACAGGACCCACATGATGCATTTGCACACTTTAAATTTTCATCCCTTTACATGGATAATTATCTATTTTGAAGCAAATTTGATACTTTCTGTTTCATCTACGTCTCTGTTAAGTCTATTCAGTGAAAATTTCATTTTATACATTGTAACCCTTGGTTGTGGAATTTCTGGGTTTTCTTTTTCTTCTTTGTGAATTGGTTTGGTTTGGGGGTAGTAATTCTTCATCTGCTCTCTCATTGTGGTGATACTTTCCTTTAAGTCATTGAAAACATTTACGGTATCTGCTTCAACTAATTGGAACTTTTGGATTGCCTTAGGGCTGGCTTCTAATCATTTTTTTTTCTACAAGTAGCAGTTTCACTTTGATTTTTATATTTAGGAATGTTTTCTTATAGTCAGGAGATTTTGAGAAATAAAGACACTAGGCTTGGTTCTTATCCTTTGGAAAATAATTTTTTTTTGGTTACAGGAAGCAGTTAACTTGATTGAACTCAGACTCAAAACTCAACCCCCTGTAGTATAAAACAAATACCTTAATTTCTCCAACTTCCCAGGTGTTGCTTTTCACTGAAAACGTTGGACTCCTCATTCAGCACACAGAGCTTAGGACTCAGGAAGCATCTGGAACTAAATTTTTATGCATATTTTTGAGGTCCATGGTTGCAACCTCCTCCTGTATGTCCCGACAGCTTCAGACTCTGTCCTTTGCCTCCTGACTTCTGAGCGACTCTGGCTTCTTGCCAAGCTCTAGTCACCCTGGAGGCACAGAGTCAGAGACATACCCTAAGGCCAAAGCCTAGACAACCTTCCCCAGGTGCTGCCAGCTTTGGTAGCAAGGCACCCATTACTCTGAAGTAGTTGTTCTGTGCAGAGTCCATGGTGACTCTCAGGAGGCCAGTCATACTTCATGTCACTCCGTCATTTTTGGAAGATTAGGGTGACGGAGTAATTAATGGGTCATTATTACAAGAAAAAAAATAAATGAGTGGGCAGGGGAGTCATCTCTTGTCACATGTATGGATCCCTGTCTGTGTATTTAATGTCTGCTTTCCTCACTATGGGGCGCTCTGAAGGCCAGGGGCCATTTTGATTTGATACATATTCCGATTGATATTTATTAAGTCAAACATAGCAGGGTGGGCAAATGAATGTCAGTAGGGTCACCCAATCCATTCATACACAGCCAGGCACACCTGGTCATGTTATCCTTGCAAGCCTGATCTTAGGCTGGCTCTCCTCAGCCTCAAGTCAGCTGCCATAGTCCCAAGTGTCCTCTGCACAGATGACACTCAAACAGGAAGAGGAGAGAGGAAGAGGAGAGATGGTCTCATTGCATGGTTTTGATTTTGATTCTGAATGCAGAGAAGCTTTCCCCAAGTCTCTTCCAGCTGGCTCCCAGGTGTCTACTTCCAGGTCAACCACCAAGAGTGGCCTGTACTAGTTAGAGTCTGTTAGAGTTGCTTAGAGAAGAGGCGGACATCAGAGCAAAACCCTGACTCAGCTAGTGAAGAGGAAGGGATGGGATGTCTGACAGAGGTGACCCATAGTGACTTCTGCAAATGGTTGGTGCACTCAGGGTGGCTCTGTCTCTGCAGAGCACAGTCTGGTGGGGATGGTTCATCTAAGATGGAAGTCAGTATTGGGAGAGGGAATTATCATCTCCCAAGGATGACCCACTCCCCTTATAGGCTATCCAATACAAAGTGGGCAAGCCCTGAAACCATACACGCAAACAGCAAAACACAGTCAGCAGGCTATACTTATATATTTGCGCATGTGCACATGCACTGATAATAATAAAACCACTATCATTTTGAGAGGAAGGCATGGAAGGGTCTGAATGGAGGCCAGGGAAAGGGAGAAACACTAAAAGAAATTTTAAAATCAAATGGAATTTAAAAAAAATAAAGTAAATAAAAAGAAAAAATAAAATCGTCAGCCAGTGCAGTGTCACAGGCCTACAGACCCAGCACTTAGAGGTCAGACGCAGGAGGATCACAAATTTGAAGTCAGCTTAGGCTGTACAGAGAGACCTTGTTTCAAAGATCAAAGCCCAGTGGTTGAGTGGCTCAGTGGTTGAGAGCAGTGGCTGCTTTTCCAGGGAACCCAGGTTTTATTTCCAGCACCCACAGCTCACAATTGCCCATAGCTTCAGTTCTAAGGGGTTGCGCACCCTCTCTGGCCTCCAAGGGCACCAGGCATACACATGGTGCACATACATACATGCAGGCAAAGACTCAGACATTCTCTCTGTGTCTCTGCGTCTGTCTCTAAAACAAAGGGGTGAGGATTAGCAAAGTGAATACAAACAAACAAACAAACAAACAAACAAAAATGAGCAGAAGGTTTGCTGGGCAGACACAGTGGCAGGGTTTTACATACTGAAAGGGTAGATGTACAGGAACCCCTGTGGTGATGGTATGTGGGGTGCAGGGGTGCAGGGGTGTCTGAGGATGATGCCACCTCACTTCCCAGCTCTGTGACTTGGATACATCAGTCACTTGGTTTGAGCCAGTTTTCACATCGATAATCTGTGCAGGGCCAAGTGGCTCTGTAGAACCAGCGAGCACAGAGTAGGCACTTGAATGGTCCCTTTTCCAGCTTAGACAAGGGGAAAATGGATGTTAAAGGCCAAGAGGACAGAATGATTTCTTGTGTTCACTTTGGAAAACAAGTCTCAAGCCCACCGCGGTGGCAGGGCACCAGGCATTGGGCTCCTCTGAGAATTGTACCCCAATTGAATGAACTCAGAATTTGTGGTTCATCCTCATCCTTTGCAGATCTTTTCCCTGGGGACGTTTCTCCCCAGACACCCAGTGGTCACCATCATGCAACAAATTCAACCAGCCCATCCCCCAAGAGATGGCTGAAGCTCGGGCACAGGCCTTGTCTGGCTTATAGACCTAGACGTGTGGAATCACCTGGCAAGGCCAGGGACACAGCTGGGGCCCGTCCTACCTAATTAGGACCAGAAGGTGGTGGAGCTGGGACGGTGCACCTCCTATGTCCCTCCTCCTCCTCGGAGTCTGGTTCTAATAAGAGCAGCAAGTAGCAGAGGCTGCGGAGTGAGTGGAGACTGCTGGTTGTGACATCATCGTCCCCAGCTGTTTTACACATCTGCAACACGGCTCATTAGGACTCTCTTAGCACTTCATCCTTCCCTCCTCTGTGAGGCTCCAGTCCCGTGAGCAAAGGTGCTCCAGCCTGCAAGGGGCCCAGACGGCGGACTCCGGGGTCACGGGTCAGCTTGGGCACTGGCCCAGTCTTGGGGCGTCTCACAAGGACATCCCAGTTCAGCACGTGCCCCTTCGAGGCGCTAATGGCTTCAAGATGGGGTTGCCCCTTCTCCCTGATCCGTGGCTCAGGGCCCACGTAGTGCTGGGGGGCACGCCATCTGCCACAGCTGCAGAGGTACTTTTGCTTATTCTGAGCATTCTAAGGTTACCCTAGCCATGAATTACAACAAGCGAATAAATCATCCCATGGTGAGGAGAGGAGGGTTGCTGCTTTTGGGGAGACACAGCCAGTGCTGCAGATTCTGCACACAGAAACTTGCAGTTAACTAGGCAGATTTAGACACTGGGAGCTACCTCAAGTTGGGGACTAGAAAGCCTCCTAGATTTCACAGGAAATCCTGAATAAATGACTAATTTTAAAAAAGGTGTGTGTGTGTGTGTGTGTTCATATGCATGCAGATAAACACTCGTGTGAAGGATAGACATTGACCATGGATATCTTCCTCAGGAGCACTCCACCTTGTTTTCTGAGGTAGAGTCTCTCCCCAGAATACAGGGTTCACCACATGGCTAGGCTGGCCAGCCAGTGAGTCCCAGGGATCCTCCTGTCTCCATCTTCCTAGTGCTGGCATTGCAAGTGTGTGTTAGCATATGTAGCTTTTTATTTATTTTATTTTTATTTATTTATTTATTTATTTTTGGATTTGTTTTTTTCGAGACAGGGTTTCTCTGTATAGCCCTGGCTGTCCTGGAACTCACTCTGTAGACCAGGCTGGCCTCAACTTAGAAATCCAACTGCCTTTGCCTCCCAGAGTGCTGGGATTACAGGGGTGCGCCACCACCGCCCGGCTCACTTTTTAATTTTTTAAACGTGGTTTCTGGGAATCAAACTCTGCTCCTCGTGTTTGTGTGGCAATACTTTATCAACTAAGTTATCTCCCCAGACCCAAATAATTATTATTCTTTAATTACATCTGGTGTGATGACCTTTAATCCCAGCACTCAGGAGGCAGAGGCAGGTGGATCTCTGAGGTCAAGTCTAGTCTCGTTTACAGAGTGAGATACAGGACAGCCAGGGACATGTAGAAAGACTCTGTCTTGAAAACAAACAAGCAAAAACCTTCAATGATTATATAAACATTTTATTTTTTTAATTGCATGTATGTGTGCATGTGTGGACATGTGCATATGAGGGCGGATACCCTCATAGGTCAGAGCACGTGGTTTTACACACTCTACCTGCCTTTAGCTCTGGGAGATGACAGCACTGTTAGGCCTCTCCCAGCTTCTCTCGAATCTGTGGAAACACACACACACACACACACACACACACACACATACACACACACACACACACACAGAGTTGCTCCTTTTCAACTTGGCTTCTTGGCATAATTTCTGGCTGCTATTCTCTCCCCAGCGGGAAAAGTGGCCTTACTAATTTCTTATCTCCATCTCCCCCACCTTCCCTAAACTTTAGTTGCTAAACTTCCCTGACCACTTGCCTGTAGGAGCGGTTCTGATGTTAAGGTCCTGTTCCCCAATTGGCTCTTGATTTGTCCGTAAAGAAAGCTATGGGCCAATTGCTTGGCAGAAGGTACAGGCAGGATTTCCATGTCTCTGGAGGAAAAGAGAGACACGAGGGAGGAGAATGGAGTTCGTCATGTTTTGGAGAGAGAAGAAAACCAGGCAACCACGTGAAATCTCGAAATGGAGCGGCCACACAGGCTGCTCCTACAGGCAGGGGTCAGAGGAGTTTAGCAACTGAAGTTTAGGGCAGACTGAGATAAGAATTGGTAAGGGCATGCTTTTCCTGGTAGGAGATAGTGGTGCACAGCAATTATGCCAAGAAGGCAAGTTGAAATCAAACAATCATGTGTCTGTGTCTTTTATTTGAGGATTCAAGAGAATCCGGGTTGGGGCTGATAGCTCTATCAGTTCCTGCAGCTCAAGGAAGGCAGAGCATAAATCTACACACAACAGTGTTTCCCGTAGAGTTGGAGTTACAGAAAGCTGTAATGTACCTGAAGTGGTGCCGTGAATCAAACTTGAGTCTTCAGGAGGGACAGTCCACGCTGCTAACCACTAGGCCATCTCTCAAGAAAGAACAAAGCAGAACAGTGCCTTTGCTTATTTGCAGCGTCGTAAGATGCGTTACAAGAGAAGAAATCATCCGCAGAGGAGAGAAGAGGGCTGTTGCCGTCAAGGAGATCTCTCGCGTGCTACAGATGTAGAACATAAAAGAACTCATTCTCACAGGCTTCCTACTGCCTGGTGTGGAGGCTTCTCTGAGATAAAACGCATGATCTTTACAGAATAAAAAAGAAAGCTCTGTCAGCAGCAGCTTTGTGGAAGAAGCGGAGCCCCGCCTCGGAGGCCTTGGCTGGGCCCGCTTGTGGAAGACTCGGAGACCTTGGCTGGGCTGCTAAGGTTCTTCTAGACGAGTTGTTCTAAGTTGTGCTTCCTTTGTCTTTGCGTGGAGTGCTGAGATGCCTCCCAGGAGCTGGGATGAGGCTCTCCAACTTCTGTGATGAGAGTGGTCCTCCTGCCGTGGCTGCTTTGGAATGTAGAGTATCAAGGCCAGCTGTCCAGGGTCACATTTAACTACTGGATGGTGCCGTTGACTCATGAAGAGAGAAGAAACACACCTGTGAACCCAGCACTCAGAGCCTGAGGCAGAAGGAGATGGGAAACTCAGGGTCCTTCTGGACCACTGTGTATATTCAAAGCCAGCGTTGAAACAGTGTCTAAAAAAGGCTGGGGTGTAGCTTCATGGTATGCACAAGGCTTGGGTTCCAGCCCCAGCCCCAGACAAAGACCTCGGACTGGGTGCTCCCGTGTGGTGCAGGATTCTGGTCACAAGGCTACAAGTCATTTCTGCTCAAACAGGCTGCCTCTCCTGTGCGAACACAGCCATCCAGGTTGGGGCCCAGAGTGTGTGTCTTGCAGATGGGGCGTGGCAGTCGCAGAGCTGTGGTCTAGCTGGGCATGCTGGGACAGAGGGGCAGCTTAAGAGGCTGAAGTGTCTGAGGGACAGACATTTGCTGTCTCACAGTTCCGAGGCTGCCAGTCCGAGGCCAGGTAATGGGGCTGGCTTCTCTCGTCATCATCTTGACATCAGAGGCAGTGACTCCCCCTCCCCCTCCCTTCTTTCCTTCCTCCCCGTCCTCTTCCCCCTGCCTTCCTCCTCTCCTGCTTTTTGATGAATTTTTTATTTTCAATTATATGTGTGTGCATGTGAGGGAGTGTCCTTAAAGGCCAGAGTTGTAGAATCCCCCTGTAGCTGAAGTTTCAGGTGGTTGTGAGCCACCCACTGCGGGTGTTAGGAATCGAACCCGGGTCCTCTGCAAGAGCAGAATGTGCTCTTAAATATGGAGCCGTCTCTCCAGTCCCCTTGGCTGCTTCCAGCACCTCTATGTGATCCTCCCTCTGAGCGTCTGTGTCTTTAGCGAGTGTCTGGGATTCTCAGAGGGAAAGTCTGGAAGAGAAAAAAAAAAAGTGAGCTGGGCGCTCAGACGCAGCTGTCAGGGAACCTTCGCCAACACGAGTTCGAGTTCTCATGAAGAGCAGGCACCCTTACCCAGGGGCTGAGCCGTCTCCCAAGCCTGTGTAAGCATATGCTTAAGTTTTAAAAGTATTTACTTGTTATGCATGTATGTGTGCCCATGACTGTGCTGTGATGCACGTGTGGAGGTCGGAGGACAGCTTTGTGGAGTCGAGTCTCTCCTTCAGCTACGTGGGTCCCGGGGATTAAACTCCGGTCACCAGGTTTGGAGACAAACATCTGTACCCACTGGGTCATCTTGCTAGCCCATATGGTTAATTAAAAAAATAAGGAAGCACTGTGCTTCTCTCCCCAGGGGCTGGCCACTTCCATCGGCGGTTTCTAAGACATCGAGGCGCTTCCCGCCCCTCCTGACGCTTGCTTTCTAGTACCTTTTCGAATTTTAACCTCATCGTAGTTTGTGTTGTTCTTCCCTGCTGATGGGCGCGGAGGGTGGAGACAGTTGCCTACTGCAGAGCCTGTGGCCTCCCTCCCCCCAGTCACTGCAGCTGGTGACACTGCTCTCACTGTGCCTTGATAGGACATCCTCTACCCTCTGGGTGTGAGTGAGCTCTGGGTCAGGTGATTCTTTTGAAAATATTTTTTTCTATTTTACAATTTGCCTTTCAAATGGTCTTAGTTTCTTATCTTTTGAAGCAGACAAAGTTGGAATATGATAAAGTCAATTTATAATTTTTTTTTTTTGGTCAGGGTTTCTTAGTTTCTGCTTCATATAAGAAATCTGTCCCCCTGGCTTGGGAACCATTTTGGAGGAGGAGACCAAAAGATTGTAATAGCCATAGGTCAAGGAGGGACTGGGTGGAACACTTTATCCTATTATTTATTTATTTATTTATACCTGTGCATGTGTATGTGTGTGTGTGTAAGTGTGCATGTATAAGTGTACATGTGTATAAGTGTGCGCATGTATAAGTGTGCGTGTATGTGTGAGTGTGTACATGTGTAAGTGTGCATGCGTGTGTAAGTGTGCATGCATGTGTAAGTGTGCATGCATACACACATGTGAAAGACTAATGCTGGTATTAGGTGTTCTCTGTTGCTCTCCACCTGGCTTTTGCGACAGTGTCTCTCACTGTTTCCGTTAAGTGTAGAATGAGGTCCAGGGGTCTGGTGGTCTCCACCTTCCCGGGCTGGGATTACAAATTTGCACGAAGCACCCAGTTTTTGCTTTAGTCCTGACTTGACTTTACTGACTGAGCCATCTCCCTAGCCCCAAATACCCAATTTACAAAAGGACGATGTGCTGTTTTTTTTAAAACAAAATCTCAAATGTCCGCCAGTGAAGACTCAGGCGCCAGATGCTGTGGTGAAAGCCCGCCAGCTCAGAGAGGCTGAGAAAGCGCCCGCCGGCCTTCCTCCACAGCAGACAGCCCCTCAAAGAAGTTCTCTTTCTCCATGCTGTCTCAAAAACCCCTGGGGGTTTTAATTGAAAACGGAATGTTCCTTTCTACTTCCTGTGTGTGTGTGTGTGTCTCTCTCTCTCCATCCTCCTGACTTCCTCTTACTCTCTATGGTTTTTTATATTATGTTCACCCCCTGTCAACCAATTGCTTGCTCTGCCTCTTGGCCTATGGTTGACTTTATTTAATCCTGTTTACAACGAACAGAAAGCTCTTGGATTCAAGGTGTGTGCTAAGGCAGAGCCACACCACAACTAGAAACAGGTTCCCCCTCTCCCAACTATATGACACAACTTCAGGGTTCACAGTGTGGCCAAATATCCTGCAACAGCGACGCCCCTTATCAGCCTCCTCATGGCACCCGGCACCCCCCACCCCCCTCGTAAGCGTTTCATCAGCCCACAGGAGCAGAAGCTGAAAATTTTGCTGCAAAGCCTGAACACCAGCTCTCTGAGCCAAGTACTGTAACACAGTGTCTTCGCAGCGGGAGGCTGACTCTCCCCGGGGCACAAGACAGACAGCTCCCCAGGGCGGTCTGTGCTTCCTCTGCGTTCACGCACCCTGGTTCCAGCACCCAGGACAGCACCCAATTCACATCAACAGTAAACCAGCCACACTGGGAACTCCACAGTGGCAACTGACTTGCTCAACCTCTCTCTGCACCCCCTAGTTGCCTCAATGACACCTCAGGCACTGAAACGCAAACTCCTGAAGCATCCAGCTCCTGAGCTTTCAGAGAGCTTGCTAGTTCAGGGGCACATTGGCCAGACATGAGCGAAGCAGGGCTCTCATGTGTTGCTCTGGAGTGCTTGGGGAGCTGGAAGAAGCAATGAAAGGCAGGGCAGGTGGGTAGAGGGATGCAGGGGGCAGTGGGACATAACCTTCATCCTGAAAGGTCGTGGGAGAAATGTGTCGTAGAGCCGTGCATTGGAAAGCACCGCTGTGGATCTGCATCAGATAGGTCCAGCAGGAAGAGTCACCTTGGAAGGCAGAGGCAGGATGATTCTGTGCACCTGAGGCCAGCCTGGTCTACAGATACCAAGTTCTGGGCCAGAACATGTCTTAAAAGAAAAAAGAATTAAAAAAAAAGTGGGCTTGACAGTATTCTGGAGGGAGGGGCTCAAGGAAGGAGAACTGAGGTCTCGGGCAGAAAGGGCGCGGTGTAGTCTCAACGCTGAGCTCTGCCCTTCCTACCTCAGGAAGCTACCCAAGGAGGTAGATATGCCAAGAACAAAGGGAAATCAGCAGCTGGTCTCATGGTGGCAGGATTTAACTCGCTTCCACCAGCCTGGCAGCAGTGTGGAAATGCCAATCTACAGAGCAGTTCGGGGCCATTGGTCACGTGGGTAATTGATGACAGTGGCTCTGGAGAGGCAATGAGAGAGAAACAATCAAGAATATGGTTGACTAGAGGGAGGGATGATCCCTGGAGCAGCTGGAAGGAGGCGCTGCTCACTACTGTGGAGCTCAGGAGAGGCACGCCAGGGAGGGCAGCATGCATCCTTTGGTGCCCCTAGACAGTCACCGAGTCACCCATGAGCGGCCAAGACAAGTGTTGTGTGGCAGGTGATAGCACAGGTTCAATGGACTAATTTGATTTGAGTTTTTCCATGAGTATTTTGCACCAGTACCCTGGTGCCCTCTGGGTTTGTGCCCTGTAAGTCTGGCAACACTAAGCCTGTCTGTCTTCCCCAGGAGCTGCGTAGCCCAGCCTGTCCCACTTACCATAAACCTGAAGCATGTTCACCAGTCTTACCAAAGGAATCTCCAGTGTGTTTACAGCATCTATTAATATTCCCTGATACTGAAATCCGAAGAGAAACTCTTCAGGAAATGTCAATCTCACTGGATAGATGCTGACTATCCCAGCCGCCATGTCATGGCTCTCTAGTCTAGTGATGGAATCTGTGGGCACATTTCAAACTCAGTACTCCCCAGCACGTTTCTCCCACGCTTTCAAGGTGAAAAGAACATGACCAGATGCCCCTGAAGCTCTCTTTTCTGAGCATTGTCTCCAGGGATGAAAACTGTCCTGGGAAGGCTCAGTGAACGCCCTCTTCATTGGTACCATATGCCTGCCTTGGCCTCTATCCTAAAACAGAGAGGCCAAGAGCAGCCAGAATGACGACGACGGATATGTGCCCTGTAGTTAAGAACCTTGAAGTTGTAGGGAAAGCACCCTCGTCAAGGTGGTTGAAGGGGACATCAGAGTAGGGACAGAACAGTAGTTGCTGCTTAGGGTTGTGGGAGAGCTCATCAGGTATCTCATGGTAGATGGCCTCAGGTGTGTGATTCAGGGATAGATGGGACAGTATACGGGGTCTCTGAGGAAGTGTGGTCATTAACCTTGACAGAGACCCTGCATCATTGGAGGGAAGGACCTACGAGCACAGCGAGACCCTGACTGTTCTCTCCCCATGCCCAACTACCTTGAAGTTGTCCAGATCATCATTCCCATGACCCCTTTGGGGCCTCTTCGCTGGTTTCTAAGAGGTTTATGACTAAGATGGAAATTCTCTAGCTGCTAGAAAGGCAAAGTCCCCCCCCCATTTCGCCTCACTGCCTCCCCTCACCCCCACCCTAGCTCTTCTTGATTTGTTTGCCCTACAACATGTGGTACACAGCAAGTGCTCAGTAAGGCTTCACTACATGTATTTATGACCCTTAATGGGATATAAAAGACTGTCACGTCAAGGAAGTCTGGGGGGGAGGGGGAGGGCTACCTGCTGCCTTTATCCTGGACACCTTTGTGCTCTGCTTAGAGTTGAGGATTCTGATCCTACTAGAGAATGGTGAGTGTGTAGAAAAGACTATGCCCATAGGAACGTTTGCCCCAAGGCCTAGCCAGCATTAAGGGCTGGTTAAATGACCTTGGTAAGTGTTCCCGCTTCTGCCCTGACCGCTCAACGCTGCTAATCCCCAGGTCATTGTCACTCTCCAGGGAGCATTTAGATAAGGTTTCTAACAAACTGTCAAATCAGCCAGGAATTACCAGGCTGAGCCAACTTGCTCCGTGCCCACTGCCCACCGTATAGATGCTTGACTGACTCAAGCCTAGCCTGAAGCCCCCAACCAGATGTGTCCTGTGGTGTAAGTGAGGGTGACACAGCTTCAGCACCAAGCCATGTGTCACCCACATGATACTTAATGATGCACAGCTGGTCCTTTGGGCATCTTTGACTTCCCGGAGGCCCAAGCCAAGGGATGATAATAATTAGAATAAAATTTGCTACCACTGAATGCTAGCTAATGTTCTTAGTGCCAAGTAGGCCAGTTTCTGTGTACACAGATGCTGAGTAGGGAAGGAGAGCTTTACTGCCTGTGTCCACAGAGCAGTGGAGTACAGAACACAGTGCCCCGGATAAGTATCTCGCATACTATGGGGATGGGGGATGGGTGATGGGGCATGGGGGATGGGGGGTGGGGAATGGAACCTTTAGGAAGACACCACAGAGGGAGGTGCTTAGGTCTCACAGTGTACCCCAGAAAGGGAATGTGAGGTCCCACCCATTCTCTTCTTCCCCTCACCCCTTGGATGTATGACCATTGCGATGTGCCAACTTCATCAGAAGCTCACAGCAATAAGATCATTCCATTCATCTGGGCCTGGAATCTATGAAATCATGAGCCACAGTAAGCCTTTTCCCTCTCCATCAGGTATTGTAGTCACATACTAGAATCTGACTAACATACCTCTTTTTGACAGCAGCCACAGTGGAGGTCAGGAAGCATCTGTAAAAGGCCACCCCAGCATCCACCTCACCTCTGGGTGCAGGTAGGAAGGGAGGCTCTCACTATTACCCCCTCTTCCGGCCAGTGTCATCCATGCCCTGGCAATAGCAAGCTCAGGTGGGCCCAAACTACTTTCTAAAGTGCACCTCAATGCCTTAAGAACTGGCTCAGGATGGACTTGTGTATCCCCAACTAAGAGAGCCCTCGCTGGAAGGACAATTAATGAATGCTGGAATGGGTCGGAGAGACTTGGCCCTGGGATCAGCTGACCTACATAGCTGTGAGAATGGGGGAAACATACTCAGCTCCTGACCAGTAATGCAGGAGGAGTTCTCTTTTCTGAGTTTCACCCGTGGAAATGACAACAGCCCTGGGAGTCTCAGTGTACTTCTTCTTTATTGGTGCAATACTCCTGCCCTGGGTTTTATCCTGAAAGGCAGAGAGAACCGGCTGAGAGCAGCAGGAAAGATGTGCCCTTTAGTCAAGAAACCTGACGTTGTAGGGAACGCGCTGTTGCTATGGTGATTGAAAGGGGAAGAAGAGCAGGGACAAGGACCTTGGCTGCTGCCCGGGGTGGTGGGAGAGCTCAGCGGGCTATAGGCAGTGGCTCTCAACCTTCCTAATGCTGTGCCCCCTTTAAACAGATCCTCCTGTCCTGGTGATCCCCGACTGTAGAATTACTTTTGTTACTGCTTCATAACTGGAGTTTTGCTCCTGTTAGGAATTGCAGTGTAAATACCTGATATGCAGGATATCAGGTGTGTGACCCCTGTGAAAGGGTTGTTGGAACCCCCAAAGGGATTGAGTCCCACAGGTTGAGAACCACAGCTGAATAGTCCTTGGGGCCTCAAGACCAGGCACACTCCTGTCTGTCCCTCCACTGAGAGTCACTAATCGTCACTCATGTTCCTGTTTTAACAACATGCTCGTTTCTTTCCCACCTGCCCATCGCTAGAGTGGGACACGTCTGTTAGGTCCTCCATTATATGGCTGGCTCCTGGAGTCTAATAAACCTCCAGTGTAATTCTGCTCAAAGGAAAGGAGGTCCTGGGAGTGCCTGATATGTCAGGCCACTTGGAATATATTTGTCTTAGACTCCTAGTGTGCCAGGATGACCCCAGACGCCCAGATGCCTGGAGGTATCTGAGAGCCTGGAATATGGCTAAGACTGCAAGGTCAGCCAGAGACACTGGAGGGCCAGGCCACGCTTGCTGTGTCTGCAGTGATCTCACTCTGCCAGGAAGAGAGGGTCAGAGGGAGCCCTGGACCTGCTCTTGGGACCGTAATGAGGACAAAAGTAAAATGCGGAAAGAGTACGGAGATTCAGGTGTTTGTATCTTTAAGCTATTCGAGTCAGTGCTATTAGTCTTAAGAGCAGGAATTGAGAACAGTTCAAATTCTGGCAGTGGAGGGATGATAAAGGTAAATATGGTACCTCAAGTCCACTGGCTATTTAAAATAAAGTTTGATAATCACAGGAAAGCTATTAAGAAATGATACACTACATATACATATAAAGTTCTGTATACATGCACACAGATCTGCATGCAATAAGAATGTAAATGTAGGGCTGGAGCGATGGCTCAGTGGTTAAGAGCACTTCAGGACTGCTCTTCTGAAGGTCCTAAGTTCAAATCCCAGCAATGACATGGTGGCTCACAACCATCTGTAATGGGATCCAATGCCCTCTTCTGGTGTGTCTGAAGACAGTGACAGTGTACCCACATATATAAAATAAATAAATCTTTTAAAATGTAAATGTAGAATATATAAACATAAGTAGATTAATTATACATATGTACAGATATGAGTAAATATGAGGCAAATATAAAATATGAATAAAGTCAATTATTGTCAGCATCTTATGAATGAATGCTAGGAAATACTTTAAGCTGTGAACAGGTGTCTTCGTGCAGATGCCAGTGGCCACAGACCTCTTATTTTCGTACATTTTCTCTCTCTGCACTGCATATATTCCCTTATTTGAACAGGTCAGGCAGGGTAATCTGCAGTTGTCACAATTATGTCCGGTGATGGTGACACAGCCCTGACTCACAAATGCCCCAAGAACAAAGCCAACTTCATGACAGAGGTCAAGTGTTCTGATGGATCCATCCAAAGTCTTTGCCTCGCTGACAAAGCCGATACACCTCCCTTAACTCTGAAGGCATCAGCTAATTTCCCTTCTTAAATAAATGAATCCATGACAGAGAAGAAAAAAATAAACTTGATAAGCATTTGTTGGAAATAGAAATGAATTCTTAAAGCCATGAGTTTCTTACTTGGATGCGTGCACCAAGACGACTGCAGATGGTTTATGGAGACTCTGCAAATGTGAGGATTTACCAAACATTTCGAGTCTGTATGGATTTTGTGGGGAGGAGTTTCCACAGTGTTTATCAGATGAGCAACGGGGCCTGCCACCACAGGAAAAGATCCGGACTACCGCTGCGGACCGACAGAGCACAGTGGCTGTTCTTCCCACATTCATCCTAAGAGTGGCTTCCCGGAGCCTGCTGTGTAACAGGTACCATGGTGTGTGTGGTGACCCTCATTGTCCCGGCTTCTCTTGATGGCCTGGAACCTCACCCAGCCAGGTAGATTCCTCACACGTATCTCTGAAGTCTGCTCTAGCGGCCAGCGGGAGCCCTGAGGTCCTCACTTTTCACTTACTGGACACTGGTGATGCCCTGGGTCCTGCTGACCAATGTTCAGTTTCCAGTTTCCAGGCCAAGCCTGGTCCTGCTGCTGCCCCCTGGAGACCAATGCGCTCTCTACACAAAACACACAACGGCATATGAGGAAAGTTGTGGATGACGAGATTGGAGATGTCTTGTGAATGTTTCTATTGATCGAAAGCTGTAGTGATTTCTTTTGGATGCATTGGGCTAAATACGACATGCTATTAAAGTTAGTTACGCCTCTTCCCTTCCGTGCTATAAATTCAGAGTTCTGTGTGTGGCTGGCCTTCCATTGCTACTGCTCTTTCCACTGCAACAGCACTGTGGGGTGGAGTGGGGGTAAGGAAATGGGATGATAGTTCTTAGGTTTAGACATGATGTGTGTGCTCGAGCATGTGCATGCGTGCACATGTGCCTGTGTGTGTGTGTGCATGTGCTCATGTGCCTCTGTGTGTGTGTTCATATGTGCCTGTGTGTGTGCATGTGCACATGTGTCTGTGTGTGCACATGCTCATGTGCCTGTGTGTGTGTGTGTGCATGTTTTCATGTGCCTCTGTGTGTGTGCACGTGCTCATGTCTCTCTCTCTCTCTCTCTCTCTCTCTCTCTCTCTCTCTCTCTCTCTGTGTGTGTGTGTGTGTGTGTGTGTGTGTGTGTGTATACACAGGCTAAGTGCAGACAAAAGCAGAAAGCTACATAGAGCTGGACCAGGATGTCGGCTAGCTAATGTTGGTAGGAGTCTGTGTAGGGGAGCAGTCTCAGGCTGTGGTCATCTGGGAGGAGGAGGAGACTGTGATGGACACTTTCTGAACACACTGCCAACATTTGCACTCAGACCAAGGAAAGGCTTTGCATGCTCCTGGGTCTGAGGCATTGGAGTCCTTGACATGGCTGAACCAATGTCAACCACATACATTGACTCTGGATGACATCTGCTCCTCACAGGGGCTAGTCCCCTCCTCCTACAGAGACCCATCTCGTTTCTCCCTCTCTCCTTCCTATTCCTGACTGCCTGATGCCAATACACATCTATACCTCCTTGACCCAGATCACCAATGATCTGGCTGGCTCTGAGACAGGTCTGTGACCCATCGCCTGACGATGTTTGGTTGGGCGAACCATTCAGCTTTAAAACTGAAGCTGTCTTTGAAAACTATGTCAACGTTTTCAACTCCTGAACGCCACCCTCTATTTTCTAGTTGTTTACCTTTGCAAGTGAAATTATACTCTGGTGCTGGCTGATTATCTCGGGCTTACATCCTGATAACTCATGGCACATCGTGAGCTGAAACCACTGTGCTGCATCTGGCCTGCCTAAGAGCACAGCCTTGCTCGGTGGGTTGGGGACACTTGCCTTAGCCTGACGCCAGGAAAAACCTCGGAACACAAAGATAGTTTATGTGTGTGTAGCACCTCAGGCGACTTATTGAATTCAGTGATAAAAGAAGAGCGGCCACAGGGTTATGCTTTGCACCCTGAAATGTCAAGCCGTCCCAAGCTAGTGGCCTTCTATGTACGTAGCTGCAGTGTGACTGTGTGTCCTGATACAGATATACACGTGGAGTAGGTAGGCCAAGCTAATCTCACGTGCCTGTCACCTTCAGAATGAAAAGGCTTGACGTCTGCACTCTGCAGTTTTCTACATTGTGTAGCTTCACACACACACAGGAAGATTCCCACACCCAGCTTCTCTTGCACTGCGGGGAGGTTTGGCCACCACAATCCCTGGCTCTGCCCCTTGTCACATGGGCGTGGTTTTCCAGAGAGCAAATGGCTTCTGTACTCTCTGGGATTAGACATAAACCAAGCTTTGGCTTATTTTCAGGGATAGGGCTAGGTACATAGCTGCGTGGAGGGGGACACTTAGTACACGCCTGCAGGCTTCCAGGGGGCCCTCTGAGACATCATCCCTTCCTTCCTCGCCCGGAGCTCAGAAAAGGCTTGCTGAGGTCTCATGATGGGGGTACTTTGGTTTCTGCACCAGTGGCTGAAGCTCTGGTTCTAGGCTGAGCTCGTGATACGTGTGCGGGCTGCTGGTGGTAATTGGTTTAGAAGACGTGGTAATAGGGAGCACAATGTGTGTGTGTGTGTGTGTGTGTGTGTGTGTGTGTGTACATGTGCAGGCAGAGGCCGTGTTCAGTTCTCCACTCCCACGGGCTGCTCTCAATTTTAGTAGGGTGGTAGGCATTGTTTACTTGCTGTCCAGGGCAGGGCAAGATGCAGTCTACCTTTCCTCCTGGGCAGGAGCCTGCAAGCAAGGACGGGTGTGTGTGCAGGATAATATTTTGGCGCTGTCGGTGGATGGGTGAGCACAACGTGAGACATGTCTTCTCCTTTCCCACAACACACAAATGGCGGAGGTGCATTCTGAGAGTTGGGGTGAAGAAGAAGGCTAGGGCTTGACTGACATCTGCACAAAGCAGGGCTGGGGGAGTGCATTGGCCTTTCTGGCGATGTCACGGTGAATCGCTAAGGGTGAGAGGTGAAGCAGTCCAGTAGGCCTGTAGCTCCCTGAACCTTGGGACCTTGGCCCTGGATGGTAGTTTCAGGCAAGGCTGGACCCAGGGGCTTAAAGGATGACACTGAGACGCTGTCCTCTCTTCTCAGCTCTGTTTCCCCATGCTGGCACTTTCAACACCTGCCCCCTCCTCCTCCTCCCAGTCTGTCTTTGTCCCCAGGTTGATAGTTACCCACTTAGCACCTCCAGCTGCCAGGTAACTTTGCTTTCCAAGGTATATTAGTCAGGGATCTCTAGAGTCACAGAACGTATGGGTAGTCTCTGTGTAACTATGGAATTTGTTGATGACTTACAGTCTGTAGTCCAACTCCCCAACAATGGTCAGCAGCAGTTCTGGATGGAAGTTCAAGGATCTAGCAGTTGCTCAGTCCCAAGAGGCAATCGGGCAAGGAAGAGTGAGTGTCTTCCTTCTTCCAATGTCCTTATGTAGGTCTCCAGCAGAGGGTGTGGCCCAGATTAAAGGTGTATGCCACCACGCCTTTAATCCCAGATGACCTTGAACTCAGAGATCTCCCTGTCTTAATCTTCTGGAATTCATATGCTTCCAGATCTCCATGCCAAGATCCAGGTCAGAAACTTATATCTCTCAGCCTCCAGATTAGGATCATAGGTGAGCCTTCCAATTCTGAATTCATTCCAGATATAGTCAAGTTGACAACCAGGAATAGCCACTGCACAGGGTCTCTAGAGAATTCCATGTGGCGTTTAGTCATGGAAGACTCACTCAGGTCATGCGTCCATTCCCATGTGTGGGGGAGCGCAGTCCTTTGGTGGTCTAGCTCTGCTGCTGCGCTCTCACCAGATGCCATGCTAATGGAGTCTCATGGGGGATCCAGAGGGTGCCTTATATCCACATAGGTCCAAGATGGAGAGGTACCAGCACAGTGGATGTGAGGAAGGGGAAGACAGAGGGTGTGGGCTGGGGACAGTATCAAGTTGTATGAGGGGCTGGTAGTGAAGAGAATACTCTTTTCAGAGGAGGGGAAGGAGAATGAACCTGGGGGACTGGGCTTGGGGACCCACTCCTTTAGTGTTCTTGGCTGTCACTGATAAGCATGTCTCTTGTCCTTGGCAAAGACAAGACTTACTGGAAAACTCATCCAGCAACTTCCAGGATTTCGGAAAGGCCGGTGAGCTAGGACTGGGCTTTGCCCCGTCTGTGATGTCTGAACTGTAAAATCCTCCTCCTCCGGGTTTTCAGGTCTGCCCTCCTCCCTGGCTGGCTTCCTGGGAGCAGGATGTAGCCCACTCCTCCCACCCAGGCACACTGAAGACAGAGCAGCAGCAAGCAGGAGGGAGGAGGCTGGAGAGCAGAAAGACTGAGTGTCTCCCCCCCATCTCCTCCCACCCCCACTCCCCCCACCCCCGATGGTAGAAATGAAGTTGGGACAAGGCAGGCATCGATTCCAGGCCTGGGTGTGCTTTAGTCTGACAGCTCCAAGTCTAAAGTCTCACAAGAAGAGAAACTGAGTCTTCAGGTTGGGGACTGCAGACTGGGATCCTACGCCCAGACTTGCCTATGTCTAAACCTCTGATAGTGTCTCCTGCCTCTGCCCAGTGGTAGCGGTGGGACCACCTCAGAAGAGACAGGTTGCTTCTTGATGTTTCTGTCAGCGTATTCAAATACCACAGCCCCTCAGAGGTCTGCGAATGCTGTCTACCTGCCTGGGATTCGCCCTACTGGGAAAAAGACACAGGCCAGATCCGTGCAGTAGCTCTGAGGGGAGGGAGCCCAGCTCCTCGGCACAGATCTATTTTCATCCCATCAAAGTGGTAAACACACCCAGAACCCACTATGGGACGTGGCTGAGTCTGTGGGTGTGACCAGGAGGGCCCAGGCGCCAGTCACAAACCCCTTCCTACCCCACCCTGAGGCAGGGGCTGAAAAGGGGTGGGGTGGCTGTCACCAAGTCAAAAACAAACACAGCCTGGAGCTTCCTCCCACATTCTGGGGAGCTGGCCTCTCACTCCATGCACCCTAAGAAGAGAAAACTTCCTGTTTGTGAAAGGAAAGGCCTTCAAGTGCTGTGGGCCTTGTGCATCAAAGTGGACTTGCATAACAGCGCCCTGGTGGCTTAGTATCAATGAATGGGCACATATGGATCCCATTTGCCAGAAAGGACCCACTGGCTAAAAAGTCCTGAGGAGAAGTGCCAGGCAAAATATGTTTCAGGTTTTATTGAACCAGAAAAAAAAAATCTCTAAGAAGATACATTTTTGCTGGTCCCCAAACCCAGGTCTGGCTGCCTCAGGAAGGCTGAAGACGGGCTTCAGCCCTTAGGTGATCCTAAATATTTCCTGTAATTTTAAGATTGCGGGACTTATGGGTCACCTGAGGGGTGTTTGAAAGCCTTCACTCTCCCAAGGGACATACCTGGGAAGAGAAAATTCCATACAATTTCCCAGGTTTGAACACCCTCTTCCCAGTTTGCAAAACTGCCCAATGAGAAGGGAGGAAGACTAGAATGAGATTGCAAGGGAGAGAAGGAAGGAAGAGAAGAGTAATTTCATGTTTCATGGTTTTCCCCAACACCAGGAAAGATGGAGTCACCCTTGAGTGTTTTAGAGGCCCAGTTGGTTCACGCTCTTCCTCACTCTCTCTAGCCATGGGTCCCTCCCCGTCTGCATCTCAGCCCGAGAAGAGCATCATCCAGGAACGCTCCACTGTAACGCACTCCGACTGGATCGCATTTCAGGTTGTTACTTCCCAAGGCATTATCCCAAGGAGAATCCGTGTACTGCGGAGTGATCTGTCGGAGCCGCTTAGAGGGACAGATGAGAGCTTTGGAATGGGGCCCGGCTTTGGAGTGAAACCTTAGCTCAGACAAGGGCCAGAAGGGGGGGCTGTGGTTGAGGAGGGGGGGTCTTGAGGCTTTCACGTGGCTCAGCTTTAGACCTGATTGCTATAGCTACAGTGCAGAAAGAGGAACATCCCTGTGGTTTGGCTTCTCGTCCTTTTGGAAGGTGAGCCAGTGTGTTTGCCGATGCCCCGTACGCCAGCTTGCCTCCTGCTTTGGTTCCTAGGTTTGCCTGGTGTGTGTGTGTGTGTGTGTGTGTGTGTGTGTGTGTTCTTGTCACTTTGAGGTGGTAGATTGTAAATACAGTCCATCTTCTTCCCACCCCTTTCTAAGTACTCGCCGTAGGAGTGGGCTTGGTGGAGGTAGGAGAGTCGTCTGTTTCAGCTCTGATCCATGTGCACCCCAGATTTCCTTGTGAAAACCCCCAGGGTTGGCCCACACTGACATGAACTTATTATGTACTTTTGTTGTATAACAAATTATTATCGTGCACCACGGCAGCGGGCTTTCTACGGCGAGTGCAGGTTGTAGTAATTTTGTCATACAGAGTAGTATGTCACATAGCCCATTCTGGATTTAGACCAATATATACAGTTTCTGGTCTAAGCAGTAACACATGTTTGGGGGAGAGATCGTTTCATTTTACTGGAATGGACAGTAAGTAGAAACACATTCCAGATTTCTCCTCTCCCCCTGCCCTCAAATCTGGCAGCTGGGGTCCCCCTTGCACTTGATCTCAGGTACTCAACTGCTTATGAACTACAGTGCCCCGGGTGTGATGATGCCATGTGCCCAGTGACTGGTGACTAATGAAATTGAAAGGCACAGCTCCGTGCATTTCCCAGAACCGCCCCCCCCCAAGAGCCGTATTAAGCAAATACAAATGGCACTCCAAGTTTCCCCAGTGGTGTGCTGGCTGGGATCAGAACTCTAAGATCGGAACTCTGCAGCATGGGCTTCTAAGTCTGGCTTATGAACCCTGCTCCCCCTCGGGTGAGTTTGACAACTACTTTGCAAGTATAGCAAGCAATACCAGTACCCCAGAGGTCCTCAACTCTGAGATACACTGGTGCCTATGCCTGGCGTTTCAAGGGGTCGTTTTGTTACTTTCCATTTTATCCAAAGAGAGCAGGCAAGCCATGCAGTGGTCTTGCTAGCCAGTGGTATCTGTAGTAGCCGATCCCAGAGTTGGGAAAAGCAGCCACTGCAATGAAGCAGGAAGGGACCAGAGCTCACTGGGTACCTCTCCAGACTTATTCTGTGCTTTGGGACCACCGCAGTCCTCTTATATAAAAGGATCATGTCCTGAGTATTTCTGTAAGAGTTGATACAAGACTATCTGCTGCAGATTGGGCTTTTTCTTCCCCTGTCTCAGTGCCTAGTGCCCTGTCATAGATCCTTAATAATACTTGCTTTCTTGATTGGCTTGCCTGTGTGCCTGCTGTAGGAAGATACCAGGGACACCAGATTGTCCATTCTCATCTTATCCCCATGGGAGTTGTATATTGGTAGAATATAAGTAACCTTTTGGAAAAGTAGTCCTCAGCTGGAGTGACTTTGTCCCTCAGATGACATTTGATGGTATCTGGAAACGATTTGTCAGAACTAGGGGTGGGCCCTGGCATCCAGTGGGTAGAGGTCAGGGATATTATCAACACAAGACACCCCCTACCATCAAAGAGCTACGTGACCCCAAATGTGCCCAGTGTGGACATCAAGAAGCAAAGCAAACAGTCCAGGCCTGATCTAGTTGCCACAACCCAAGGGGGGGGGGACTTGTTTTAAAGACTTAAAAGAAAAACCAATAAATACTAAACAATTTAATACACTTCCTTAGAAAAGTAAATTCACAGATCGCCAAACACAGAGTATGAATGAAAGAAATCGGGGACCAGGAGGAGGTAAACATGGAGAGAGGGTGTTCAGCCAACATGGGGGCTTCCTTAGGCCAAGGGTAACACTCTGAGCTCAGCTCACAGCTAGGGATCCAGAAAGGCTTGCTGGTGTCTGCTGGGTGAGCAGGGCCTCTTGAAGGACTATTATTCTGCCTGGTCACCTCACAAGGACGTGCATTCTCCTTTGTGGACATGAGCTGCTCCTGACGACTCTGAGACTCCGAGGGAACAGATACAGAGCTGCATCCCGGTGCTCACTGGTTAGGGCAATGGCATAGCCAGGGTAGAATGCCATGGGGACCCACACACAGACTCATAAACTACACGTATATTCACCGGTATGGGTCATCTTTCTGTATGTATATATGTGTGAGTATGTGCACACACCTATGAATACAAAAAACTGCACACACATATATATGTGCGCACACACATGCCTGCACACACTCACCGCCTGTGAAGACTGTGCCTTTGGTGAGTGGGGGTCCCAGGTGGGGTCTGACTGCTGGTTTGCCTCTCGTTATGAGCCTGCTTGGGAGCGAGGGCTCTTCAGAGACGCAGTTCTAAATGGCTGCTCTTCCCAGAAAGTATCGTTCAGCAAGCCCATTTCAAATGCATTTACTTTACAGCCTTCAGTTGAGAGCAAGCTGTTTTGCATATGTCACATACATTTTTGCTCTGGGAAGGCCTGTTTCTGGAGCCATGGCCTGCCACATGTGTGTGCCAGGGGGCAGGGTGAGGGCTGGGAGCCGCCGAATGGCTTTTCCATGTGGTTCACCATGGTGTCAGGAAGGCATCCTGTGCTTTCTCAGCTGCTGGAGGTGGCGCCTGTTGCTGGAGCTTCAGAGAGCTGCCGGGCCTCTGGTCCAAGCTGCCAGTAGCAGATCAGGAAGACTCTTCCCAGCGGGCAGGAGCTAGACCTGAAGACAGAAGACTGAAGGGAGGAGAGGGGAGGGGAACGGAGAAGGGGGGGTTCAGATGTTGACACATGCTCTGAAGAGGCCAAGGAATTCTGTTTACTCCTTGGTGATATTTCTGCCTTTTGTTGTGGCAGAGACCTGCCTTTTACTGTGTGGTTGAGCTGTCTTCAAAGGCTGGAAAAGCAAGGGCCATTCCAACAAAAACCTTCGCTGAGCTGCAGTGGACAGAACCCCAAATTCAAATCAGGTCTGAGCCCTTGGCAGTGCGGCCAGAGCTGGGCGGTGTGAGCAAGGGCGGCGGATGCCAGGAAGTCTCCTCCACACGACAGGGCACTCGAGGCAGAGAGTCAACCGAAGAGGGGGTCCCTGGGTGCATTACTTGGGTTGAGCCTGTTCAGATCCCAGCTCCCCACAGGACCTTAACACCTGCCACTTTGGATCTTTGAGCCTTTGTTTTTCCCACCTGCAAAATGGGTGTGTGTCTGTGTGTATGTGATCATTTATAAAGATAGGGCACAGATTGAAGCCATATTGAAAGGGCATGTCCCACGAAAATGCCGGCAGACTTTGCCTCCCCGTTCTTGCTGACCTACAGACTGGCCATGATTTAGGATGCTCCTCTCCAAGTAGAGGTATCTCGTGCTGTCAGGAAAGAGAACGTTTGCTGCTCCTTCACCTCCCCCTCTCCAAGACAAAGGTGGCAGTGTTGGGGGTACCTCTGGGTCAGGCTAGTGTGTGACCCACCCTGGTGGTAATCAAGGATAGAACCCAAGACTCCTGAAAGCAGGGCTAGCCAAGAGCAAGGCTCTTGTCTCTGTGCCACGATGTCCCTGTCATCTGCTAACTGTCTGCCCTGTTCAGACTGTGGGAGGCCAGAGCTGGGAAAGACCTCCACACCCATGAGAGCACCTGAACCGAGGCAGTGGCTTGTCTAAAGGCTGAGGTAGAAGGGAAGCTACCACCCCACACAGAATGTTAACACAGAGCTTGGAGACCCTTAGAAAGTTCCCCCAAGGGAGCAGAGTCCAAGCTTCTTCCTGTTTCAACTTGTTACTACTCCCTGCTTTTTTGTTTGATTGACTCTGAGGTCAAAAGGACCCAATCAAATCACACTTACTTCTGAGACCCTCAGTTTCCATATATGTGAAGTGGGTCTACAACCCTCTTGCACAGTCATGGTGGATAGTCTAGGTGAAGAGGGCAGGAGTAGGCATATCATTTGTGGGGAGCAGCGATTGTTATTCCAATGTCTTTGCTTTGTTTCTTGTTGCTGTGATAAATCATCCAGATTTAAGGGAGAAGAGGTGTGGTTAGCTCATAGTTCCAGGTCACAGTCCACCGCAGCAGGGAGATAACTGGCCGGAGCTTGAGGGAACTGGCCACACTGCGTCTGGAGTCGAGGAGCAGAATGTGACAAGCACAGGCATGCCTGGACTCAGCTTGCTTCCTCCATGGTTTTCCATGCAGGATCCCAGCTCAGGGAACGGCCTCACCCACAGTCAAGATGAGTCTTCTCCAGTCAAATAATGCAATCAAGATAATCCCCCATGGGCTAGCTCAAAGCCCTCAAAGATGGTTCTAGATTCTGTTGATTTAATGATTAATGTTAACGACCACTTTCTACCAGTCTATCATTTTGCACCAGATGAAGACACCATGACAGCAAGCACCTCAGGGTGAGTGACAAAGTCCCAGATGCAAGGATGCAGAGAGAACAATAAGAGGAGAGGGGGTGTGGTCCCAGGGATGGAGGGTACAGTCTCTCTTTGCTTTGGCAGGGGATGGAAAGTTGAGAGGGGTCTTTGGGGCCACGGACATAGACTCTCATCTGGGTACCACTTCTTCTCCTATGTTCTTATACTTGAGAAAGTTTCATTTTAAAATTGTCTTTATCTATCTATCTATCTATCTATCTATCTATCTATCTATTTATCTATCTATCTATATTACCTACCTATGTATGTACCTACCTATTATCTATGCCATCTATTTATCACTATCTATCATCTATCTGTCTATCTATCTATCTATCTATCTATCTATCTATCTATCTATCTATCATTCTATCTATCTATCTATCTATCTATCTATCTATCTATCTATCTATCTCATGTGGTAAAACATTTATAAGGCTACACCACACATGAGAAGGTCAGAGGACAAGTTTTCAAAGTTTATTCACTCCTTCTACCATGCAGTTTTGGGGTATCAAACTCAGGTCCTCAGGCTTGATGGCAATCCCCTTGACTCACCGAGTCATCTCTTTGGTCTCCTTCGTATTTCATAGTCTGCAGAAGGAAATGCAGGCCAGTGGTGGCTTCACATACTCCTGGTTGGAAGGGTGGACTGATCAATCAGCCCAGGGCCTGACTCAACACTTGAACTGACTATGGAATCAACACATGTCTATTAGCACTTGAAGATCAGACTCTGGCATTCGCTTGCAAGAGTGAGATGCATGTGACCCTAAACAGCTCAAAACTGGGGAGACAAGGAAGGAGCACATGGCTTTTTGAGGTGTCATAGACACCAAACATTGCCCTTTGAGCTTCCTAGCAGATCTAATCAGAAGGTAACTAGATCACATGCTTTTCATTGTCTAGTTCATGAGACAAGCAGTTACTTAGCTCTGGTCCAAATTATGTTGTATTGATGGGGATAAAGAAAATAGAGAAGTTAAGGCACTCGGGGCAAGTCACAGCTAATGAGCTAGTATTGTGTTCTAGGTCGGCTTCCTTACAGTGTCAAGGCCTCTCCTTTTCATGGCTGCTGATGGCCAGAGAGCATGCTGGGATGCATGCCCAGGTTGTATGTGCTTATGTGGGAACGGCCTTCCAGCTGCATCTCCATGGGGGTGATTTTTTTTTTTGCACCAAATGAATCTGAACTGATAACCAGGCCTGTTGCAGCAACCAATGTGGGAGGGAAATGGTCTGAATAATTTCTGACAGAGCAAACAGAAGGTGATGTGACAACAATCAGTACTTCCCACAGTCTCTAGCTGTATGAAAGTAACATTGGATCAAAATTAGCAACATCACATGGTACAAACCCCCAGCTCCCAAGGTTTGCTCATTGTCTTGTTTAATCCCTTGAGGTATACCCATGATCCTTGAGCCCTCTTCCTAGGAACTGATCCCCATGATTTTGTGAGACTGATGCACTACTAATACAACTTTCATAAATGAACACAGACTCATTAAGTGGTAGAGACAACTGGTCTACCTCAGGCATGGTTGGTGAAGCTGCATGGGAATGGAGCAGCACCTGCTATGGCTGGGCTCCTGCATGGCTGTGAGTTTACCACAGGAGAGGCTTTGTTTTGTGTTTCACCTTGTCTAGGCCACAGTGCACCAGACATGGCCAAACCTAATTCTGGTATTCTTTGAGCGAAGCCAGGCACAGCAGCTTGTGCTCCAGAGGGTCCCACACCCAGATTCCTGACATCACAGTCCCGAAATTCTGAATACCTTGTGAACAAGAAACTCCTATTTTTACTGCACCGGGTCCTGCAAATTTTATAGCTAGTTCTTTTACTGAGGTCAGGCCACAAGTCATATTCCTTGATGATTCCATTCCTTCAGGGTCTGCCACAGGCATGGGAAGCCACCCTTTCAGTTCTTGGGTTCAGTTCCTTTCAGACAAGCCAATTCGTTTCACTTCTGAAACTAAGATATTTAGAAACAGTATAGTATTTCCTCCCTAAAGATCAAGCAACACTAGCCTCCTGGGACATAAGGTCCTCTCTGAAGGTCCTCTCCCTGAAGTGGGGAAGCAAAACAAACCCTCTTCCCCCTTCAGGCTGGCTCCTCTGCTCTGCAGGGTGGCTGCCCCTCCAGAGAAAGTAGTTGTGTGTGGCTGTGTCCTCCAGGGGAAGCAGTGGAGGGGGGAATGTGTGGGAATGAGGGATCAGACTGACTTCTTCATCTTGCCCTCATCCCTTAAGCAAGGCATTCCGAGTAGTCACCCAGCATTTCTGTGAATTGGTTGCCTACATCACCCGAGGTCTAGGAGGAGCCAGATCCTTGTGTAAATAGCATGGTTTATGTAAAGGGCTTGTGTACCCACCAATGTCGGTCTCCACGAGGGTCCTGTGACCAGTCCCTGCAGGTGCTGAGAGAGAGAGCATCACTTGCAGAGAGGGTCTGTGACTTGCTAAGAGTAGTACAGTCTCCAAGGTTCCCGTTCTTCTAAAAGTGTCTATAGGTCTGGCCAGACAGGGAGGAAACATAGGTGTGAGGGTAAAGTTATGGACGGTGCCATTTTTTTTTTTTGGACGGTGCCATTTTTATTCCTTTAGATAAGAAGACTTGGCCGAGCTTAACCCTGGAGAATGCAGTGTTTGCCATTGGACACTCAGTATATGTTGTCCACTTGTCATCTGGTCCCCTCCATAGTTTCAGTCTCTTTCCCTTCCCTCCCCTCCCTGCCTTTCTCTCTCCCTCACTATTCTGACAGTCTCACCATGTATCTTTAGCTAGTCTTTACCTCCATCCTTCTGCATCAGCCTCTACAGTGTGAGATAGCGGGTCGGTACCACCGTGCTGTCCCAGTGGCACCTGCGGAGAATCCAGAACCGTGCTGGGGACCGAGGGTGCCAACTAAAGCCACAGTTGCTCCTGAGCCAGGACACCAACGCCCACCCCATTGGAGGCTTGCCTGCTCTGCAGGTGGGAGAGTGTGGGACACAGCGAGCCGTTCGGAGGATGGTTTCCATTTCCAAGCTGTGGTCTGACCACTCATGTTTTTGAAAATGAAAAATTAAATCTTGGCTCTGGCCCAAGGGCAGAGAAAGCAGCGTTTTATTCTTGGATCCCTGCCCAACCATTCCCCGTCACCCCAGGCCCCCCTGAGAAGGGGGTTCTGTACCAGGAAGGATATGGTGATGTCAGCTGCCAAGGAGCAGATCAGAAGCCCCACAGCCCTTGACCCTGAGTTCTTGCTGAGGCTAGAGAGTTGGGTGGCTCCACTGGCTTTGATGGATGGGGAAAGCCTTGACATTTCAGAGTCTTCCAGAAAGTTGATCCAGACAGGAAGTTGCTTTGTGACCAAGGAACCTTTCCAGAGGCTAAGAGCTGGTTCTGAGGCCAGTGTTAGCCAGAGGAGTCTGTTGAGCAGTAGCTAGAAATCCCGTGGGGGATTTCAAGGGAGGTTTCTCTGGCAGGATCCTTTCTCTTGTCTCCTGCCTCTTCCTGGACATCTTCTCACAGCCCCTCAGGACTGGATGCTTCTCACTACTCTGCTGTGTTCCTGCCGCTCCCCTCAGGCCTATGACCTGGCCACTGTACTAGGCCCACCACACCTGTGGAAGTGAACCTCTGGGGACTCTGTGGTGGCTCCCTGACCCCTTAAGAGGTTGGCCTTGTGGCCTGGCTCCCTCCAACCTCATCTTCTGCCATAGCAAACCACAGAGGGTCCCCCCAACACACCATGATCTTCCCCACCTGGGCTCCTTGGCCCTTTCTCCCACTGGCACGAATACTTGCTCTTTTCCTCTCCACTCCACTCCAGACTGGAAGGTTCTGGGGTTTGAGGACACAGCCTACAGCCCACCTTCCCTGAACTGTGGAGAAGACGGTGCAGAAGGGTTCGAGAGACATCGGCTGTGGCTGCTAGAACAGTCTCACCAAGAGCAGGCTGCAGTTGGCCTGGCAACTGTTCTAAGTCACCAGCAGGGAACAGTGTGTCCCGGGCCTTGGAGTCCTTATGAACAGTCCCCATCAGTTTGACGGAGTGTCCAGAGAGAATTTAGCTTGTTGTATCTAGCTACTGGTTCCCCAGGGAAAATTCTCTGCAAGACTTTATTGGGTACACGGGGAAGCGGGTCCACCTGTTGAGGCCTCGCCTCTCTCCACACTTCCACCCTGGGCGGCTGAGTGCCGTAATGGAAATCTGAGGTTTATATTCTCATTAAACACAATGAGCCACCTGGTCCCGTGTTTGTCCAACCTAATTTCATTCAGTTATCAGCCCCCAGGCCCTAACACCAAAAACAATAATAAGCCTTCGCTCTGTTTGTTTGTCTTCCTCGTAGACGTTTTCCTTTGATTTCGGACCACGTGATTTGAGCAAAATGCGCTCCACATGGGTAGGTTCCTTGACCGGCTCATTCATCTATGACTGAAAAGGTGGCGTCATACACAGCGCCCGAGTGTCACTGGACATCCAATAGCGCTTGTTAAACGCTCACACAGAACTAACTTCCTTCAGTCCCCGGAGGTGGCTGGCTTCCTTCTGCTGCTGTCGCCCTCACCCCCACCTCTTTCCTCCTTCACGTCTTCTGTTTTTGGGTGAGGGTTCCTTGATGTTTTGACTCGTGTTCATGAGTCAAGCCACTGGTCAGTCTGTCCACACATACCCACATCCCCACCGTACAAAACAACCATGGCCCAGGAAATCAGGTGGCCCTGGGGAGAAGAAGTGAGGCTCAGGGAAGGGTCTTGAGGAAGAAGATTCACAGAATGCTCAGCTTGATCTGTCCAGGCTAAAAAGAAAGAGGGAGAAAACCCACTCAGATCTCTAAACTGAGAGTCAAATGGTCTTGGGGTTATTTTTTTTGGGGGGGGTATTTGAGCAGGAAAAAATTTCTAGGGACTGGATTCTTTTTCAAAGAAGTTTGTTCAAAGTAAAAAATAAGAAGAGGAGGAGGAGAAAGAAGGAGGGGGAGGAGGAGGAAGAGAAGGAGGAAAAAGAGGAAGAGGAAGACGAGGAGGAGGGGGGAAGAGGAAAAGGAGGAAGAAGAAGAGGAGGAGGAAGAGGAGGAGGAGGAGGGGGAGAAAGGGATCCAAGACGAAGGGTAGATTTTTGTCCTCCTGTGCATTTTTAGCCTGGAGTGTAATGGAGTTTTAGCTCATGAGTTATGTGTTCTCCACCCACCACCAAGAGTGTTTCCCCAGCTCTTCCAAGACAGGAGGGACCCTGCCACCTCCGCCTTAGAGTGGGAGGGCTAATCTGATGTTACTCTGTGCAGTCTGTTTATCTATCCTGGGCTCAGTCCTTGGGCCTTACCACACTGTGAAGGGAGTAGGGCATGCCTTTACCATGTCACAGATGGAGAAGATGCAGAGGAGAGGAGAGGAGAGGAGAGGAGAGGAGAGGAGAGGAGAAGAGAGGAGAGGAGAGGAGAGGGGAGGGGAGGAGAGGAGAGAAGAGGAAAGAAGAGGAAAGAAGAGGAGAGGAGAGGAGAGGAGAGGGGAGGAGAGGAGAGCGGAGGGGAGGGGAGGGGAGGGGAGGGGAGGAGAGGAGAGGGGAGGAGAGGAGAGGAGAGAGGAGAGGAAGAAAGAGGGGGAAGAAGGGGAAGAGTAAGGAGGAAGAAGAGGAGGAGGAGGAGGAGGAGGAGGAGGAGGAGGAGGAGGAGGAGGAGAACACTGTCTAAGGCCTCAAGTCATGAACCCAGCCCAGAGCCTTTGTCCTGGGCTCTGTTCTCTCCTCCATGGGATCCCTGCTCTGAGCTCCCCAGGAGGCCTGCAGCTCTGTTTATTCCTGTGCAGTTGAATCTCGAACCCTTCCCTTTCATCCTCTGGTCTCCAGCTATGCCAAACTAGTAGCTTACACTTTCACACTGGGCGCAGACTGTTGGGGTAGGGGCACCCTGCTCTTCATAGCTCTAGTGATGCCTATGCCTCTGGTCTCCCTGCAGACCCAACCCCCTCCCCCTGGCCTTCTTCACTTCACCAGGGATGCCCGGATGGCCTCTCCCCACTCGGCACAGAGTCCATCACGGGCCGCAGCCTGACCCTGCTACCCCTCTCAGGGGTAGTAGATGATGTAGCCTGGGTCAGTCAGGCCTCCTACCTCTGTGGGACCACCATGTTTCACGGATGGGGGGGGCCTGTGGCCCAAACAAATGCCAGAACACTCAAATCTTGGAATCTGAGAATAAATGTGTGTAGGACTCGCCCTTTCAGGAGCTTTTTTTTTTTTTTGGTTTTTCGAGACAGGGTTTCTCTGTGTAGCCCTGGCTGTCCTGGAACTCACTCTGTAGACCAGGCTGGCCTCAAACTCAGAAATCCGCCTGCCTCTGCCTCCCAAGTGCTGGGATTACAGGCGTGCGCCACCACGCCCGGCCCTTTCAGGAGCTTTTAAGCGTGTGTCCGTCTAGTGTGTCTCCTGAGTGTCTGCTCCCTTCAGGAAGTGAGGCCCTTTAAAAAACCAGAGCCTATGTGGCTGGTGGGACTTCTTGACAGGGAGGAAGTCTCTTCCCCGTCCCCACTTAAACCAATTCAAGCCACACTCTGTCACTCGCCACTAAGAATTGTGAAGAATGTATCATCTGTGCATGGGCACACTCGCTCTCCATGCAAACCCAGGCAGGACCTGGCGCACACCAGCAGCAGCAGTGGAAGTAGGCAGTTCCTCTCTCCCACCTGTGCCCAGGGCCACAGTGGTTCTCCATGTGAGAGTGGGCGTTGAATGTAGGCAGGGGACTGTCACCTCCCCCAAAGTCCTTGTCACTTTCTCAAAGGGCCTTGCCACTTTTGTACCGTTGCACCAGGCTCAGACCTGGGATCCTTTGTTCTTTGGAAAGGCGTCATGTATGGCAGTCAGAGGGGCGGGCTGGAATCACAGCCCCAAAGTCCTTGTCACCTTCTCAAAGGGCCTTGCCACTTTTGTCCCCTTGTACCAGGCTCAGACCTGGGATCCTTTGTTCTTTGGAAAGGCGTCATGTATGGCAGTCAGAGGGGCGGGCTGGAATCACAGCCCCAGTGGCCCACCTTCCTAGCTGTGTCTCATCTCGTAAGGCAAGAGCTTCTGTTCTCTCATCTCCAAAATGGATTGTGAAAGCGCAGAGTTGCATGGCGTTGGCTCTTAGGCCTGTGTCACAGACACTGAGTATCTTGAAAACTCCTGGCACAGGCTGGGCGCTCGCTCCTCTCTGCTGCCCTGCCCAGCCTGAGCTGGCTTTCCATAGCTTCCCAGGGCCCTGGTTGACTGTGACAACCCTGCCCAATGCCCAGCGCCTCAGCCACCTCAGCCACAAGACAGAAGACAATAATGGCTTCCGCCTCACCTGTGGGTTTGAAGGGTTGACTTGACTTCATCTAAGCAACATACTTCACGCTGTCTGATGCCTGGCGAGGGCCCAATAAATGTCAGTGTTAGTAATTTCTGGAGTAATTTAGTGAGCCTCCTAGCATTAGGAGACCACCGTCTCAGAGGAAACGGAGGGAGGTGTGCCTGCTCTCATACCCATGGTGCCGGGTAGGGGTCTGGAGAACGGTAGCGGTAAAGGAATACTGTGCTCTGAGGAGGGAGAGCCAGAGGTGGTGGAGGGTGGGAGAGAGTGCCTGGCCAGCTTCCCATCGCCATGGAACACAGGGACGCTTCCTGTGGTCTGTCCACAGGGCTGGTGGAGGCTGACGCTCACGGATTCACCGTCTCAGCCACGGGGTTGGCACGTGACCAAGGTTCAACCGCGACTGGTCCAGGACTGGGCACCAGATCCAGTCTAGGCATTTGCTGAGGTTTTCCTCACTGGTCACGGTGAGGAGAGCTCCCTTTGCTCTTGTGTCCTGGCTGTGCAGATGCAGGGCTTTGTGGCTGCAGGGCAGTAGGGCTGCAGAGCTATAGAGCAAGCAGGCCAGTGGGCTGCGGGGCTGCGGGGCTGCATGGTTGTGGGCTGCAGGGCTGCGGGGCTGCATGGTTGTGGGCTGCAGGGCTGTGGGGCTGCAGGGCTGGAGCACAGACCGTGCTTTGCTGTGTGCACACTAATTTGAGGGCCAAAGTCAAGTCAGTGGAGAAGAAAAAGGGATGTTGAGGATAAAGAACCATGGTATGACCATGATGGAGGGGGAGAGGAGGGGAAGGGAGCGAGAGGGGAGGGAGAGGTGAGGGGAAGAGGTGATGGAGAGAGAATGGGTTACAGCCCTCTGCTCCTCCCTGGTTTAGTCCCTGGAGCTACTGCTGTGTTTCCATGGTTACCAAGCCTCACATATTCGGGACAAGATGCACGCCATGTGCCCTGAATGGGTGTTTGGTGGGTAGAAGGCACTCATCAGGGCCGAGTGTGTCTTTAGTGAGTGAATATGGCAGAACCTTGGGATGTTTCTACAGAGAAGAGAAGAGAGTCCCTGACCAGCTGGAAAGGAGGGGGACACCCAGAAACACCCCATCTCCCTTGTCTTGTCCCAGCAAGATGGTGAGCATGAACTGAGGCCCACACAGGAAGTCCCCAGGAAGCCAGGCTGTGGCTGTGGCCACACTGTGGCCCCTGCATAAAAGAGCAAGGCCTCAGTTTCCTCTCAGTCGAGGGCAGACAGCCCCAGACCCCAGCTTCTCCTCACTGCCGCCAACCCCCCCCCACTGGACTCCCTGTGTTCCAGCCTAACTATCTCTAACATTGTGGAACAAGGCCCGTTCTCATGGGAAGAACAGCATGTTAGGGGCACCCATCTCTCCCAGTGAGCAGGGAGTATGCTCCCAGCATCCTAAGGACACAGTCTCCTTGGACAGCCACTTCGTTCCAGCCGGATGTCTCCAGGAACAAACAAAAAAAGCTGCATGGAGCTGAGGATGAGGCGCTGGGATCCAGGCCTGGCCTCTCATTGGCTCGTGATGTGATCTTGGGCTAGGGGTTCCATCCCAGGAGCCCCAGTTTCCCAATCTGTAAAACGATGGGAGCTTGCCTCTAAGGGTTCTTTTAGCCAGCCAACGTGAACCAAGTGGCTATCTTCACATAAGTCTTTCGGGTCTGCAAAGGTCTCAGCTGGTCCTCTGACGCGTGCACCTGGCATCCTCCCATCTGTGGTTCCCAGGAGCTAGCTGTGGCTTAACTTTCTGCCCTTTTCTCTTCCACAGCCATTAGGATGCAAATGCAAACACGTGACACTGTCCCAGGACTGTCGGAAAATAGACTGTGCTGCATAATGTTAACCTAAATCACTTGAAATACCAACGCTTTGTCGTCTCGAGCCAATAATTACCTTGCCAGCTTCTTCCAACCGACTCTGACCCAGGAGGTTGTCTAGACAGTGGATCAAAGTCAGGGGTGCAGTGGACCCAGGAAGAGAAAGCAGGGCTTCACATCGGGGGTGGTGGTGGTGGTGGTGTGTGTGTGTTCAGACAGCCTGTCCCCAGATGGTGCCCGGATCCCCCCTAAGACAGGCATTGTTCTCAAGCATGGACAGCACTGGTCCCGGGTGCCTGAACTTCCAAAAGAAGGAGCTACCGAGGTTCTCAGACACAGCATGGGAATAGTGAGCAGACACATCAGTCCACAGGATAACCTCAGTGCAGGAGTCAAAATCATAGGCAAATGCTGAGACCTAAAACCTCTGCAAACGAAAGTTATTTCAAGACATGGATGGCTATACCACACACATTGAAAGCTTACCCCTTTACCTAGCCAGTTTCTGACCCATCAGCTCACCACCAGCTGACCACATGCTGTGCCACCCTTTGAAGGCGCCAATGGCTCCAAAGGGGATCAGGTGAGGTCTTGGTCTTGCAATGAAAGAGACAAGATTCTGACCAAGGCGTGGGAAAGAGATGGGCGTAGACGTCTCCAGAGTCTGTAACTACAAATGGGGCCAGAGCTTGGGTCAGACACAGAGCACTTTGGTCAAGCTTTGCACGGAGGGTAAAGGACAGTCCTCCCTGGAGGAGCCCCTGAGGTCACACAGGAGTCTTCATAAATGGGGCATCATGCAGAGTGGACACTGGAGCAAATACGTCAGCAGCACCTCGCAGGCACCGTCTCTGCTGCAGGTGTCTCTGCTGCAGGTTCCTCTGTGCTCCCTAAAATGGATCACTGGACCTTAGTCCCCAGTACCTGTGAAAATGACCTTTCCTGCAAATAAGGTCTTTGGGGGGAAGAGATCAACTTAAAGAGAAATTCATACCAAAGTTTGTCCTTGTAAGATGAGGGGAAAGTGCTCCGGGCCTTTTGGGGAAATGGGCAGAGGCGGAGGTGGTCGCTCTACCTTCAAGCCAAGGCATGTCAACAATTGCTGGCAGCCGCCAGGAGATGGGAGGGGCTGGATGGAGTCGTCCTTAGAGCCTGCAGGGAGAGCCCTGCCTGGCAGAGGCCTTGACTGTAGTCCTGAAGCCTCTGCGGCCTCCACTTTTATCTAGGCCGTCCCAGTTGAGGACTCTTTGTGGCCTGGCCTCCGGAAATGGATGCGGTAACATCTGTAGCAGCTCCCAGCAGCCCCCGCCTCCCAACATCTGCTTAGAATCCCATAGTCGCAAGGGCCAAGGTCACTTCCAAGGTTAACAATAAAGGATAGACTCTGGCTGTCTCCGCCGCCCTCCAGTTTGCCTTGGTCTCTCTAAGGAAGCAAGCTGCTGTCTTGGGACCTGGGCCCCCTGAGATGAGGAGCAGTGGGTGGTCCTGGACAGCAGCCTGGTCAGCTGAGGCCCTCCAGGCGACCTCCACAGGGAACTGAGTTCTGACACAAAGCCAGTACCAGAGCTGGGAAGACAATGCGTCCCCAGCTGCTCCTGGTAATGACTCGACGAGGCTGACACCTTGACTGTTGCACTGTGAAGACCTTGAGTCAAAAAAAAAAAAAAAATCCCACCGAGCTCTGACAGACACCTGATGGCAGAACACTGGAAGGCAATGAAAGACGCTCGGAGCCAAGGAGTTTTTAGGTCTTTCACTGTGCAGAAGTAGGTAGCACGGCATTTGACAGAGGCAGCTGGTGATCACCTCAGACAGCGACATCGACGCAGCCTCCACGCCTCTGTAGGTTTTCACTTCTGAGAGAGACTGGAAATTCCACTTATTCATTTATTTATTTATTTATTTATTTATTTATTTATTTGCATTTATGTATTTTGTGTGTGAGAGAGCGTCTTGGTTTGGGTTTTATTGCTGTGAATAGATAACTATGACGAGACAGTAACCCTCAAAAAGGAAAACATTTCACTGGGGTCCGGCTTACAGTTTCAGGGGTTTAGTTCATTATCATCAAGGTGGGAAGGATGGAAGTGTGCAGGCTGACATGGTGCTGGAGAAGGAGCTGAGAGTTCTCCATCTTTATTGGCATGCAGCACGAAGGGACTTTCTGTCCCAGTGAGTGTAACCTGAACATATATAACCTCAAAGCCCACCTCCACAGTGACACACTTCCTCCAATGAAGCCACACCTACTTCAGCAAGGCCACACCTCCTAATAGTGCCACTCATGAATCGATGGGGCCATACCTACTCAAACCGCTGCAGAGAGAGTGTGTGTATACACGTGTCATACAGGAAAATCCTGCTGATACTCCTGTCCCAGCATGCCTTGCTTCTATCCCAGCATGCCTTGCTTCTATCCCAGCATGCCTTGCTTCTGTCCCAGTATGCCTTGCTTCTGTCCCAGCATGCCTTGCTTTGTCACATGAGTTCCTTCCAAAAAGGCTCTAGCTCAGGCGTGTTCTCTGCCCCTCTCTGCTCTGCCAAATCCCAGAAGGTCAGATCTTTACCCAGCATCCTCTCCTTCAGTAGACATCACAGGAAAACCAATCAGGCTTTGGCCTTCATATCACACCAGGGGAAAGCCAGGTGCCATGTTTATGAACCTCTACACATAGCAGTTACCCGCCCCTAAGGATTTTTCTGCCGCATTCACAGCACTAAGGAGAAACTGCAGTAGAGCAAGCACCTAAATACTTAGAATAGCAGAGGCAGAATTAGCCCACACAGCCGCATTCCTTGTCCGCTCAGCGGCTGGTCCGATGTCATTGTGAGTTTCTTTGGTCTTCTCTGGCGTTGGCAACATGGCCCTCGGTGAAGAAGGAAAGCGGACTCAGGAAGAATCCTCACTCAACTGCTCCCGAACCCCAGCTTCCCCAAAGGGCTCTTGCAAACTCCGGCTGACATCTTCTTGCATAGCATGGATTCTGTCTTGCTCAGTGACAAGCAGGATTGGAAAGACCGCAAAGGTTATCCGGAACAACCATTAGGAACTTGGGACCAGGGGAACTTGTAGGAGTGTTTGCGACTGGTTTCACGGTGGTTCCGTCATTTTTACTGTTGGTTGTTTTGTGTTTGTGATGCTCAGGAGGAACCCACGCCTTGCCCTTGTTAGGCGGCTGCTTTACCACCGAGCTCCACCCCCGAGCTCCACACACACACACACACACACACACACACACACACACCCTCTGCCCCCAGCCACTGTTTTCTAAGGAAGCATCCAAAAAGACTTGGGTGGGGAGCCAGCAGCTTCTACCACAGGCATTTCAACTACTTCTGCCCTCCTCCGTGTAGACGGCACTGCCCTGTGTGCCGTTTCACCTTGTCAGAGGAATTAACTGTGCCCCGGGGTAACTGCCAGAGCCCCGCTTCTGTACGTCACCTGAGGCCCGCATCGCCAGCAGGGCTGACATTTCCTGGCCGAGGGCCAGACTCCTATCAGCTGATACAGACAATTTGATCACTTCCACATTGTCCCTTTCTACTTTGATTTTGAGCAAATCCTTTGGAATTTTTTTTTTTTGAGCCCCAGTCTAGTCAAAACACCCCCAGCCAATCCCAACCTCTACGCGCAAGACCCAAAGTCAACAATTTAGAACAAGACCTTAATTCAACCAGCAGGGCTTTATTTTTATTTTTATTTTGATCAGCCACTGCTCTGAAAATCTTGCAGCGTGCACTTTTGATTAGTGACTGGATTGGGACGGCCTGCTGTCACTCACCAGGGGCTCCACCGGGCATCACATTTAACTGTCCCGAACGTCCGCTGGCCACAGACGCAATTTGTTCGGCCAATTGAACAGCTGTTATTAGAATACCGTATGGGTTAGGGCAGGCATTGCTAGCTGCTGCAACAGCTAATCTCCAAAGCACACTAGCTTAGCCTAACAAATGTCTCCATTTACAGGGACCCTGGCCCAGCACCCGGGCAAGGCTTCCATTCCTTCCACAGTGTCCCTGTCCTTTACAGTCCTGATTCTCTTCATCAGACAGTGTGTGGGAAGAGTGTTCTGGATGCGCTCCCCTACCACCCCATCAGCCCACCCACGCCCAGCACCCCATCAGCCCATCCCCCCACCTCCCCCACCACCCCATCAGCCCATCCCCCCACCTCCCCTACCACCCCATCAGCCCATCCCCCCACCTCCCCCACCACCCCATCAGCCCATCTCCCCATCTCCCCCACCACCCCATCAGTCCATCCCCCACCTCCCCTACCACCCCATCAGCCTACCACCCCCACCCGGCTTCTGGTCCCCTTCTGATGGCAGAACTCACCACTGTGGACATAGCAATGCAGGAGAGGGCAGTTCAGTGTCTAGGAAGGACAGGAAAGGAATGACCTGTCCCTCTCCCCCTCTCTCAAAGACATTTAATTGTGTAGGTGCTTTTCATAGAATACCTTGTAAAAGATTACCAAAATTTCCATCTCACAGGTGAGAAAACTAAGGTTCCGAGAGGAGAAGTTGCTTGCCCAAGGGGACACGATTAGTAGGTGAGATGACCGTCTTGTTTAGGCGATCTGCCCATTGCAGTCTTCATTTGTATCGACATTTTGGTTTCTCCAGTTTCCCTGACCTGATGCTCATCTTTATTATGTTTTAGGTGACTCTACATTCCTACCAACAGAGCAGAAGTGTGCCCATTCCCCTCCCCCCCCACCTTCTTTGACACATAACAGTATTATTTTTCCCCAACATTTTAAATCTTTGAGAGTTTCATACAGCGTATTCTGATCGTATCCCCCCACTTCCTCCCAGATCTACCCCTACCTCTGTACCCATCCAACTGGGTGAAATCTCTCCTCCTCCCCTCCCTCCCTCCCCTCACATCCCCCCAACTTTTCCTCAACACAATGAGAAATGTGTTACCCAACTACTCTTACGAGGAGGGCCTGCCCTTGGGTGTGGTCTACCTACCGGGAGCCACACCGTGAAAGAAAACAGACTCTCCGTCTCCCCGCAGCTAGTAAATGCCTCAGCTCGTGGTGGGACTGCATGCCGCCTCCCTTCCTCCGCGCTCGGGTTTTGTTTGGCTTGAGCTTGTATAGGTCTTGTGCTCGCTGTCACAATCACGGTGCATTCACGTGGTGGCTAGAAAAGATGGCTTCCCTGAAGTCACCCACTGGCTCTTACAATCTTCCCTCCCCTTTTCCACGACAACCCCTGAGCCTTGGAGTCAGAGATATGACATAGATGTCCTAGGAAGGCCCTCTGAGTGTTGACCAGCTGAGGGTCATGTTAATCATGACCTAGAGCAAGAAGCTGCTTTGATGAGCACATCAGTCTACAGGCGTGGCAATACATCGTTAGGAGTTGGTCCAGGTCTGTGACCACTTAGCAGAATAATAGCAGGCTCTCCCCGAGAGCCTTTGGCCCACGTAGCCACAGGTTCTTGGCTCTGCTAACCCTGTAGTGAGCTGGGAAAGGACCTCAGCCTCTTTGGGGTCCATTTATGCCAGTGTGGGTTCCATTTTATGGATCACGCCTTATATACAATCAAAACAGTAATCGGCTGCTCCCGTAACCATTGTGCCAGTGGGCATGTCTTAATAGTATTATGCTTAAAGACAGTGTTATTCAACGGTGTCAAGGTGCTAGCTCCTTTAATTAGTCGCTAATGAGACCGCAGTCTCCCCTTTCTGCCCCAAATATATTTGTTCCTCTGTGAGTCCTCTGCTTTAGTTCTTTGACCCTGTACCTACAGGGTCTGGTTAACTTCACAAGCATCAGGAAGGAGTACCTGGGCGGACATGGCACACAGGACAGCGCCCCCTTCTGGCTCGCTGCTCACTTGCTGTCTCCTGTACGTTTTTTTCTGCCATCACTGCCTCTCTCCATCTCTTTCTTTCCCTGTGATCTCTTCTGACACTTCTGAGTTTAACCCACCTATTCTCCCAAGAGGTCTGATACATATTCAAGTCTTTTCTCTCCAAGGCTTGTTTGTTTGTTTGTTTGTTTGTTTGTTTTTTAAAGATCTCATTCTCGTGGGCATCTGGAATACATCTCAGAGCAAGTGGGCGGGGCTGTGCGGAAGGTTCTTACTGCAGGTCTTTACCCTGAGAGGAGGGGCCTTGTTTGCACTTCTAAGTCATCTGGTCTGCTCTGGGTTGCTACCCTTCTCAAGCCAGAGAGACCTGAGCACCTGGAAAGCCTAGGGACTGGGGCCCTTCCGCTGCTCATTACAGAGTTGCTACTGTCACTGTGCAGAGTCAGCACTCGAAGTGTTCTAGAATTCTCTGAGCTTGGTACAGATTGGGCCAGGGAAGTTGACCATCGGACATCCCCATGAGGCAACAATTACCCCCATTTGACAGATGAAGAAACTGAGGCTTACGCAATTTATCCAAAGCCACATACTAGAATAAGCAGTGATTTGTTTTCTTCCCGAGGCCTCATTTTCTCTGGCTATTCAGGGCCTTGCCTTCTAGCTGCGAATAACCTAAGTATTCTTGTCTTAAAGCTAAGTAGGATGACTTTAAACTAATGTCACCCCCTTCCCCTGTCAAGCATGTTCAAGAGTACCCTGAGTAAACAAAGACACTGGAGAAGGTCCACTTCCGAGAGAGTGGCCCGCCGATCCTAAATCATTGTCACTGTGGTGAGCATGAATTCCTATGGGCTGGCTGGAGTAATCGGCCGCATGCTCGCTGAGTGTGGTTACCAGCTGGGGTGGAGAATCAGGTAGCCGACAGATTGCATCCCCGTCAAGAATACCTGTTTGTCCTCTTGTTTCAGGAAGCTTTTCGGTTTTGTGAACTCCACTCCTGAGTGAGGGGGCGTGTGACGGAGGACAGATGGAAAGGTAAGAGGGAATGTCACTTTGCTTTAGGGGGCTGTCCAAACAGAGTGATGGTTTGGACCTCTCGGCCTTCTCAGCATACTTCCGACACGGCATGGGCAGGGATCTCCAGGTCCCAAGCAAGAGCTCGGTTCTGCAGAGGGAACCAGTTGGGGTCCTCTAACCAAGCAAGCTCAGGTGGGCCTGAAGATACAGTCAGCCCCACAGGCCAAGGGCTCATAAGCCAAGGCTGCCCCACCTCCAGGTGCTTCTGAGGATCGGGGAGGGGGGGTAAATAGCTCAGGGTCAGCACTCTGCTCAAGCCACTGATGTCCTAGAGTGGCTAATGGAATGTGGGGTCCATGTGGGGTCTATGTGGGGGCTAATGGAATGACAGCTCCATCCTGAAGGTGCCTCAGACCTGCCAGCCCATGGGGACTTGCTGACTTGCTGAAGCTGTCAGAGCAGATTCTAAGCAAGCTCCACAGCAGGAGACTCAGGATGCAGACACAGTCTACTCCAGAGCCCGGCGTGGGTACCAGCAGCTCCATCCACGGGATAAACAGAGCTCTAGGTGCAACAAGGATTCTAGGAGAGTTTGAGAACTTCCAAGCAAGAAACTTAACCTGCTCCATGGAAAGGCCCAGGAGTGGCGGGAGAGTCAGGAAACGCTGCCTTCGCCCTCAGGAACGGCCTTGCTACAGATGCTCTTTGCTCTGCTAAATAGAAACCAACAAACACAGCTACACTCGGGGAAAACAGTTTTAAAGAACCACACCAAGCACTTCCCCTGTAATCAGGACTCCGGGTACTGCAGTTTTAGGTGGAATCTGACCCAGATAACTCAGACAGGCATCTCGGTCTTCATGGCTGCCCTGTCTGGCCTCAATGGGAGAGGATGTGCCTAATCAGGCTGAGACTTGCTGTGCCAGCGTGGGGGGATGGGGGGGGAACACCCTCTCAGAGGAAAAGGGGAGGATTTGTCTTAGTCAGGGTTTCTATTCCTGCACAAACATCATCATAACCAAGAAGCAAGTTGGGGAGGAAAGGGTTTATTGAGTTTACACTTCCACACAGCTGTTCATCACCAAAGGAAGTCAGGACTGGAACTCAAGCAGGTCAGGAAGCAGGAGCTGATGCAGATGCCATGGAGGGATGTTACTTACTGGCTTGGGAGAGGGACTCTGTGAGGAAAAGGACCGGGATGGGGAACAGCCTTTGGGATGCAAATTAATTAGTTAATTAATTAATTAAAAATTAGAAGTCGTTAGTGTATGTCATTGTGGGGTAGGGGACAGGTCTCATGACCCAAACAGAGACAGAGCAGTGAGTAGGGGCAGCCTGAAGCCCAGGAGAGCTCTTCCGCAGACAATCCCTCCCCCCACAGCAAATGCAGGAGACTGTCTTAAGGTTCGTCTGTTTCTCTGCCAGTTGTTACAAAGTACCCAGGTAAAAAGCTTACAAATCACACAGACAAGCAACAGAAAGTGAGCAGAGGAGCGGCGGCAGGGCAGCAATCACCGCGTGGGGCCGGACGGCCCGGCCACCAGCTCCTTTAGCTGGGCAGGCATATTGCCGACCCAGCTTTTGTTTTTAGGTCAATGTGAAGCCCCTACAATAGGAATCTGCTTCCCAATCCGGAAGGGACAGGGCCCGTTACACACAGCAACCACATACATTTCTGATTCTAAAAATGGAACATGCGTGCTGGAGAAAGTCTAAAAATTGTAACAAAAGAATGAAGAAAGTGGAATAAAAATAAATTAAAATCCCACCACAAAGAGATTTAACATGGTGATGTCCCCACGGGCTTCTCTTTGAGTATGTACGGTACATATGTTTACTTAATTTTATTCTTTCCTTTCTTTCCTCGATTTTACATCCTAAGTATTTTCTCATGTTACTGCCCTGTCTTTCAACATTACAGAACGTTCTTAGTATAGATATTACATAACGTATTAAACTATTTCCTTTATGGGGAACGTTTGATTTTCTGCTAATTCTGTTTTGAAAACCTTTGCCCACAGCCCTTTTATTTCTTTAGGACTGAGTCCTTCAAGACCAGCTACCAGGTGGAACAAAACAACTCCTCGGGAGAGGACTTATCTTTGTGGACATTGTCGTCCGCACTGGGGCCATGCAGGGGCCGCCTTACCAGGCCCTCTGACAGCTGGCCTACTTACTTTGTGAAAGACTAGTGTGAATGGAATCGTGTGTTATCCATAGCCAACATCCCACATTTCAAGTATCTACCCGCACAAGGTTCTTTTGGTAGAACCTACTTCTTACTAAGGCACAGGGCCCTTAAATTAGGAGGATGAGGAGCCCCACCCCCAGGTGAAAAGATACAAGCAATTAACAACTCCTGAGAGAGGGTCTATGAGTCTTCCCCAGGGGTGAGCCCCTTGATCGATTATTCAATATGTGGAGGCCAGGTCAATCCTAGAAACATGTAGACAACACCGGACAGGACCCACAGGTTGTTTGGGTGCTTATTTGTTTGCGTGTACATGCAACTCTATAGTTTTGTGTGTGTGTGTGTGGTTGTGGGTTTTTTTGTTGTTGTTGTTGTTGTTTTTGTTGTTGTTTTGTTTTTGTTTTTGTTTTGTTTTGGTTTTCCGAGAGAGGGTTTCTCTGTGTAGCCCTGGCTGTCCTGGAACTCACTCTGTAGACCAGGCTGGCCTCGAACTCAGAAATCTGCCTGCCTCTGCCTCCCGAGTGTCGGGATTACAGGCGTACGCCACCACCACCACCCGGCTGCAACTCAGTAGTTAAAGAAGAGGACGTCATGAATTTGGGAGAGGAGGTACAAGAGGTGGAAGGAGGGGAGACACGATGCAATTATATTTCAGTTATACATATGTTAAAGTCATAGGATAATTTCAATTTCCCAAATTGGGAAGCTGGTTCATAAGATCACCTTTAGTTCTCTGAGCCTGCTTCCTCCCATACAATAGAACTAGTGTCCATATTTCTATTCTTACAGTCTGGGGGACCCGCTAGCTAAACAAAGGGCCGCCCCAGTGGTTACTAAGCCCCACTTATGCGTGGCCCTCAGCAGGTGCCAGAGCCCATCTCGTGGCCCCTTTTCGGCACTCCGCTTTAGCCTCAACCTTAAAGCCATCCGAGTTGAGTCCGGAGAATCAGAATTCAATGACCGGGTTTCTATCTGGGGAAGCCAGAACTCGGAGAAGCAAACTAACTCATGAGAGCTGGGAACTGACCAAGTGAGGCCCACACCCGTGGTCTAAAAGGGGGATAAGGAGAGGCCAAATGGGGCCTGCACATCTGGTTTACTTGGCCCACAAAGCCAAAAATAAGGGGAAAAAGTAAATAGGATAAAATCAAATAAAGCCAGCCTTCAAATTTCACATCAGCGCGGTATAGGATTTCGAGCTCTCTGGAAATCGTGTGGGTGGGAGGAGCTTGGGTGTGACCCGGCCCCTTCCAAAGCCAGGGCCTCAGATTCCCCAGATCCACAGGTTGTGTGGATTCCAGACCCGCCTCCTCCTGGTGCACTGACCCCACCCGGCTCTTGGGATCTAGGGTTTCTGTGGGCTTTCAGGCCCATTCTCCTTCTAACCTGGGTCGGCTTGCACCCAAAGGCCAGGGGATGGCCCATTGCATGAGCCGCCGCTGAGCGGGGGCCCGTCCTGCGGCTAGCCCACTGCAGTCCAGGAATCTGGACGTGAGTTGTTCTCCGCCCAGCCACATGCATGCGGGGTGAGCTCACCCTGGCTGCCTGCCTCCTTCCCCCAATCTCTCCAATTAAAAACATATTACCTTCCCGCTCCGCCCGGAGCAGCCCTGGGCCGCAGCTTTATTTTATAAACACATTTAGACACGTTCAAAAAGGAATGATTCATGCTGGACCTGAGCGCTGCGGAACGCGAGGCCGGCTGAGCGCTTTCACAGGACAAGCATCCTGCGCTGGACCAGGCCTGGCCCTCCGGGGGTATCATCTCTCCTACGCCAGGTCGGGGGATTACCTGGCCGCAGCTGGAAGGACTTACCCACACGGCCACCTTTCGGCACCCCCAACGCAGCCCCAGCCACCGCAAGCTCTTGGAAGGGCAAGCTACAGCCCACCCCCACGCCCCTGGAGGATTCCTAGGGTGCCTCCCCCCTTCTGCCGCTGGCCCCTCCTCCTCTCCCTTTCCTCTCCAGGCTCAGGTTCTAAATGTGAATTCCTTTGTTTTACCCATTCCTGAACCGTCCTGCAAGGCTTTGTAGCGTATTTCCTGAGTGCCCATCTCCGGGGGCCCTGACAGGCAAGTGGCAGGTGTCAGAAGACTAGAAATAACCCCATAAGGCCGCTGAATAAGGAGCTCTGACTGTCCTCGGCACTGGTCCTTAGTGACATACAATTCTCCGGAGAGCCCAGTAAAGCAGACATTGTTTGGGACAAGCAAGCCCCTTTCACAGCCGGAGATGGAAGCCTGGTAGGATTTGATTCAAGCAAGTGTACCAGCAGGGATCTACCTTAGCTGTCAGACCTGGGACCATGATTCTTGTCACCTGACTTGACCAAACCGAGAGGATCTGGAGAGAAACTTCTCAGTCTGGCAAAGAGCCCCAGAGGCACAAGGCCTATGACATCACACCTGGAGTAGTGGGAAATGAATGAGATTTTCTGAAGGCAGGAATGTGTGCGTGGTGACCCTACCCTACCTCCTTAGAGCATTATTACCGCGGCTACATCTTTTGTTTGAGACCTTTAGATATAGTTGTGTAATTTTAGTGTGTGTGTGTGTGTGTGTGTGTGTGTGTGTAGGGTGGCTTGTGCAGGAGTCTGTTCTTTCCTCCCACCTCCTAGGTCCCAGAGATGGAATAATTCAGGTCATCAGGTTTGGCTGCAGAAACCCACAGAGCCATCTCACTGGATTCCAGTAATCCCATGATTACTGGAACCGAACCCCTCACGAAGATGGCAGTCCACACAGCCAGTCCTATCTAAGCTGGTGAGGATGGAGAGCCTAGAGCACTCTGGTGGTGGAAATGCAGACAGCACAGACACTCTGGAAGACAGCCTGTCAGCTTCCTGCTAAGCTAAACATTCAGTTCCCGGCATTTTTTACACAGATGAGGTCAAACTTAATGCCCCGTACAAGCCTGCTTATGAATGGTCGCAGCAGTTCCACTTATTGCCAAGACTTGGGAGAGGCTCCAGGAGGTGAGCAGGTAAAGAAACTGATTCATCACAGCCGATGACCACATGGCCGCCTTCTTGAACCCTGGCGCTCTAACCTGACATGCCTGTGATAATTAAAACGGAAAGAGACTCAAGAGGTGGATGTTCTAGCTTCGTCTCTGTTGCTGAGGGAAAACATTCTGATCAAAAGCAACTTCGAGGAGTGCCTCAGCCATTGTCCAATTGCTGTGAAGAGACACCATAACCACAGCAACTCTTACAAAAGGAACACGACATTTGTCTGGGCTGGCTTACAGTTTGAGAGGTTTGGCCCATTACATCATGGTGGGGAGCACGGCAGCACACAGACACGCATGTGCTAGAGAGGTAGCTGAGAGTTCTACCTCCAGAACTGCAGGCAGCAGGAAGAGAGGTCCACTGGGCCTGGCTTGGGCTTTTGAAAACCAAACCCTACCTCCAGTGACACACTTCCTCCAATAAGACCACACCTCCTCCAACAAGGCCACACCTCCTAATCCTTTTCAAGTATTACCACTCCCTGATGACCAAGCATTCAAATACATGAACCTATGGGAGCCATTCCTATTCAAACCACCACAGGGAGAAAGGGGTTTATTTTAGCTTTATAGGTTACCATCCATCCTTGCGGAAAGTCAGGGTAGGAACTCAAGCACGAACTTGAAGCAGTCGTTCCTTAGTGCCCCCTGCTATCTCACACACAGACTCATGCTTACACAGTCCAGGACCCCCAGCCCAGGGAATGGTGCCGCCCATAGTGGGCTGTGCCCTCTGTCATCAATTAACTATCAAGACAATCTCACCAAGACATCCATAGACCATTCTGGTCCAGACGGAATTCTTCCACGGAGACTCCTTCCTCAGGTGACTCTAGGCTGGGTCAAGTCGGCTGTGAAAATTAGTTAGGACAAGTGAGACACTATGGTTAGGTGGATATAATCCTCCTGAGTCCCAGCTCCAGAGTCTGGGGATTGGGTCTAAATGCCTAAAGCCATGTAAACAGAGTGATATTTGGTAGCCCCTTGGGTAGGCAGTATAGGGATATAAACGCAAAGTGGGCTAGCAGGCTATGTTGGATCTTGGAGACTTACTGCACTCTACCACAAGGCCCGAGTGCCTACTTTCTGGTTCTTGACTGACTATGGAGAAGGTAACCATAGATATTCAAGAAGTGTGCTAGAGTGTCTACTTTTGACAGCGTGTTCTACAAACTACTCTTGACTCTGTGACCATTCCTCCAGACCCTGTTACCCCAGGTTGATCAGGAGATCAGTCACCCTTTAAAACAACAGGCTGGGGCTTCACGAAACTGTCATAGCTACGAACAGCCTAAGGACACACAGTGACTAGATATCATGCACTGTTTGAAAGCCGGGCATTCAGTAAAACCCAAGGGACTCTGAAAAGACCACAGGCTTGAGCCTATAGTAAGCTGTTAACTAACAGTTCTGTTCACTAACAAAAGAACCCCATTAAAGTCAGGTGCACCAAGAGGCAGTCCACAGACTGAGGTAAGGGACAACATGGGGGAATTCTGTGCTAGTTGTCTAGTTTTACTGTCAATCTAAAACTCTCGAGAAGGTGAGTGATGAAATGGAGCAGACTTTCAAGTCAGATAATGTGGGTTTGTAATCTTGCTTTAAAACAGCATCTGGCTGCCTGACCTTGGGTAAAATTCTCTCCACCTCCTTAGCCTTCTGCTTCACTTTCACAGAGCAAGCCTAAGAGCAGGTTTTAGCTCGCTGGGATGTTTGGAGAATTGAAGAATGCATCACAGCTCCAGAGCTTGGCGTAGTGCCTGCTACATATATGGCGCTCATTAAACTCTAAGTATACTTGTGGACATGCATTCAGGGACACGTGTACTGGAATTATTACTGATGCATGGTCTATTTTTATTGTTGTATTCTGCTTTTCTTTTTTCTTTTTCTTTTCTTTTCTTTTCTTTTTTTTTTTAAAGCAAACACTGTCAGCCAGTTCTGTTCTTAGTAGAAAATTCTTTTGTGTTTAAGCCAAAAGTACTTGACCTGTTTCTTCAATGGCGTGGGCTGGGGCAAGCAGTTAGGCTCGGGTTTGGAGTATTTGTCTTCCTTGACATGCGGGGCATGACTTCTGAATGGATTTCCTTTCCTGACCCGCCCTTTCCCCCTATATCCACTAGGCTTGGAAGCCATGAGGATGGAGCTGGAGCAGTTGGCACACAGAACAAGAGACTTCTGGGAGAAAGAGGGACCAAGACTCCCACCCTCACTATTGAGGTTCAAAGCTTCAAGAAAATTTCAGATGAGATGGAGGCTTGCTTTCCTGGAAAAGGAGGCTGACGTAGGAGGCCGGCTTAACTGCATGGGCACCGTCTTCCCAGCCAGCCCCTCCTCCCCACCCCCATCATCCCCTGCTTTGGTGCAGAGACCTGCCGTTGAGCATACTGAAGCACAGGACTTTGCCACACTGAAAAAGGAATCTAACGGGAGGGCCTGAACTGCCCAAGTGACCCACCCAGCAGCCAAATCTCACCCCCTGCTTGTTTGCCTGGTGGGAGTGGTAGCCCCTGACATGCTCTGTGGAGTCACTGGAGTTTCGGATTCTCCATCTCTCTACCTGAGAACCTGGTTCATCTCCCGGCATTCTTGTCCAGGACTAGAGCACCGAGACCTCAGCTCCCGGCTCACGGGGAACCTGGACTACTTGATTTCCGGAGAAGAATGCAGAACAAACAGGGTTCCGGGTCCTAGACATCCTTCAGGGCACATATGCAATGACTTGGGCACCTTCCACTAGACCCCGTCTGCCAGAAGTGTCCCCAACTCTGAACACCACTACCCTGGGGGTCAAAGCCTTTAACCTTTGAGGTCCATTCGTGCAGCCTACACTAGCGGGGCCCTTTGTGGGGACTTCCCATCTTCTCTGAGTATGCTGCCGCTGACCACCGAGAGGAAGGGTCTTTTGCATTTGGTACTGGAGAAGTGAGTATAGGTTAGCTGTATAACCAACCACACACACACACACACACACACACACACACACACGGACACACACACGGACACACGGACACCTGTAAACACATTTGTGAGTGTGCACACACCCACTCCTGCACACGCAGACGCAGGTCACCCGTGTGACTTATTATCTTGAAAGAGAAGTTCTTCTGTGCTCTCAGACTTTCTTCTCAAGCCCTGAATTTCTTAGAAAGGAACTGCCCTGAGGGACGGGGGTGGGGTGGGGTGGGGAGATCCGGAGGAGTGGCAGCGTTATGCGGAGAGAAGCTAATTTGTTTCTGAAGTCGACAGATGGGTAAGGACAAATTACTCCGCGGGTATTAAAACTCTCTTTTTCTGCGGGCGTTGAAACTCTTTTTATTCAGCAGTATTTGCAGACTGATCTGAGTCCCTGAAGCAATACAGAGAATACGAATCCAAGCGCCACTTCCCCTTAAAGGCGAGCCGTGCCAGGAATCTCTAGCGCAGGCCTCACCCACAGTGTACAGCCCCAAGTAAACCTTGGCCACAACATAATCATCCAGGAAGAAATTGTACTTAGGTGAGAGTTGTACAGTTTCCCGGATGTGGGAAGACTCGAGGCCCCTTGACTGTTTCAGAGGGACTGTGAGGGAAAACAAGAGTAATTATTTGGTTTGGGTCACTGTAAAGTGTAAAATACACTGTGTGTATTTGTTGTAGAAAATTTAGCAGAGTGTGAACAGCTGGACTCCCTCCACCCAGAGAGCTTTCCTATTGTTTTAAACAAATGTTTTTGAACACTGCTGGCGTCGCAGTGCCTGAACAGTCCAGCTATCTGTATCTGTAACCCATTTCCACCCCGCGTGGACCCTGCCTTTGCCTATCGGTAGAGAAGCTCAAACATTTCATCCGAGAGCATGGGAACACAGGCCAAAGGATGCAGGACAGGGGCGGGGACAAGGGGGGGAGAGGGGAGTTTAGGAAGGAACCCCATTGGCTGCCTCACCGCGGCCCAGCCCCACCCCCACTGCCCCATCCCAGAGAGGCTGCAGCAGGAAGCTCAGACCCTCCACACCCTGGAGCTCTCACACATCTGGAAGAATTGTTACAAAGATTAATGTCAGGCTCAGTGTCAGACACCCCCCAGCCCCGCCCCAGGAAATTTCCTCAGTTTATTCAAGCCTTTGAGGGGGGCTCTCCGGGGATTACGAACCACAAGGCGGTGCAGGACCACACTTGACCTCCGGTACTCTTCTCTCCTTGAAGACACGCGTGCACAAATTTCCTTCTTTAATCGCTGTAACAACGAGGTCGTGTACAAAAGCAAAATGGCTTGAAAAAGTTTAAGGCCAAAAAAAAAAAAAAAAAAAAATCAAAGAAGGAAAATCTGGACCCTGTGCAAACGTCTTTGAGTAAAGTTATTGCCGGGGGGGGGGGGGAAGGAATGAAAATGATAAAGAAATTGGTGATTGCAAAGCTTTCATGTGCATGAAACTGGGTCTTGAACTGAAACACTTTGAAGTGTGATTCCAAGAATCTTAATTCCCTACCCCCAACACACACTATCAGAAAGGATTTTGTTGTTATTGTTTCAAACCAGCTAACTTGCATCTAGAAATGATTAAGTGATTTCTCTTATGGATAATGCATGCCGTATAACTAATGGGTCTTCCGTGTTGCTCTGGTTGCCAGGGGGCTCAGAAACTCCCTGCTTCATCTTAAATTACTACATACGTCTTGCAGATCGAAGTTGTAATGCTCCCTCTGGTTTTGATATATTTTTTTTTCCTGATCCTGGTTTTTATCTAGTTAGATTTTTGTTTTATTGCACGTATTTCTCGTAAGCCACCAAAAATCTTTTGTTAGGTTGATTCGCAGATCAAAACAACGTGGATTTGTGGTTCAATTTAAGAAGAAAAGAGGGTTTTGGTTTGGTTTCAGAGTTCAGCAAATTAGTGTGATTAGCCCTGATTTGAGGTTTACAGTTTTATTACGTTAAAGTCCTTGGTATTTAACACATCAAAGGGCCTGAGCGCTCACACTTAACCTCCCACGTGTTAACACTAAGCAGTGCATCCTAGGTCTGTTTCCAATGATCATGGAGTAAGGGCTTCTCTGAGATCTCATGCTGGAATTCTGCTCACCCTCTGAATGTACTGAGGCCCAGACTCCTGAGCTCCACTTCCAAACACAGGAAGAGTTTAGGGAGGAAAGTATCCACATTCAAACCAGTGTCCCCTGCATGTTCGCTTTGGGTGGTAAAGGGCTGACTCTCCTTGTAACAAGAAAACACGTGTTCTCCATTGTGCGGTCCATCATCCATAATGGTAATCCCAGAATCCTCTGCTTGGTGCCTCTTCTGCCTGTTCATCTTTTCAAACGTTGAGAACCTTCATACTGAGACTTGAAGCTCAGCCTCAAGAGAGAATATAGTCTCCCAACAGGAGATGACCAGCAGAGTGAAGGCCTGGTTTCTTGTGATACGCCATGTTGACTCTGCTGGATCCCCTTGGAAAGTGCTTGGAACTCTTATAGACCACAGTTTCTGAGAATGTCTCTTTGGGGCTTCTTGTGGTGGGATCAAGGCTCTGGCCCTGCTAGAATGCTGACTTTCAGTTTGACCTTTTTTGCAAACCCTGCTACAGATTGGGTCTGGAATAACCTACAAGGACCAAGTATTAAAAGCTCAGTCTCTGGCACTGCTGGGAGGTTGTGGAAAATTTAAGAAGTGGGACCTAATAGGAGATCTTCCAGTTGTTAGATGTGCCCTTGAAGGGTATGCGGAGATCCCACCCCTCCTACCCTTTCCCTTCCCACCAGCACAAAGTGAGCATCTTCTCTACCATGCCTTTCCCACGATAGGAATCGTTGCCCTGTCATAGGCTCAAAACTAAAAAGCCAATTGAACTCCCCAAACTGTGAGCCAACAAAACCTTTCCTCTTTATAAATCGATAGTCTCAGGTATTTTATCACAGTCACAGAAAGCTGTCCAGCACGGTACTTATTGATAGTTCTGTATTCTTACTTTCTCCAAGCCCCAATAGAGGAAGGAGTTAGGACACTGAGAGGAAGGAAATTGTCCATCAGAGAACATGTCTCCCATCTGTGGCTGGTGGCATATGACCTTTAACAAGGGGCTTCATCTTCCTAAGCGTTGATGTGCTGATCTGAAGGGGGAGGTGGCATTTATCACAAAGCAAATGAATCTTTGGGTTCGGGGGGGGGGGGTCACCCTTTGCTCAAGTTACCTCCAGAGCCTTGCAGTGTGTTAGCCTGTCCGTCCATGGCTGTCACCATAAGTCCTTGTCTCCAGCCAGTGCTCTTCCTTGAGATGTTTGTCTTTGACTCTGAGCATCTTGGAAGTGTGTCCCCGAAGACTGGGTGACCATTCCTGCGTGAAGCCGGAAAGCGAGAGGCAGGGGAAGGCCTGCTGCTTTACTCCTGCAGCCCCGCCATCCCACCCTCCCACTGACAAAAGCTTCCATCTTTTCCCTGGGCCAGCTTGAGTTCGACATGGCTCATATCAACCTGCACCCGAGAACCAAAGACCATCCGGAAACTGATGTGTCCTTACAGAGACTAAAACAACCTAAGTCAGCACATCACAGGCTCATCTGTCCTTACTGTCCCCTCCTGTGACACTCTGCCACACGCTGAAGGATACCTCTGAAGGAAAATCATATGACCCCGGGCCTCAATGAATTTTATATGGTATTCCATGGATCCAATCAAAAAGTATTAGTTATCTCAAGACCCTGGCAAAGCAGAAAGAAGGTACAATAGGAACATAGGAGGTCTGGATAACAGAGTCATCAGACTTGAGCTTTAAAAACAAAGTTTAATTTATCCAAGAAATAAATGACAAGGGAAGGTGGGATGGCTCATTGGGTAGAGGCACTTGGCTCTGAACCTAAGTTCAGTCTCAAGAAAGAGACACACATGATCATAGAAACATAAAACATGAAAAAATGTGCACACATGGGCATTTAAACATAAAACATAAAGAAATTACACACATGGACATATAAACATAAAACAAAGAAACTACACACATGCACATATAAACATAAAACATAAAGAAACTACACACATATAAACATAAAACATAAAGAAACTACACACATGCACATATAAACATAAAACGAATGTGCACATGTAAACATTAAATGTAAAGAAATGTGTACACATGCACATATAAACATCGTAAGACGTAAAGAAACGACAAATTGAAATACTTCACAGGAATGCTAGAAACCAACAAGAACTGAAAGCCACAGGCATGAAAAATACTAACATTCAAATGAAGGATCCAGGCAGTGGGGCTGACAGTAGAGTAGACACAGCTGAAGAAAAGCTTAATGACTTGAATAGTAGGTTTAAGGGGATATACATAAGCTAAAGGATGAAAAATAAAAGAATGGAAAGAGAGAAAAGAGCAGAAAATGTCTGCTAAAGCTGTTGTGATAATAAAGAGAAAGAGGCTAAGAATATGTTCTACGGCGGTCTGGGGGAAGGGGGTGTCTCAGCGGGCCCATGCTGAGGCATCCCTCCCCCCCACCCAGGGACCAGCCACACTATGGTATAGCATGGAATAGAGTTTATTCAGGGCATGGGAGGGGGAGTTAAGGGGGTAGTAGAGGCAGAGAAAGGCAGAGAGGAAAGAGTAGAGAAGCGGAAGCCGGCCATGACCACGTGGAGAGAGGGGGAGGGGAGGAGAGCCCAAGAGGGGGCAAGAGAGAAGCTGAGAGTGAGAGAGTAAGAGAGGAAGGGCCCAGCAGCCCCTTTTATAGTGGGCCGACCTACCTGTCTGTTGCTAGGTAACTGTGGGATGGAGCTTAGACAGAATCCACCCCCCAAAAACAAAAACAAAAACAAAAACAAAAACAAAAACCGGTGAGCTACCTGTACGAGGATGAAGTTCTAGCAGAAGAAGAGAGAACGAGGCAGTGTCTGACTGCACAAAGCAATTTTAAAAACTGGTGCTTGTGTCAGGCCATACAAATATAAAGAAAAACAACTAACCTCCTGAAGCTTTTAGAGGAGAAAGTGGGGACAAGTCTTGAACACATGGGCTCAGGGGAATATTTCCTGAACAAAGTCTGAGACAAAATGAGAAAAAAACAAAGGGTGGGAAGAAAACGGCGTGTCCCATCCAAGAAGCAGACTAGGACCAGCGAATCAGAAATGCCACAAGCCAGAAGGTTGAGGGGGGTTCTCCCAAGAGCCCAGGAAGGAAGTCCCTGCCCTGACTGATGAGTCTAAAGACACCGTAAAAGGAACCCTGAAAGGAGCTTCTTCAGAAAGAAAGTCTCCCAGAAAGATCCACAGGTGGTAGGAGGAGACAGACGAGGAGACAGATGGGCCAGGGAGGGTAAGTGTGCAGGTCTGAACAGGCGAGGCTTGGGCAAACGCGAAAATGACAGTGAGGCATCATATGCATCTCAAATACACACAGAATCAAGATATTTGCTAGCAATACCATATACGTTCAAAGGGTAGGCATTAAATTAGACTTAACTTCATTTGGATTCAAGGTTTCTGTGTTGTTGTTTGCTTTTTAAAGGAAGCAAGTTTATTCAGTTTGGGGCACACAGCGGCAAGATGGGCAGAGCCCATCCCCCACCCTTCCCCGTAGCCTCATCTAAAAAAAAAAATTCACCTGTCAGTCCTGGTAAATCACATTGTGTTTTGATAAGTCAAATCTGAGTACTGCAAAGAGAACGCCTACAGCCAGTAAGTGCCACAAGGAAGGGTGGACAGTAAGAAGGATAACACTCGTGTAATGAAGGTGACTAATTGAGAAGAGGCCAGAAGGCCTTAATGAGGACCCAGAACAGTTGGGAGCGACAGAAACCAGCAACAAGACAGGGACCCACCCCTCACGGTGGCTCACAGTGAGGGTGGACCACAGTTCCTAACTGAAAGACAATGGTTGCCTAGCTGAAGTGAAAAACAACAGTGAACACTAAGGCCCTCAGCTTAAATGGTCGATTGACAGGAATTTCAGAAAAACAACAACAAATGGAGATGAGACCCTCTCACCTGCCCAGCCCCTGAATCCCAGTTCGAACTAGATCCATCCAGACACCCGAGCCCAGTGTAAACTTCACATGCCCAAATCCCAGTATCCTGCATAGACTGGATTCACCCAGACCCCTGATCCTGCACAAACTGGATCCACCCAGACCTCTATACCCTGCATAGACCAGACATACCCAGACCCTGTATCCTGCATACTCTGGGTCCTCACAGGCCTGTGCAAATCATCTGGGTAAGATGGACCCATCCAGACCACCACATAGAGTAAATGTCATCTAACCAGACACTTGCACCCGGAGCTGCAACAGGTGCTTCCTGCCTCAGCCTCTCTGCTCTAATGGCCAAGGTTGGCCTGTGGCCTCCCTCCCTCCCTCTTTCCCTCCCTCCCTCGATCCTTCCCTCCCCTCCCCCTCTTTCTTTTCCTTCCTTCTTCCTGTCTTCCCTTCATCCCTCCATCTCTCCTCTGGTTTGCATATCCACTGTTCTTACAACCCTTTTTGAAAGTAGAAAGTACTATTTAAGAAATCAGAACCATACCCGGATGGTGTTGGCATATGCCAGCACTTGGGAGGCAGAGGCATGTGGATCTCTGTGAGTTCGAGGCCAGCCTGGTCTACAAAGTGAGTTCCAGGATAGCCAGGACTACACAGAGAAACCCTGTCTGGCCAAACAAACAAGAGAAGAGAAGAGAAGAGAAGAGAAGAGAAGAGAAGAGAAGAGAAGAGAAGAGAAGAGAAGAGAAGAGAAGAGAAGAGAGGAGAAGAGAGAGAGGAGAAGAGAGGAGAAGAGAGGAGAAGAGAGGAGAAGAGAGGAGAAGAGAGGAGAAGAGAGGAGAAGAGAGGAGAAGAGAGGAGAAGAGAGGAGAAGAGAGGAGAAGAGAGGAGAAGAGAGGAGAAGAGAGGAGAAGAGAGGAGAAGAGAGGAGAAGAGAGGAGAAGAGAGGAGAAGAGAGGAGAAACCAGAAACAGGCAGATAAATGATGGAAGGGTGAACTGTGAGTCTGGGAATGTGGGAAAATGGCTTTTCTTTTACATCCTGTCACTTCTGCCTGTAAAATCTCGGACTGAGGCTCTTCTGAGAAAATAGAGAAAACAGAAGCCCTGGGATAGGCTTGCTAGACTCCCATAAGGATGGGAACTGTGTGTCCCAGATGCACAGAGCAAGCGCGGTGTCTTGGCGGATGTTAGTGAGCATGACGTCATAGCCGATGTTGGCAAGCGTGTCATGGCCGACGTTAGCTTTGCTCTTGTTCTGTGCTGGCACTGGAAGACAGCAGCGTTGGAACGGATGAGATTCCAAACTTGCATCTGCCTGAGATCCTACAAGCAAGCAATCTACCTACCTGGCTTCCTTGTTCCCTGCAACTGTCTGAAGAACAGGAAGGGAAAATAGTCTAAGCTAATTTTTTTCCCTCCCAGCTCAGCTGAGTGAAAAGCTGTGAAAGCAGGCTGTGTACATTTGTGGGCCAAGGTCAGTGTCTCCTGGAACACACCCCAGGGTTGATGTTCCCCTCAGGGTGTCTGGAGTCAGAGTTCTGATGGTGTCCTCACACAATGTGGGTGGGAGGCTTGGAGAGGCCTAAGTCTCTCGGCTGCACCAGGGAATGTCCAGCTGGGGCAGAATGAAAAGATTCCTATTCCTCCATCAGAGCCTGCTGCTCCACCCTGCCAGCCCCTGACAGATTATTTTCCTCAACACCTACTGTACCACTGAGCCTTTCATCCAATCTAGAGCCGCCAGTGTATGTGGCCCACACATTTGTTTTATTGAATCTAGATCAGTAAACCTGGTCCTGGGCTGAGCCCAGAGTACTGAAGACAACAACAGCAATCACCTACATGAAGGAAGGAGATGAGTTTCACCCAGAGTTTCACCCGGGGCCTATCTCCTGACAAACACAGTCAGCTAGACACAAGGCACAAAGCAGTAGAAAAAAAACAAAAAACAAAAAAACAAAAACAAAAATATACCATATCTCTGTCCTTGCGAAGCTGACATTCTGGTCAGGATACAAGTCAACAATCAAGGATATGGAAACATCAACAAGAGATAAAACTCTACGTTAAGGGCTTCTCTCTCTCTCTCTCTCTCTCTCTCTCTCTCTCTCTCTCTCTCTCTCTCTCGGCCAGGAAGAGCCAGCGGATGAAGGAGCACTTACCTTCAGGCAGAGGACTGAGTTAGCAAGAGGAGCAGTTAGATCCTTGGGCTTTGCTTTTAGATGGCCTGCGAGACTCTTCAAAGTCCCTGACTCTTTTGTGCCCTAAATTTTCATGGCACTTTATGCAAAGTTAACGAAACATGGTTATGTCCCGGCAAAGAGAATTTATGAGATACTAAAACCCTTAGGAATGATACAATAAATGCTACATAATTAATAATCTTTAACATATACAATACAAAATAATAAAACAATAATATGGCATGCATCCCTCCGCCGCCTACCGCCAATCCAGATCAGACATTACTAATCAATCATGGCGCTCTTTCCAACTGAGCCTGGGTCCTCTTTCAGCCTAGTGTTCCAGGCGGTCATGACCAATACTGGAGGGGAGCATGAAAGCTAAAAGTTCCACACACTCCTCACCTAAGGCATCATAATTCCCTTCTGGCTGAGAGAATACAATCCTGTGGCAGTGGCTTTAGGAAAATCCAAATCCCTGGGCTGATCTTGGCAGCTCCCCTTAGGAAAACAGAAAGAAAGAGAGAAAAAGACAGAGAAGAATCGCTTTTTAAATATTTGGTTTCCAAATGTATTTATTTGCAGCCCCAGGTCTACTGGCCACATGTATTGCATCTGTTCTAGGTTGGGATTCAAAGAAGTTTAGGATTTATTAGCTTAAAAAAAAACATATCTCTGTATCTCCACATAAAGATGCCAAGGAGAACCCTGGCATTCCCTCGGATTCTCATTCTCTCTCTCTCTCTCTCTCTCTCTCTCTCTCTCTCTCTCTCTCTGCTGCAAATCAGAGTATCTGAGCTCCTTTGCCATGAGGCAGTCTCATGGAGGAGAGGAAGCCTGCGTGTGGAAGCTGCCAGCCCTCTAGCGTGAACCGCACACCCTGCTGGGTTACACAGCTTTGTGGAGGCTGTGTCTGTGTGTCTGTCCTGTGGAGAGGCATGGATGAATTTGCCAGGCCTCACTGGGTGGCCCCTCTCCGCAGCAGCCATGGAAGGAGACTGAACCTCTCACCTTCAGCCTTTGGGTTCCCCCCAGGGGCCTCTGATCTTCCCCAGTTGCTATATACCCCCCTCCACTGGCTTTCCCACCATGTCCCACTACACAGGAGAGAAGAGGTCCTGAGTCAGCACACTTGTGTCTAGGACAGGCGAGGGCAGGTGTCTGGGGCTTTCTATGCTCTCTGCTCTCTGGGGTTTCCCTAGCTGTAAAATGGGTACGAAGGTGATGTTATCTTCCTGGTGGTGAGACTATTTGAGGCCTCATTCCAGTCACTAACAGTGTAGAGAGTCTGTTCTTTCAAGTGATGGGCTGGGTAGCTGACCTCAAGCCTTGTAATCTACATACATAGTTTTTAATTTGACAAAAAGCCACAAGAAAGACTAGTGTGACGGCGATGGCTAGTATTAACTGGCAGAATCCAGAATCACCTAGAAGATGCATGTCTGGTCATTCCTGTGAGAGACTGTTTGCCTTTCTTTGATTTAATTTTATTTACATGTACATGTGTGTGCCTCTGGTCTGTATGTACACTGCATGTGTGTAGTCTCCACGTAGACCAGATGGGGTGTCAGTTACAGAAGGTTGTGAGATGCCTGGTGTGGGTGCTGGGAACCAAACCCAGATCCTTTACAAATGGGCTTAGCCAGAGTTGCCTCTCCAGCCCCATGGGGAATTCTCTTACTGGCATTGATTGAGGTGGGGAGAACCGCCTACCTGGGTGGCAGATTTCCTGGCAGGATCCTGGTCTCCATAGGCAGCGAGAAGCCATGATTGACAGCACTCACCACTCTCTGCTCATGGCTGTGCGTGTATGTGAGCTGCCGCCTCGAGCTTCTGTGGTTTGACTTCCCCGCCACAAAGCACCCGTGCCTTCCTTGAACTGGAGCCGGAACAAAGCCCTTATTCCTTAGATGCACTGGGTAGAGAAAAAATACGAGGTTCTCACCGACAGATGGGAATTTCAGGATGTCCTAGGACCCAAACCCGGCATGTGTGTTCTGATCACAGCCAGAATTCTGGGGTTTAGGCAGTCTGAGATGGGTCCTGGGAATTTCCTTGGTAAACTAACATCTCAGTGTGCCATATGCTCTATTGGGGACCCCTAGAAAAACCATTCTGTATAAAGAAAGACACTTGGCTCTCTTCCAAAGAAAGTGGGGTTCGGTAAGGTAAAAAGAACTCCCCCAAGACACAGAGGAGATATTAGCCAGGTCGGGATTTGACACAGGCTCACCTGACTCTAACATCTTACAAAGGGGCCCCATTTGGAGATGTTTTCCCTCAGAGGGTGGCTTCCACCTGCGGCAAACCTTCCCGGCTCTCCCGTGGCCTGTCCCCTCTCACACGGCACGCTCTACCCAAAGCGAACATGGTGAGCTGCGCGGTGCAACTCGGAGTCCAAGCGCTCACCGAGCGCATGCATGAAACCGTGGGTTTTGTGCTCGGTGCTACATAAAACAACACCCGTCAGCGCAGAGTATGTGGAACGAGGTGGGGGAGGGGCTTGAGACTCCACCACGCATGCTCAGGCGCCGCCCCACCAAGCAGCCGTTCAGCCTCTCCGAGCCTTGGTTGTCTCATCCTGGGGTATGGATGTCTTCCATTGGCCAGCCTGCTGACTCCCCGGTCTCCAGTGGGGCAGGTCGAAGGAGAACAACAGCTGATGACGGAGGGGACCCAGGTCAGGGTATCGTCAAGGAGTCAGTGACTCAGTATTTATTCCAAGGGCACAGCAACTGTCCACTGCCTCCACCTGTCATCCCTGCATGTGACTGTCCCCGTTGCTAACTCCTCACGGACAGTCTTACCTACAGTAAACCCTCTGGGCCCTGACTGTGACATTCACTCTCCTCATCTACAGCAAGGGAACTCCATCTGATATTAACAAAATATGGTCTGGGGCCAACCCTGGCCCACAGCCTAGTTGTATAAATAAAGCTTTATTGGAATGCAGTCTTGTCCATTCATTTATGTTTAGTCTGTGGCTGCTTTCATGTTACAACGGTAGATTGAAATAGCCGCTCTGGGGACCATTTGGCCTTCGAGCCTAAACTTTCGACGGCCCAGCCTTTCGGGGGGAGCTTGCCAAGTCTTGAACTCTATTTTGGGGTAAGATAGTTGGTGACAAGCCCTTGATACTATGCCTGGCACACAGGAAACTGTCAATCAGGCCTGGCTCTTCTTGCCTGAGTTCAGTGGCAGCCATGTGTATTATCTGAGCCAGGGAGACAGGAGTGGGAGGGTAGGCTGAGGGGGAAGGCGGCCATCTGTTCCATAGGATGCTGGGTCACAGAAATCCTTTATACAGCAAGCTTTCCAGGTAGCTCTCTACTTCCTGAGCAAGAATCTGCTCTTCTCGCTCTTCCTCTCAGCCCCTAGCTGGGAGTTCCGGTGGGGCCAGCATCCATAAATGTTTGCTGTTGGATGAACAAACCCAATTAACCAGCCATTGGTTGGGGTGGAACTTCCGCAGAGACACAGCTTTTTATGCAAATCAGACTCCTTCAGGGATGCTGCGGCTGCCCGGAGTCTCGGCAGCTTTCTCTCCAGCAAGGCTTTCTGCAAATCAGTCTCTGCTCCTAGACAGCATTACCGCCTCCATTTTCTCTCTCTGACCTTCTTACCTTCAGACTCACCCTCTTCGAGCTGCGTCCGCTTCGCCTCCCAAGTCACCTTTCCAATTCCCAAGAATCATCTGGCTTCTCTCGTTCTAGGACGCTTCCCATAGCTCTGGTCATCGGAAGCTGCCCATGGCTCCGGATATCGGAAGCTGCCCATGGCTCCGGATATCGGAAGCTGCCCATGGCTCCGGTTATCGGAAGCTGCCCATGGCTCCGGTTACCTACCTACCTGCATCCTCCACTCGGTAGCCAGAGCGCATGCCCAGTGTGATCCCAGCAGTCCGTCCTGCTCCATCTTTCCTTTCAGCTCTCCCTTATAATGTTCCAGCACCTCAAAGTCTTTCTGGGACCCCTAGCTACATCTTTGGGGCTCCCACCTCCTGCCCAGAGCACTCACGTGTCCCTCCATCACAGGCAAAGTCCCACTGTCATTCGGGCTTTACCTTCCCAGAACAGAATCATACTCCTCCAAGCTCTTTCTCTTGGATTTTCCCAAAACATTATACTGTTGCCTTGGGAAACTTGATTTTGTCGGCTTGCCAATTGCCTTCCCATGCTGGACCATATGTCTGGATGTCTAGGTGAGGGGTTGAGCCTTGGACTCAAAGGACAGCAGATACTCAAGCAGTGGCGGCTCCTGCCTCCACCAACCCAGGGCCTTTCTGCCTCTTTGCCCTTTGGCATCCCGCTGGGCACATAGTTGGTCCTTGAGAAAGATGGCGCCAACATTCATGACTTGAACTCACATCGGATCAACACTACCCAGAGAAAAGCTGTGTCTGTTCTGAACCTGTAGAGTTCAGAGTTTTCTCCTCTGGCTCCTCAACAGTGTCGCCTAGCAACCATCAACCCAGCATGTGCATTGTATTAGAAGTGTAAGCAACCCAAAAGGTCACAAGTCTCCAGAGGCTGTGTGTAGGTGCCCCGCAAAGCCTACACAAAGGACCTTGGAGTTGTGTGTGCAGAGCAAGTGTGGGGATACCGACGGGAAACTTCCCATGACCAAGCCCTAGAAAGGTCCCTCGTCTGAGTCTGAGTTCTGTTGACAATTGCTGCTTGTTGATGAAATCCTTGAAACTCTTGCAATGCCCCAAGCAATGCCTGGAACTAGCGAGCGCCACATTGTTTAAATACTCCATTGAAACAGTCTTTGAAGAGAAACTGCCTCTTGCTTGGCTCCTGGGCTTGTTGGGAAATATGTTTGCAATATGTCTCTGGGTCCCATGCTAGATGGAGGGACAGAGTGGACGGTCTGACAGACACCTAGCTTTGTTCTGAGAAAGACAAGGCAGCTTGAACCTTGGCGAGTTTTGTTTCCTTTTCTCTAGGAAAGACCGTGTCAATCAAACAGAAGTGCAAGCCGAAATAGGTGCTTGAAGAAAAAGCTGAATAACTTCCGGGTCATGGAAGGAAATGTGTGGAGGGAAGCCACCCACTTCCCTGTCTTTAGTACTAGAATCTTTCAGGAGAAAAGAGAACTCCTAGATGCCATCCTCCGTGATTACTTTTAAAACCTCCAAAGCCTGAGGGAGAGGAAGCACCTCCTGTCTGGTGAATCCAGTGGCCTGGCATCAGAAGTTGCAGCTGCTAGCCCAGCTGCTCGGTTTCTTCATTAGTCTCCTCACCACCCACCAGACCTGTTTTCCCATTAGGGCCGTTTCACAGATGGGGAAACTGAGGCTCAAAACCGCAGGCCAAGAGCTAATGGTAAGAATGGATCAAGACTCAAATCCTGCTCTGTCTGGGTCCTTAGACTGGCCACATCAGTTGGAAACCCTCCCCTGGGGTCCTGGGCACAGAGGGGTAAGGATCTGCTGCTTCAAGGCCTGGCTTGCCTCTCTACCAGCATCTAGACTGAAGATTCTCCTTCCTGCAAGCTCACCCCCTGGCTGTGGACTTGGGGCCAGTTGGCTGCACGTGGGAGCCAGGCAGACACGGCACTGCAGATGCATGCCCCCGTATAGAAGGGCGGGTTCAAGACAGACAGGGCTGGGGAGGGCGGCGGATCTGCATGCTCTGTGGTCCTTGTGGCCAGTCTGTCTGCCCCGGCTCCTCTTCCTCTCTCTTCACACTTCCTCCCCCTGCCTCCCCGCTCTGCCTTCTCCTCTCCCTCACTCCTGTTTCCCGCCCCTCCTCTGTTCTCTCCTCAGGTCCATGTCTTTCCCCCAAGTTTCTCCCTTTTCAGTTCCTCTCCACCCTTTTCTTCCCTGCTCTGGTCTCTTCTCCCCTTCCTCCTTTTCATTTTTCTTTTACCTCCTCTCTCCATCTCTCATGAAAGAACACACTAAAGCTCTCCCCCCAACTTCCTTCCAACGCCACATGCAGAGTAAATAGAGTCTGCCCCCAGGAAGCAGACCTCCATGTCTCTGTCTCTCCGTCTCTGTCTCTCTCTTTCCCTGTCTGTCTCATGACTTGGCATCTAATGTCGAGTTAAGTGATTTTCCAGGCACAGCTGAACTGCTGTGCAGAAGGCTGAAATCCACCTAAAGGCAGCTTTCATCCACAAGTGGCTAAAATGTCTTATTCTTGCCGTCATTGCTGTATTCCTTTCCTAAACACACACACACACACACACACACACACACACACACACTATCACACACACACACACACACTCATACACCCACTCACATACACTCATACACTGACTCAACACACTCACACACACACTCACATACTCACATACTCATACACACACACCCATACACAGTTACACACTCATAACCTATTCACACACACTCATACACATTCATACACACACACACTCATATACACCCATACACACTATCACACACTCACACACTCATACACCCATTCACATATACTCATATACTCATACACTGATTCACACACACTCACACACATTCACACATACTCACATATTCACACACTCATACACACACACCTATACACAGTTACACGGTCATAACCCACTCACACACACTCATACACATTCATACACACACACACACACTCACACATGCATTCACACACACTCACACCCATTTCCTCAATGATCTTCCTTCCGAAGAGAAAACCCTCTGGGCCTCAGATCTCTGGCAATGTTCTCTTTGCAAGTCTTACCTTGAGAAAGGGTAGCTGACCAGGTCCAGGGAATGCTGCTCTCTTGGGCTGAGCACTCGGCGTCGACCCAGATCCAGAAAAGTGACCTACTCAAGGTCATTGGTTGGCCTAGAAATACCGAAGGCTCTTCGTGCTGCTGGGGAATGCGTTAGGGTTGGGTGGGTTGAGCCACAGAAACAAAGCTGGGAAAACCCTCCTTGGACAAGGATAGACCACACCACAGAACATACCCACCTTTCACAGACAGGAATAATGTGGGGTCTTTTGTATCAGCCTTACTGAGCACACCTTTTTTTTTTTTTTTTTTTTTTTTTTTTTTTCCGAGACAGGGTTTCTCTGTGTAGCCCTGGCTGTCCAGGAACTCACTCTGTAGACCAGCCTGGCCTCGAACTCAGAAATCCGCCTGCCTCTGCCTCCCAAGTGCTGGGATTAAAGGCGTGCACCACCACTGCCAGGCCTACTGAGCATACCTTTTATCTGATATCATCAGATTTCAGATAAATTTTGTCTGCCATTTTGTCTACCATTTTGTCTGCCAACCTGAGACGTCAGTCCCTTCTCTCTAGGTTATTGATGTTCCTTGCCTAGTTCTAGCAATTGTCATGTTGAAACTCTAGGTCTTTGTAGGCTACGGAGTGTTTAACGTGGGTTTAGAATGGGCCTTAGGAAGAATAAGAAGCAAAAATTCTTTGGATTATTGTTCAAGTTTAGCCTCGGGGCTTACATTCCAGAAGGGAATCAGAAACGCATGGAATGCTGTTCCTACCACCTACTCCTCAGCCACGGCAGACATTAAAAATCCATCGCTGGCTTTCAGACATTTCCAGTTGATCAATACTGAACCGAATAGCACAGCTTGTTCATTTTCCATCTTATTCCAGAAGGGGAAATAAACTTCCTAATCTAGGTGATCTGGACTCAGTTAAGAGAAAAGTATTAACCGACAGCATAAGACCCTCCATAAGAATAGGCAACAATGTCACCTAGCTAGCCTGGACACAAAGAAGCCAAGGATAAAGCAGGGTTGCCTGCTGCCTTTGTGGCTTGCTGATAAGTGAATGCTTCTGCCATGCCGCCGCCACAGTTACATGTCACAGATAACAGACTTATATTTCTCTCGTCTTATAATGTAGGCTGGATGCCACCAGCTCTCCAAGGATCTTCTAGGACTTCGGCATTACACCGGAACTATGGAGGTACACAGCTTCACAGACTGAGTAGCTGTAGACTGCTCTGGCTCTCCTCCATGCAGACAGCCCCAGATCCTATTATGTAAGCCATTGTAGTAAATGCTTTTCACATATGTATACATTCGTTGCCTACAATAATAACTCAGAGACTCAGGTCAAATGCCTCATTGGCTCCAGAGACAAAACCTCACTCCGTCCCTTCCTCCTGTATATGAAGTCTGAACTTGCTCTTTTCCACATGAGACATTGTCCCTCCTTCATGATAAGCCCCAAAAGACCCAAGGCTGGCCATCCCAGTTCATCATGTTTATAATCCCAGTTTGTGACCCAGGCTCACCCATCTCCAAAGGTCATCAGTGTGTAAGCTTGGGCTAACCCATCTCCAGAAGTCATTAATGTATTAGGCTGGCTAGCCCATCTCTAGAGGTCATCAGTGTGTGAACCTGGGTTAGCCCATCTCCAGAGGACATCAGTCTATGAGCCTAGGCTAACCTGTCTACAGAAGTCACCAGGGTTTGAGGCCTGGTTCACCCTCCTCCAGAGGCCACACTTCACCTTCTCTCCACATCGCAAGGCCAGACATCCCAGTTCACCCTGACTATAAATGGCAACCCGTACCCCAGCCAGTGTGTGAGCCTGGGATCACCCACCTCCAGAGGCTATACTTTGTCAATGTCTTTCCACACCACTTCCCCACAAACAGGAATGAGTTTAGCAGGTCAGGCAAGACTGGGGATATCATGAAGGCCATTGTCAGGACTCCAAGGAGAACCAAAGCACACCCACCCCTTTTTCAGTAAAGACGTTCACTCCTGCGGGATTCTGGGGTCCTGCCAGGCCTGGCGTCCATCTCCTGGGGAGGACAGCACATGCTATTTTGATACTGAGCCTGTGCCATGAGCAAAGTGATAGGCAGGCCTGTTACACATCTCAGAGGTTGAGTTCGCAGAGTCGTTTCCTGTTTGGCTCTCGCTGTGGGCAGAAGCCCAGGGGCCCAGCTCTGCTGACGCTCTCATCAGCCTAATAGGAGAACAATTACCAAGTCAGGATCCAAATTTAGCAGCAGACGCTTCTTTAGGAACTGGAGGGCTTGTGACTTTTAAGAGGAGCAGACTGTTGACACGGATTCTGGGCAGCGCTCTTTTTCTGAGGACCCAGAGCTGTCCACACTGCTGATGGTGGCAGAATCATTAGGTCATGGCTGAGGGCCAGGAGCAGCTAGAAAACCAGCAGCTTGGGAACACATTGACTTATCTAAAATTAACCAGGGAGTTTAGCTTTTTTTTTTTTTTAAACTGTCAACTACAAATTCATTTAAATGCATCAAAAAAATAAAGAGGAGTTCCTGGAGGTGCAGAAAAGGCCCAAACATCTTTATGAGGACGCTGGTAGAGATGTCATCCATCCGTGTAGAGATGGCACTCAGGAACAAACAATAGCAGTCTGGACAGCAGCGGTGTAGACGAGACCGCTGTCGTCAGCACGCACATGCAGCCGCCTGCTAAGTTTAACCTCAGACAGAAAGCACCAATGTGACCCAACCTGACCACGAACTTGCAAATTCACCATTGAAATCAAAATGATTAGGGTTTGACTCCCAGCCTCATCATGAGACTTGTGCAAATAATCTCTCCTCCAGAAATGTGTTTCCCTTTGAAAGGACACATTTGAAGAGACCAGTCGACAATGGCTGGCCCAGCCGCAAGCAGCTCTGAGGATCCATGAGCCCAGCTTAGTTCTAAGCGCCCTTCTTACCACAACCCCACCCCACCCCGTTGCCTTCACAGTGTGACTGTGATGTTGGCACCCTACTGTCACCTTCTGTTCTCCAGCTGAGGAAACTGAGGCACGCAGCAGTGCTCGGCTCTCAGTAACAACACAGAATATGGAAGCTACAGTATACAATCTGGCGACCCAGTCGGTCCTGGTGTTGTGCAGAATCTGTGCAGGCAGAGAAATTACCTGTGCCACTGGGGTTCTCCAGACATGATCACTCGGGATGCAGGGTCTTTCCCCCCCCTCTGTCCTGCAAGTATAGCTTTCTGAAGAACTGTGCATATTTTTTTAAAAAATCTGATATAAATAGCTCTTTTAATTTTTCGTCCTTTGTCCCCCATCCAAGCATCAGCCAATACCAGAGAGAAATTGGTTCTGGTCAACAGTGACAAGGTCAGGGCTCCTTTGGAGGATGCTTACCAGTGCAGGCTCCGTCCCGGGCTGAGAAATCATGGCATTTATTTTAGGCCGAAACAATCTTATACTTAAAGCCTGTCATCAGGCCGAAGTTTGTTTATTGCATTCCATAATTATGATGAATATATTTTAAATAGAAAAAGATTTAAAATGTAGGACAGCTGCAAAAAAAAAAAAAAAGAAAGAAAAAAAGAAAAAAACATGATGCCAATCACTGCGAGGCAGCCACATCTGGAGTCAGCCACATCTGGAGTCAGAACTTGGGTGGGAAAAGCTTGTTTTGCATTTTTATGACCAGATGCATGCAGATTAGATGTACCTTATAAACTTCTCCCAGACAACTGTCAAGACCAATCAGCTTTAATTGAATGGGACATTTTCTCCAGCAATTCCCCCCTGAGCCCAGGCCAAGAATCCCCCCTGTATCAAGCATAGGCAGAGCAAGTTCTGTTAGCTGTGCGTAGAGTGATCTGTCAAACACAGGCCAAATTCAATACTGGACTTCATTCCACAAAGACTCCAATTAGACCAGAATGAAGTCTGGAAAGCTTTGAAAGGTGTCCTTGGCCCTGTCACATCAAGACATGACCAGTAGAAAAGGGAGAGCTGGAGCATGCACCCTGTGTCGGGTCCCTACACGCTGAACACTTACTGTGTGCTGCTCATACACACGACTCATGTCCCATATCTGCTCCTTCTGGGTTCTTCCAGCAGTCAGACCAGTGGCTGGGGATGATTCTCCCATTTTACAGACTAGGAAACTGAGCTCCAGAAGGCAGGAGAGAGACTCTGACTCAAGTTTGCAAGGCAGGAAAGCTTGAAAAGTCTCATCAACTAGTTTTGTTGGAACAATGACAGTCCCAACCCCTCCTGGGACGTGCAGACACGTAGGAGGGCATAGAAGGCCCTTACAGTGACTGAGGGGACATGACTTCCATGAACACCAGGGGCTGGGAATGCCAAACCTCTTGCAGCTTGGAGACAGAGTGCCAACAGCCCTTCTAATATATTAGCTCTGGCCTCCCACAGGCCAGCAGCACAATTAGGGAGACGACAAGCAGGGGTGTAAATCAATAGATGGTAAGAATATTTTCTGAGTCTAGATTGCCAAGTTAGTGTATGCTGGTAACCAGCATATGTCCAGATGCCAACCATACTGATGGAGAAGAGAGGAAAGGGGCAGGAGGCTTCCTTTGTCCCTGTGAAGCATCCTTTTAATGTTAGCCTACAGTTGCTACCAAGGCCATTGTCATCGCCTCAGAGGTCCACAAACCAAAGCAGGGGTCTACTGAAAGAATGGGTGAGTAGGGGCTGGTGAGATGGCTCAGTGGTTAAGAGCACCAACTGCTCTTCCGAAGGTCCAGAGTTCAAATCCTAGCAACCACATGGTGTCTCACAACCATCTGTAATGAGATCTGACTCCCTCTTCTGGTGTGTCTGAAGATAGCTGCAGTGTAGTTACATATAATAAATAAATATTCTTCTTCTTCTTCTTCTTCTTCTTCTTCTTCTTCTTCTTCTTCTCCTCCTCCTCCTCCTCCTCCTCCTCCTCCTCCTCCTCCTCCTCCTCCTTCTTCTTAAAAGGACAACACACACACACACACACACACACACACACACACACAAAACAAACAAAAAAGAATGGGTGAGTAATAAAAAATTTCATGGCCCAGATTTCTATCTCTTACATGTAGAACAAGACAAATTCAGAAAAAAAAAAAGTGGCACTCAATCCTAATGCAAATAATGAGGTCGGGTGTTGCATCTTTTATTCCGTGAACTTGACATGTGCCACATCAGATCCCCGCGGCAGCTGTATTATATGACAGCTGTTATGCTGGCTTTTAGAGAAAACAGAGAAACTAAGACTCGGGGGCAAAAGGAGGCAGTCCAGAGTGACGTGAGAGTGCTGGCCCAGCCAATCCTGAGTCCGAGTCCATGATCGGAGCTCGCAGGGTCATGGGGGTGGTGTTTCTGCTGTTGCAAACTGAAGAACATCACAGCTAACCTGGGTGAACAAACTCAAACTGAAGATGTTATTTGTTTGTTTTTAAATTACCTTTGGAAATGGTTTTACTGGGATTCCAGAATGAGTGATTAACTAAAGGCCGGGGCATTCCAGTCTCAGTTAGCAACCGGCACGCATGGAGGTCTCTCCTCCCTGGCGTTGATATGAGTACCATGAGTACCGTTGTCTGGGTCTGATAGGAGAGAGGCTTCCACAAGTCCGAGGCCTGGGAGGAAGGCATGCGGCTGATCTGGTGACAACAGATTCTATTAGGGGTCAGACACTTCCTGACAGAAGTTTTCGTCAGCACTGGCCCTCCTGGAGGTGCGTTCCTCCTGAGAGAGGAGCCGGTTTGGAAGTTGTCTTTTTGGGAATCAGAAACAAAATCAACAACTTACAGCGAGGTTTTACAAATAAAGCTTGAAAAGTCAGAGGCCTCCGGGTGTCCAGATGAGGGAAATGAAACAGACAGTCTGGACACAGGCTGTAATAGGGAAGGATAGGGATTTTGGGGGTGGGGGGGGTGGGGCTGAGGAGCCCGTGCTGGGGTCAGCTGCCCGTGGTGATGCATGTTGAGTCTTTAGACTGGGACAGCTTTTGAGCTTTTTAAAGAAGAAAGTATGGGGTTTGGGTGTAGAGTCTGCAGGCATGTAAAGGTTGATTAATTCCGGTTTTTATTCGTTGTAAACAAACAAAAATCTAATTGTGTGTGCTAAGCTCCGCCCCCCACCCCCTGAAAAAAAATTTGTGTTTTATGTGACCTTTGGACTGTTGGATTCTTCTTCTATGTTCCTTGCCCCAGAAAACATGAGAGAGGTCAGAATTTTCACAGACAGGATGGGACCTGTCTCGCCCTTCCCCTACATTTCTTGATGGTCCTTGTGCTCTTATTAGTTGAAGGAGCCAAGTGGACCATCGGAAATGTCAGGGCACAGCCAAACAGCCAGAAGAGAACCGTCATCTTTAAAATAATAGCCTTTTAAGGAAGGGAAAGCAAGCGGGGCCTGGTGGCGCCCACCTGGAATCCCAGCACTTGGGAGGCAGAGATGGGTGGGGCTCTGCCAGTTCCAGGCCAGCCAGAGGTACATGGTAAGTTCCAGGCCAGCCAAAGTCTTGAGACTCTGTCTCAAAAACAAATATGGGGAAGACAGGTGAAGAAACAGGAACACGGAGGAACAGCTTCTGGGAATTTAAGCTCTTAAGGAAAAGAACCAGGCAGGAACAAACTGTTGGCCCCCTGGCTGGGGAGTGGGTCCTTCCCCATCTGCAGGGCCTACTCTAGACACTCTCTAGCTAGGCAGCAGACTGGGGGGCGGTACTCAGTATAGAAGGTCAAGGAAACAAAGGGGTCTGAGCCATGGTTGAAAATCTCCATCTACCCGACAGTGTAACATTAGGCTAGTGACTGGCTCTCTACGAGCCTTGGTGTCCTCAGCTAAGAAATGGGGACAAAAGTTAGGGTCAAGGGTCTTTGTATGTCAGCGGTTAAACTGGGAAATAACAATGGATTTTGACTTTGTGGAAGGTCTTTCTCACTTTTTAACAGAGCACTGCCGCACAAGCCACGAACTTGACAATCCATTAGTCCATTTGCAACCCCTGCTTCTAGTCCAGGACTCAACCATCACATGCACACCACAGGATCTCTCCCTCCCCGCAGAGAGGGCTTTGTTTGTGTCCTACCCAGAGTTTCAGTAATGCTGTGCTGTCTGTCTGTCTGAGTGGTGTGTGAGGATTAAGAAGATCGGCTTTGTAGCTGTGTACTACCAAGGCACTTCTGGTGGGGGAGGGGCACTGTGGAGACAGCCCCAGCTCAGTTCCAGGGTGGCTCTAAGGCTGTTCAAACAGATTTTACAAAGGAAAAAGTCCAGAGAGGCTGGATGGCCGGGTGGGGTGGGTCAGAGGCAACCATTTCTCCGTCCATCCATTTACCACGTGCTTCTTTCCCAGGACACAGTAAGATGGCCGCGGAAGTCCCAGACAGTTGTCCCAGAGACAGTGACACTGGGAAGAGGACCTGTTTCATCTATTTTCCTGTTGTGATAGAATTCTCTGACAAAAGCAACTTAAGGGAGTTATTCTGGCTGGAGGTTCAAGGGTCCAGTCCATCATGGTGGGGAGGTCAGGGGGCCAGGAGTCGGAAGACTCTGTTCACATTGCATACACGGCCAGGAAGCAGCGTGTGTGTTTGCTGCTACTCGGTTCTGTTTTTCCAGTTGCTCAGACAGGACCTCCTGCCCGGAGAACGGCCCTACCATTCTCAAGTGGGGTTTCCCCCCTTCTATTAACTGAATCAAGATAATCACTCCCACAGCCACGCCCAGGACACCCATCACCCAGCTGATTCTGGTTCCTGTCAAGGTAGCGACAATAACCATCACAAGGACCAAGAGCCCAGCTCCCTGACGCCCAGCTGACTATTCTTGACCTAGTGTCTGTAGAGCTGTGTGTGTGTGTGGGGGGGTGGAGTGGGAGAGAAGACACACAGAAAGAGGGGAGAAGAGACTTTCTGCAGGCAGAGGTGCTGCCTCATCCAGTCAGAATTATCTTGAGAGGGGACTGTTGAGTTGAGTTCATCAAACTTCATCTTCTTTGTCTGCACACTCAACACTAGCAAGGGCATGGGGGAAGGGGGACCAAGACAGTGAACTAAGGGTGCTTATCACAACCCAATATGGAGAAGTCTGGGCATTGGTCAGTGGGGAACAAGCTGAGAAGAGACTTCAGATCTTGGCTGAGGTATGGAGTGTTTCTCCGTGGCACCTGCTCACCCCTAGTGCAAGGCCCCTCTTCTGGTGCTCTTAACGGAGTTCAGGCCTGGCAACTTCCACTGGACTGAAGAAACCTTTGGGCAGAGGGTGGCGGGCATCTGCAGGCAGAGGTGAGTGTCCGGTATGCAGGGATGCAGACAGGACTGCAGGCTGGGCTGGCGGGCTGCAGTTGTAGCTGTTTCCACCATACCTGTAGCTGACTCACACAGCTCAGGCATGGCCCACCTCGGCATGAGCTCCGGGTGGCCGGGATGCGTACCACTTGGATGTGAACTTTCCGTGAACTCCTCATAGGCTCAGGGGCATTTCTCGTCACTTGCAGAAGTCTTCCAGATCTCTCCTTTCTGTTTCCTGGGGAACGCCGTTGGGATCACTGAGATTTGAAAAGCACCGTGTAACTGGCGCAGTAACTGCCGTTCAGAGCAGGAGCACTGCCTTTGGAGTCCAGGGATCCAGAATTGACTCACTCTGCTTCCTCTGGTCCTCAGAATAGCCCGGTGGGAGGGGTAATATCATCATCCCCATTTCAAAGATGGGGAAGTCGAAAAACAGAGGAACAAATTACTTCTCTGAAGTCACCCAGCAATACTGAGGAGAAGTCGATCCCAGGGAACCAGTGGGCTCCTAAAATGTAGTACAGTGTACTAACCCCCACTAACACAGCATAGTGTCTCTGGGGGTGAGAAAGAAGTGAGCCAGGGTGTGTACTGAGCATTCTTATGGCACATAGTAGGTACAAAAATGCTGATTAAATGGGGGACTATTCCTGTGATAGGTTCCTCTACCCCTGTCTCATGGACAATGTAACAAACATGGGTGAAGTCGTGAGGATAGCCCCGAGGAGCCAGGACTCCAGCAAAGGCCCCTCCGACCTTGGGTTCTTTTCCAGTTCGCTGTAGGGCCTGCGGTTGGCCTCTGGCTGCTCAGAGCAGAACCACAGAGCCCAGCAGCCTTTAATGCGGTGGCTCGACTTCATGTTTCTGGCTCTGGCCTCTGCGTGGTCACTGCCCACTGCTGACCATAAGGGGCTGTGGGTGAGAAAGTGGCCCACACTGCTCATATCCCACGCTGCGGAAGCCACACAAGCAAGCCACAAGATGTGTTTTGAGTTTCTAGTAGTCACTTTTTAAAAGTACCAAAAAAAAAAAAAAAAGCAGGTGATGTTATTTTTTGAAATACTAAAATATATTTGCTTAGCCTAATATGCATCCAAAAATACTTTCAGTGTATAATCAACATAAAACATTGAAGTCCCTTCCCTCCTCCTCCTCCTTTCTTCTTCTTCCTCTTCCTCTCCTCCCCTTCTCCTCCCCTTTTCCTTCCCCTCCCCCTCTTCTTTCTTCTTCTTCTTCTTCTTCTTCTTCTTCTTCTTCTTCTTCTTCTTCTTCTTCTTCTTCTTCTTCCTCCTCCTCCTCTTCATCGTCTTCTTCCTCTCCTCTTCATCTCCTCCTCTTCCTCTTGCTCTCCTCCTCCTTCCTCTTCCTCTTCCTCCTCCTTCTTCTTCCTCCTCCTCCTCCTCTTCCTCCTCTTCTTCCTCATCCTCTTCCTCTCCTCCTCTTCCTCTTCCTCTTCTTGCTCACCTCCTCCTTCCTCTTCCTCTTCTTCCTCTTCCTCCTCCTCCTCCTCCTCCTCCTCCTCCTCCTCCTCCTCCTCCTCCTCCTCCTCCATTTTCTTCTTCTTCTTTGTACCAAGGACTTGAAGTTCAGCCTGTGCCTTTATAGCACATTTCAGCTTGGAATATCTGTCTTCCTGGTGTTCAAGAGCCACATGGCTGGCAGATGCCACATTGAACCAGGCAAGCTTAGCTGGCTCAGGGAAATCCTTGCCTTTCTTAGTTTTTCTCCTTCACCTCCTATGTATGCCAGCAGCGCTCACACACACACACACACACACACACACACACACACACCACACGCACACGCACACGCACACGCACACACATGCATGTACACACACACACACACACACACACACACACGGCAGTTACTTTAACTTTATGTCTTCCATTGGTAAGAAACAGTGCTCCCTGAAGTGAAGAAACAAGAATCCTTATAAAATTATTGCTGGATCTGGAGAGGTGGCTCAGCAGTTAAGATCACTGGCTGTTCTACAGGACCTGGGCTTGATCCCCAGCACCCACACGGGAGCTCCCGACTGTGACTCCAGCTACAGCAGATCCGAACCTTCGTCTGGTCTCCATTGGCACATGGTCCACAGGCATGCATTCAAGCAAAACACCCACATACAGAACATTAAAGAATTCAGAATTTAAATGTAAAGTACTTGCCCCTTGCCACAGATGGGCAAGTCCCCCAGTCACCGCACACCAGAACTCAACCCCTTGCACAGCGGTGTCCAGATGTGGGAGCTCGGACAGGAAAAGGGAAAGCCTGCAAAGGAGATGGGAGTCTTGAAGACGAGTCGTGCAGTGGTGCGCCTGCCATCGGCAGTTGACAATGACCAATGGAGAGCAATCATAGAACCCCTTACAAAACTATACAACAAGTTGCCAGCAAACTCCATGTAGACTTTTGGACAGGAGTTTGGTATTTGAGGCAAACTGTGAAGATGAGAAACCCTGAGAAGTGGGCTCCCCAAGAGCTGACCAGAACAAACACAATGGCCGTCTTGGGTTGCCACCGTCTCTTATTCTATGAGGCAACGACGAACCCTTTCCCAGTAAGTGCATACTATGCAACAGAAGCTGGACCGGATACAACTGGGTGTGCCCAGCTCAGTGGCTAGGCTGAGGAGACACCCCCAGCCCCTTTTCCCCTCCCCCGGAATCACTTCTCCAAGTCAAGTTTACACCAAACAAAGGTCATGGTCATTGTGAACCTGAATGAGGGACCATCTCTACAGTAGGACTTAGAAGCCTTTGGGGATACACCCAGGAGTGGCACGCGGTCTGTTTCTAGGCTTCTCAGAGATCATCCTTGACGCCTGTGGTGGCTTGACCGAGAGTGGCCCGGTGGGCTCCGATACTTGCACACGTGCTTCTCAGCTGGTGGAGGGTTAGGAAGGATGGTCTGGTTGGGAAGGATGTGTCACTGCGGACAGGTGTTGAGGCTTCAAAAGACTTGTTCTGTGCCCTTTGTTCTCTGTCTGCAGGTCTCTCTCTGTCTCTGTCTCTCTGTCTCTCTCTGTCTCTTTGTCTCTGCCCTCCTGTCTCTCTGTCTCTCTCTCTCTACTTGGTGCCTGCAGGTCAAGATCTGACCTCTCAGCTGTTGTTCCTGCTGTTTCTGCCACGGTGGATCTTAGCTTTGAATGTCTAGTTTTGTGTATTTAACTTGGAGCATCTATTGGAAGACTAGACAGAGAGACCACTGGGGTGGGGATGCCTTAAGGGACAATAAAAGGTAGGTTGGGATGCCTTGGGGAATAGAAGGGTGTAGGTGGGGGACACTTTGGAGGACAGTAGAATGTAGACTGTGGAACTGCCTTAGGCAGTGGTTCTCAGACCTCAGCTCTCTCTCTGGTGTGCTCATCTGTAACCTTAGACAGAGGGTGATGCACATCCAAGTCCAGTGTAGTTGATATGCCAAGTTCCAGGTCAGCATAGTAAGGCCCTGTCTCAACACAAAATGCCCGTGAGTGTGAAGAAGGCCATCAAGGCCAACAGACGCTTTGCTGTGCATCCTGCCCTGAAGGGAGCACCAGGTCTGTGCAGAGCAAAGACACACGGCTGCTGTCGCCCCGGCCCGAGGAACTGGGATGTGTGTGGTTTGCTTTCCGGCAGAAAAGAGAAGCTGCAAAGTCGACCAAAAATCTGTGGAGAGTGGAGAGTGAGGCACTTGGTGTGGTCCCCGGTGCTAAATGTGTGTGAGTCAGGGGGTAAAAGCAGGCGATGAATCGGGGAGGGAACCAAGGTCTCTCTCCCTCTCCTCCCCTCCCCCTCTCCCCCCCTCTCTTCCCCTTCCCTTCTCTCTCTCCCTCCCTGTCTTCCTCTCCCTCCCTCCCTCCCTCCCTCCCTCCCTCCCTCCCTTTTTGCCTCCCTCCCTCCCCTCCCCCTCTCTGTAGTGACTCTATTTGCAGCCACAAGCTCAGCATGCCTCCACGGCTTCTCTCTGTGCAGGGCCTGCTGCAGACGGGCGGGCAAGCAGGCGCTGTACAAAGGCCAGGGCAGTTCTCATGTACAATCAGCACAGTCCTCTGGTTTCATATTCATTGCGCTCTGGCAATTGTCATAACTGAATGTAACTGTTTCTAAAGGTGGTAGGGCTCCCCATTTTACAGATAAGAAAATAAGGGTGCCCAGTGCTCCTGATGGAGCCAGCTCGAGCCCCGAATGTGTCAGCTCCAGAGCAGAGTTCTTTCCACGTGCAGCCTTACACTCATCTATTTACACTGCTTCTCCACACGGGTAAGTGGGCGAGAGCCATTCACGAGAACCCTGGGGCTCCCCCTCAGGACAGATGCCCGCTGGAGCCACCCAAAATGTCCACTCCTGGCCAGCATTGGTGCCTGGACTCTCTGAATTGCTCTAGCAGGGCTGGGATCTCCTGCACACAGGCTCCCCCTTATGGAAACAAGGGACATTCCCGTGTCTTGGATGTGACTGGGGACCAGACGCTGGGAAGGGCCACGCTGATCTCACCCAGTCTGGGACCTGGAACCAGCTCCCCAGCCTCCTGACAGCTCTGAGCTTCCGGCTTCTAACGGGCTCCTGGTCTTTCCCTGCCGCCCATTGGAAGATGCATTCTTGATCCATACGTGGTGGGCTATTGGTAAATACAGTAGCAGAAGCTGACAGAGCTCTGTGGATGGTATTTACAATGGCCTTCTCAGGGAGACTTCTCTTGTCTAGACATCAAAAGGGAAGCATTCTTTATGTATAACACACACACACACACACACACACACACACACACACACACCACGCTCACACCCATACACCATACATGCACAACACGCTGACTTCATTTCCTGGAATGGTCGAGAACTGCTTTCTAATCACAGAGCACGAGGCTAAGTCTCACACTGTCCGTGAACCTCAGTGCCTCTTTCTGAAAAGTGGGAGCAGTGATGGTTATAGCCAAAATGCCCCTACAAAGGCTTGGGTCACAGTCACCCACCCCTTTAGGTCCCTAGGAAATGTGACAATCCTAGTGCTCACGGTGTTACAGCTGGGCTATCTTATGGCCCTGGTGGCCTTGGCTTCTTAAGTTAGCCATTCAAGGATCAGCTTACTGACTGCCCACCGTGTGGCAGGCCCAGCCACCGGCAAACTCAACACACCTCAATGGCTATCTCTGTCTTGCTGACAACTAACCTTCAGACCCAGCAGACAGGAGCCTGGGAAATGTTTCGTGCTGACTGTAGGGAAGGGGAAGAGGGCACTGTCGCCATGACCCCTCGTCCTCAAGCCTTATTGTGTCTTCTCCAAGAGAAGTCTTGGTGAGATGCTGCCCATTGACGGTCAAGCTTCCTCTGGGTCAAATAACATCCTTGGTCCAACTGACTTTTGTCTGTCCCTGAAGACTGTCCTACTCTATGGTACCCCACGGAGTTGTTTTGCCTGTCCTTTCGGACCCCGAGTGACTGGCTTTGCTTCAGCCAGTGAAGACCAGGCTCTGTCAGCCAAACCTCAGTTTCCCTTTCTAAAGCATTCCACTATGAGGCCATTGAAGGAACTCCGCAGGGCAGTGCCCCATCAGAGCCCTCCACAGACAGGTGGCCTTGTCGTTGGCATCGTGCACCCCCGGGGGGCCAGACCTATGGAGGGATTCCCCATGAGATGACCAGAAGGAGGTTAAAGAGAGAAACTTTACTACGGGCTCGCCTGAAAAGTCCCCGAAGCCCAGTGCCACTGGGATGGGTAGATTGGCAAGGCTGAGTGTACATGTAGTCGGGGGGCAAATGGGGAGTCCTGGTGCAGAGCCGGGCTAGCCTGGAGTCTAGCTGTGGGCCTCTTAAGGAAGGTCTGAGCGCTTCCATATGGGAGAGTGGGCAGTGTGGGTACGGGAGGAACAGAATGGTAAGGTAGGGAACAGGCCACCTCCAAAGGTGCAGTCAGCCTTGATGGCCAACAAGCTGGGGACTGTGGGTTTCATGCCTAATGCTGTGGGAGACCCAAGAGGGAATTAATGCCCAAGAGACCAGGCAGTAACCATACAGCAGCAGAGGAAGGACAAGGACTCGGTGAGGAGTCAGGGCCACGGGACACGGAGAAGGGAAAGTGTCTGAGGGATGTTCCCAAGGTGGCCCCGTCAGGGTGGCATGATGGACTGACTGTGGGGTGTGAAGATCCTTCTATCTGTCAGCAGCGCCAGATGGACACCCAGGGAACGCAAGTGAGGTAGATGAGAGAGAGAGAGAGAGAGAGAGAGAGAGAGAGAGAGAGAGAGAGAGAGAGAGAGGATAATTAAGTGCTAAATTGTGCAGCTTAATTTATTGCTTGGACAGTTGCCTTGTGCCATAAACCCCATTGCTCTAATGAGCTCATGACATCAGTCAGCAGGGAAAGTATGCCTAGCCTAGCCCATCACCCATTGTGACTGCAGCCAGATGCTCGCACTGCCCAGATACCTGTCCGGGTAGATAGATGACTTGTTAGGCTCCTGACTCAGTTTACAATTGGGGGTAACAACATGCCTGTTAGCCCAGAGTAGAAGGACAGACCTTGAGTCTGACCATGATACAGAAGCAAAGGCCCTGCCCTGACAGCCAAGGGAGGTTGAGTCACATCCACGCCCCCTTCCTACAGATGTGAGCTTGACAGAACCCTGACTCTCCTTGAATCGCAGCTGTCTTATCGGAATCAGGGGACCATTCTGGGAACCTCTGTTACCATGGGGGCAATTCTCCCGGGAGGAAAAATATGCTGAAGTAAGAAATAGGTTAGAGCCACTGTTGGCCTGTGAGTGCTACCCCGCCCCAGGCCAGCAGCTCTGGGAGAGCAGAGGGTTGACCATATCTCCCAGCATTGGAGGGGACTCAACAGCCCCTGTTTGGTTGTGCCCGTATGCTTATCTGGTCTTGTAAGGGTGTTTTATGTATAAAATGAAGAGAGATTTATACTGGGGGGGGGAACCCAGAGCGGCAGAGCGGCCCTTTGGAGAAGAAGGTACAAGAAGAGTAGGCCTGTGTAGACAAGACTCTTCAGGAGAGAAGCGGTCCTTGTTGGGGATGCTGGTGTATGTCATAAGTCAGCACTTGGCAGGCTGGAAAAGAAATAGCCTCTTGCCTTCTCTCTCTCTGTCTGTCTCTCTCTCTCTGTCTCTCTGTCTCTCTCTGTGTGTGTCTCTCTCTCCCTCCCTCCCTCCCCCTTCTTCCTCCCTCTCTTTCTTTCTCTCTCTCCCCCTCTCTCCCTCCCTCCCTCCCTCCCTCCCTCCCTCCCTCCCTCCCTCCCTTCCTTCCTTCCTTCCTTCCTTCCTTCCTTCCTTCCTTTTCTTTCTTTCCTTTAAGTCTTGGCCATATATGTAGTACAACCTATTTTTTTTTATTTTTAAGATTTATTTATTTTTTGTATATGGGTAAGCTGTCTTCACGCACTCCAAAAGGGGGCATTGGATCCCATCACAGGTGGTTGTAAGCCACCATATGGTTGCTGGGAATTGAACTTGGGGCCTCTGGAAAAGCCACTCTTAAATAGCTCAGCCATCTTTCCAGCCCCGCCTTGAATTTCTTAAGAAGGACATTCTGCATACCTATGTTAGGAACGCTTAGAAAGACTGTCTGGCTGGAAGGGTTGGAAGTTGGGGCAAAATGAGACTGTGTTTATGAACAGCGCTTGTCGTCTGGAACTCAAGTATCCGCATGTTGGTGCTGTTGGGAGATGACAGAACCTTTAAGGGGCGGGGCCTACTGAGAGCTGTCGGGGAGTGGAGGCTTGCCTTAAGGGGGACGGAGGGTCGTCCCTGGTCTGTCCTTTCCCTTTTTCATTCCTGGCCATGTGCTGAGCCAGGCTCTGCCACCAGGCCCTCTCCCCGTGGCGCGTGCTGCCTTACCCCATGCTCCCAGCAATGGCACCGACAGAAGATGAACCGTAAGCAACGTTTCCTCCTTCCAGGGGCTTGCCTCGGGTCTTTCGTTACAATATCACAAAGCCGACGGAGACACTACACTTTCTGTGAGATCGTGGTGGTTGATTGCCTACAGCAAGGGATTTAGACAGACTGTGGACGGACAGGTCAGAGCTCCCAATGGCCCTGCTCAGCAGGCCACCACTCCTCCTGACAGGTCTTTGTGTCACAGGGCCACCGTCTGCTTGATTTTGTGCTTTAAATAGACGCTATCAGCACCTTGTAGCAGGGGGTGCCTGGGATAGGATAGGCAGCCATTCTATTTACGTTGAATAATGAAGACATTTAGGTAGTTGCCAAAGGTATGTATGGCGTGGGAGAGAGAGAGATTGTTTTCTCTACAAGATCACCAAAAGTTAAGATGCAATTTCTCAAACCCTAGGCTGATGCCAGTGGAAAATAGCTTTCTGGGTACTGCACGGGGTAGCAGAATATTACAGGTCTTTCCAGGAAACAGCGGGGCCATCGGTGGCTTCAAAGACCAGTGCTCTCCAGTACAGCAATAACACTCACCCACAGCTTAGTCTCAGGAGGGAGCAGGACTGGCGTGGGAAGGGAGGTCACCATAAAATGTTCTACCCAACCACACACTTGAACAGCTCAGGATTCTATGACAGTGTTAAGATCGTCATTTAGATATGTGTGCGTATGCCCACGAAGTGTAAGTAAGAAGGACCGGGTCACGATGCCACACGCATGCACATTCATGGACGACAAATTAGCCCCAGGGTTCCCTCAGACACCAGCACCCACAAGAGCCTAGCTCGCTCATACAAAATGGAGTAGCATTGGCACCAGACCCCTGCACAGTCTCCTGTCTACTGTCATCATCTCACAGTGACTTCTAATGCCCGAGACCAAATGCCAAAACGGATGTGTGAGTCGTCACGCTGCATTGGGTAAGAGCTAGGACCAGAAGAAAATGTCTGGGGACGCTCAGTACAGACATGCACACAGATTTTCAGCCCACTGTTTGGCTTAATCTGCAGATGAGGAATCCAGATGTCGCGGGCCAGCTGTATGTACAGGTATAGTTATTTCTGGTCATTTTTTTTAGTTTCTTCTTTTGCCCTATCTGTATTTCTTTTTTTCCTTTCAATTATGTGTCTATGTGTCTATCTGTGAGTGGGTTTGTGCACATAACTGCAATACTGCAGGTGGCCAGAAGAGGGAGTCAGAGTTCCTCAGAGCTGGAGTTTGGCAGTTGTGAGCCACCCAATATGGGCCCTGGAAACTGAGCTCCATCTGAAAGGGAGAGGGCACACATCGTTATAAAACAATGAAGTTGTTTCCATGTTGATTGTTTTTTTTTTTTAATTAAAAGAATGAGTAGAGATAACATCTGGGGACAGAGACACTTCAGAGCCTCTTAGACCCTCCTCTGTCTGAATGAGCTAGCCGTGGCCAGGGAGACCTCCAACAGCCCAGGGATAGCTGTGGCACTGTCTCTGCACTTTCTGGGGCGTCTCCTCTCATGAGGGGCCCTCAGGGCTATACCTAGTTGGCAATGCCCTCAGGCCGGTTTTGAAGTCCCTTATTCTTTCTAGGACCCAGGGCTGTGGAACATGTGTTTCTCCTTGCATCTTGTGCACGCCTGAGGATGCCCGTGTCCCACCTGGGAAAGACAGGTGACACTTGCTCCAAACCCCACGGCCCCTCCCACACTGGCTGCAGACTTTGACGGAGGCAAAGGTGGACTCCTTTGACAAGCACTAGCTGGATTCACCCGACACCAAAGCCCATTCTCTGCTCAGCTGCTTACAGAGGCAAGGACGCTCTCTTCTTTACCCCTTGAACCTTCTGCAGGCCAGAAAGCCAGGGTGGAGACACGCAGAGCAGCATAGTCCAAAGGAACAACCTAGATGTACATACACTGTCTGCTCTCCACAAGATTGCCCTCTGCAGATTCAACGGGAGGGAGGCGGTGGTGGTACCCACGGGAGGGCAGTAGAGGGGAAGGTCCCTGCTATGTCTCTAAAGTTCTCCGGGGACTTTGCTGAGGTGACCTCACTTAAGCGGCACTGCATGCCAGTCAGGGGATGGAGGGAGACCATTGCTGTTGCTCCTGCTGGCCAGATGGGACAGGAAACCCACGGGGGCTTGTTCAGCTCAGCCGAAGAAGGCTGAGGAGGCTGTGACATCAGAAAGCTCTTCCTCTCCCACATGGGATGATCTTGAACAAGGTATCTTGGAGTCATGGTGGTTTCCCAGTCTGGGAAATGATCTCCTAGCCTTTGAGCAAGTCCCTGTGAGGGCCAGCTAGACCGTAGGCTGATAACAGAAGGCTGGGCGTGGTGGAGCAAAAATCCAACCGTTAACTGTTGACGGCACTGGTCCTTCTCATACTAACTGTTCCGTCTGGCTGCAGATTCCATGGGGAGGTAGAGGTGGGAATGGGTGGGGTGAACTTAATTCAGGGACTGCATGGGCATCTTTCTGCTGATAGAAACCAGGAGGCATCCATGAAAATCCACAGGAACTATCCCTCCCTGAGCAGGAGCTTCCCACCTGACCAACCACACCCGCTCTCTTCAGCAGCCCTGGCAATATGTCCCCGTGTTTGGTTTCTGGCTCATCAGAAAGGCACACAAAAAGAAAAAGAAGTCCATCTGTGCATCAGGCCTGATATCTGCCCTTTGTGGAGAACAGTCCAGAGACACTCGACAGCTACGAGTGATAAAGCAGAGATTGGCCTCTGGGTCAGCTGGCACCAGGCCGCCATCGCTGTCTTCTCTCGCGTGCTTACTGTCTCTCCCGATACACTGGTTCTGGTTTTCAGAGTGGACGCTTCCCGACAGAACCCTTGACAAGTCTGACAGTGCCCTTACCATTTTGTGTGTGGATCTGAATGCCTGAAGTGGGGGGAGGGCGGGGGGGGGGGAGGAAGCAAATGTCAGGGGAATGGCTGGTGGCTGGCTTTTCCCCTCAACCCCAGGGTGGTTGTGCCATTGTGAGCAAGCTGCAGACCCCCCAAGCAACCAGAACATTCTGTGCCCTGTGGCAATTAGTCCCCACTTGGCTTAAGGACTCCAACATCAAAGGAGGTCCCCGCCTGCTACCCAGGGGGGGGCCCAGGGAATGCTTCAGAGTGGAGCCCTTTCCCCCTCATTAGGGGGTTCCAGCCACCAGCAAAGCAGACTCTGGACAACAGGCCTGGCCCCATCAAAGGCCTCCTTCTTCTGCACGGCCTCTGTAATCCAGGGCTTGAGTGCGCCCTGCCCCCTTCCCTGGACCGGCTCAAAGCAGCCGTCTGGGGACACCTGCCTGCTCTCCAGGGCAAAGCCAAGTGAATGCATTCAGAAGACAAAACACTATTTTCCTGTCTCAAAACTCCTAGGGCCCTGCTTTGAGCTGCCTGCAGTACGAGGCCTAGAGGGCTTACAATCCCTGCCCACTTTAGCAGTGGGCCTGAAGTCAGGCCCCTCCTCAGCGGGTCTCCTCAGCCTTTGAAAGCTCCGAACACAAACAGGAGCCAACTTAAGCCACTTAGCGATGCCTCTTTAGCTCTGATCTGCTCCTTGGTGAGGAGGTAGGTGGCCAACCTGGAGCCAGCAGTCCTGAGAGCCAGGGAGATCAGACAGGAGATGCCAGAGCTGACGCTGTAGCTAGAAGAGGCTGTCTCTGCCACAGCACAGGGAGGGCGAGGAGAAAAGGCCTCGGTGCACTTGCCCCAGTGCCCAGTGCCCTCAAGCAGGAGGGTGGGGTTTAGTCATGCTCTCCACCTGTGTGCCTATTCGTCCACAGGCCCACCAGTCCTTCATCCGTCTGTCCATCTATCCATGCCTCTTTTTCATCCATCCATCTGTCCATCTGTTCATCCATGCATCTACACATACGTCTGCCCGTCCCTCTGTCCATCCTGTGGCACATCAGATCCAGTCCTGTGCGCTGGAATTTCCAAAAAGAATTAGACACAAGCCTTCCCCTCAAGAAGAAAGGGAAGAGATGGCATTCCTGGCAATACATATAAACCATGGTGGCCTGAGGGTGGCCTACAAGGTGTGAGAAACATTGTTCACTCTTGAGGCCGGTGTGTGGCCGTAAGGGGGTGATGATAAAAGGTGAGGACGGACCTAGAGAATAGAACTCTCCATTCCATGTTTCTCTTTCTTTGATAATCTCTTATATCTGCCTAACACACACACACACACACACACACACACACACACACACACACACACCCCAGGTGGAATTCCACCCAGGCAAGTAGCAGCTATATGCCCAAATATACATACCGAACACATACATACATGCTCATGCAAATGCAGACACACTCATACATACGAAGACACTTACATACAAATATGCTCACATCACATAAAAATAGACAACCCTGCTTAAAAATGCTTATCTACATACATTAAGTGTGCTAATGTGTACCAAAGTGTCCTAGCACATATATGCAAACTCTGGAATACACACATAAGCAGGCACATAAAACCTACATGTGACATCTATGTGTACACACGCGCACACACACACACACACACACACACACACACACACACACACCTGCACTAGGAAAATCTGGGAATTAGATGCCTGCCTCTCATTATTCCCTGGCCATAAAAATGTGCCCTGGGCAATGAAACCTGGCAGCGCTGAGCCCATCAGCTGTGCTTTGGGCTGGAGCCTGGTGTCCCCGGGCTCCCCTGGGCTCTGCCAAGATGGTGGGTTTCCCCCCTGATGTCAGCCTCCTTTTCCTGCTCCCACTGTGAGAGTTGTACTCTCCCTCAGCCACTGTGGTGTTCGGGTGGTGGGACAAGCCTGGGTATGTCCGACATCCACCCTTAGGGCAGGGTGGCCAGAGCCAGTCCTATGATGTTGTCACTTGGACGGATGCCCAGCCAGCCCCAGGCAAGACACCATCATTCTAGGTACAAGGCCAAGGACTGCAACCTCCTTCTGTCTGCCAACAGGCTTCCCCAAGTCACAGTTTCTCCACGGTGGCCTGGGTTCCCGTCTGGTTCTCGATGTGGGGCCATCGATGTGAGCCCAGAATTGGGATGCGTGTGGAGTAAGAAGGGGCTGTCCTGGATGAGTGGAGGGTTAGGAGGGCTGGGGTGGTGTTCACCTCAGCTAAGTCACAGCCGGCCCTTCTCCTTTTGTAAACCAGGTCACCCATCCACTTGTCCATCCCTCCACGCGTGCTTCACCTGTTCATCTTACTGTCCAGCCTCAAAGTCACAGGCACAGATCCTAAACAACAGATCCACAACAACAAAATCCGATCCATCTCTCCATCTTTCTATACATTCATTCACCCACTCCACGTATTGATCCATCCATTATACCATCCGTACATCCATTTACCCAAACGCCCACCCGGCCATCACTTTGAATAACTATTATTCAACCATCGATGTCTGTCTGTCTGTCTGTCTGTCTGTCTGTCTGTCTGTCTGTGTCTGTCTGTGTGTGTCTGTCTGTCTTTTCAACCATTCATCCATGTTCTCATCCATTCATAAACCCGAAATTAAAAAAAAAAAAAAAAAAGGGGCTGGGGCTAAGGATAAGCCTCGGGAGTGGATGTTTACTGAGCATGCCCCGCTCCTGGTGCCACAAGAGACAGGATTTGAAGCCTTTGCTTTTGCTTTATCATTTACTGCAGAAGCAGATGCCACCAAGGCTCCTGAGGCTCCCAAGTTCCTAGTGTGTCAGTGTGCAAGACCCTAGGTCTGCGTTTACCTGAGGGATGCCCCTCACCTCACCCTCAGTGTGGAAGGTTGGAGTGATGTGGAGAATCAACACCTCTGGACACGGCCTCCAACGACTGACCATCATGGCCTGTGTGTAGATAGTAGCCCTGCATCTCTATTCAAGATCACGGTGGGGGCGCTGGAATTTCAGAGCTCTGGACCTGGTATACACTGCATTTTCCTGTATAAGCATGCTGGTGCTAAGGTTTAATGTGTAAATCAGAGCATGAGATAACTGACAATGATTAAAGGGCAAACTTGAATGCTACTTAAACGTTAAGGGTTGTTCATCTCTGGAATTCCTGTTCATCTTACTGTCCAGCCTCAAAGTCACAGGCACAGATCCTAAACGACAGATCCACAATACTGTTTATGGACTGTGGTTGGTGTAACAGAAACCATGGGAGTCAAACCATGGGCCAGAAGGGAGCATTCTTCCTCGAGTTCCTTGTGCTTGGGTGATGTGACCCTGAGGTGGTACTCTCCTGTGGCTCCTGGAGTCCCCCGCAGGGCCACACTCCATTGTCAATGATATCCATAATTTGAGAAAATGCCATTCAGAACCATGCTCACGCCCTGTCTCGTGCCTCCCGCCTTAGATATCTTGCTTTCCAATTACTGCCGGTGTGCCTCTTTTCCCAGGTTAGCTTCTGGGGAATCCACACTAAGATGGCACCTTTGCTACTTTCAGTATGAAAGTCTGCTTCGGCTAGCCCTCAGCAAGCGTTAGTTACTGCTTCTGTGACTCACCAGTTTTTACCATAAGTGCACAGAATGCCAGTTTGTCCCTGTTCTCATGAACCATTGGTCTTTGCCCTCTAAGGGACCAGTCAGTACTGTCCTAGCCCAGCTCTGGATATGGAGACCCGGGCAGTCCTGGACAGCAGCCTTCTTCCCCCATTCCTCTACACCTGAGCTACCTCTGAGTTTCTAACCACCGCAGTCAGCAACCCTGCTTCCTTTCTCCACTGCCCGCCATTTTTACCTCTTGACTCCGAACAGCAGAAAGGCCTCTAAGCTACTGCCACCTACATCTCTCCCCTCTAGAGTGACCCTCTAGAAACCCGTGTCTACTCGCAAGCCATAAGCATTCCAAAGACCTCCACAGCTCTTAGGACAAGAATTGGCCTTCCCAGACGCTGCCCACCCATGCACCTCACCTCTCGTGGGTTGCCTGTTGGGCTGATAACACATTGATGTCATCTTGACACAAGTTAAAGTCGTCCGACAGGAGGGAAACTTAATTGGGAAAATGCCCCCATAGGACGAAGCTATAGGGCATTTTCTTAATTAGTGATTGATTGGGTTGGTGGGTGGGGTCCAGCCCATTGTGGATGGTGCCATCCCTGGGCTGGTATCCTGGGTTCTATAAGAAAGCAAGCCGAGTAAGCCACGGGTTGCAAGCCAATAAGCAGCTGCTCATGGCCTCTGCATCAGCCCCTGGCTTCAGGTTCTTGCCCCATTTGAGTTCCTGTTGTGGCTTCCTTCCGTGATAAATAAAGATACCGAAGAAGTGTAAGCTAAATAGACCCTTTCCTCCCCAACTCATTTTTTTGGTCATGGTGTTTTGTTGCAGCAATAGAAACTCTGGGCTGCAGCTCCTTGGGTTCTCAAAATACAGTTTGCTCTCCAGAACCCGTCTTGATTCCTACTGTCCTTTAATCTCCTAGTTAGCCTGCCCTCTGCATCTGATCCCAGCTGTGATGTTACAGAGAAAACGGGCGGTTTCCAGAACCTGAGTCAGGAAAGGAAATGGTTCTCCAGATGCCCCAGAAAGAATACAGCCCAGCCGGCACGTCGGTTGCAGCTCAGAGAGACCCACTGTGGATCTCATGGCTCCAGAACTGGAAGATAACGCAGTCATAGTGTTTTAAGCCACCGATTTTTATGGTCACTTGTTACAGCAGCGAGAGGAAACTCATACCAGTGAGGGATGATAGTGAGGGCAAGGCTGGCCTTGATGGAAGAGCCAACTGTGGCGGAAGCAGAGGATGGGGGTGGCACCATAAACTAGCTCACAGGGACAGCGACAATGGCAGTGGAGGTGATGACCATGGCCATGATGGCGAGACTGTAGGGGTAGTGGTGCCGGTGATGGCAGAGATGGTGGTGGTGGTGAGGGCAGAGATGGTGGTGGTAGGAATGATGGCAGTGTTGATGGGGGGTGGGGATGGGATGATGATGGGAGTGACATAGTTATTGATGGAGGTGAAGGTAGTGGTATTGATACAGGTACGGTGGAGTAGTGGCGGTGATGTCAACGGTGGTTGTGCTGATAGCAGAGTAACGAAATAGGTGTTAATAGTGGTGGTGGTGGTGATGTATAGATGGTGAAGGAGGTGGTGGTAATGGTGCGAGTGCCAATGAGCATAGATTCAGGGGTGATGATGGTCACGGTGTTATTCATGGCAGTGGCGGCCATGGCCATGGTGGTGGTGATTTTGATGGTGGTGATGATGGTGACTTTGATAGTGGTTATTGATACAGGTGGTGATGAAGGGGGTGGTGGTACAGGTGGTGGTTTAGGTGGAGATGATAGTAATGGCGGTCTTAATGGCAATGGTGTCATGGCAATGGTGGTTATGATGGTGGTATTGACATAAGAGGCAGCAATTTAAATGGTGAAGGGGATGATAGTCTTCTTGGTGGAGGTGGTGTCACGGCAATGGCGGAGGTGGTAGTTTAGGTGCTGACGATGGTCATGACAACATCCACTGTGGTGGTGGCGTGAGTGTGGTGTGGTGATGGCGGTAGTGGACTGATGAGGGTGGTAACACGGGTGCTGGGGACAGTCCTGAGGCCTTTGTAGGAACTCAGTCACTTTCTGGGGTCTTCCCTAAAGATCGGGGCAACATTTTAGCTTTGACCTTACCTTGCCTTTACATTTTTGAATCGGGTGCTCTGAGCAGGAGTTTGAAGACAGAGCAGATATAGGGAAGAGCTGAGTCTATAGGGTCGAGGGAGGGAGGTAGAAGCGGAGGCTAACCCAGTGGGGCTGTTCAGGGGGAGGCCATTCCCTACTGTGACAGTTTCCCTCTATAACTCCCTTTCTGTGGACAGTCAGAACTCTTCTCCAGTGGTGTCTGCAGGGAGAAAACAGGCAAACACTGCCTTCTGTATCTTTCTCTATCTTTGGTGGCACAGACACCAAGGCCTGAGGAGCCCCAAGTGGCCTTGAACTGTGGTCCAGCAGGTGCCTTTAGCAGAGTGGGCAAATGATACCCCAGAATCATTCAGGAGAAATCGGGAATAAAACTGAACTTCTGGGGGTACCCACCCTGGCTCTTATTGTCACCCTACAAACTCTTTGACCTCTGAGTCACCCAGAGACAGAGAAGAAAACTCAAAGATCCAGTCAGCCAGGTAGCAGGAGAAGGTAGGAGCCTCTGAGGCTTTGTGGTGCACAACTACTTTCCACAGGTACCTGAAGCTTCCCAGAACTGCCAACCGCCCTGGGTATTCCCCGGCCCACATACCTGCCCAGGGATCCCGGAGTGGGAAGGGCAACCATGCCCGAGACAGACTTTGGGTCTCCAAGGGTGTGGTCTTGGCAGGCCCCAGACACGTGCTGGGGCCCCCGCCCCACCCCAGAGGGGTATCAGCCACCATCACACATGAGGCAGAGTGGCGCCAGGCCCAGTCTGGCCATCACAAAAGACCTGCTGGCACCTGTGGACAGCAGCTCCTTACCCTGCCTCTCCCTGCAAGGACCTCATTAACACCTTCCCTGGGGCTGGGGCTGGGGCTGGGGCTGGGGCTGGGGCTGGGGCTGGGGCTGAGGCTGGGGCTGGGGCGGGGCTGGGGCTGGGGCTGGGGCTGGGGCTGAGGCTGAGCTGAGGCTGGAGGGAACGAGTGGACAGTGATGCAGTGGGAAGAATCCTAGCCTGCCTCTTACCTGTTGTGTGACTTTGAAGTCTCCTAGTACAGTCCTGACTCCTATCTGTAGCGCTCAGTCTGCGGGGCATGCAGGATAGAGCCCAGTAAGGGACACCAAATGGAGCCCATCTCAGGGGCCAGGCACGCAGTGGGTACTTAGTAGCAACCTATCTCCTAAGCTGATGAGAGTGACTCCTGCCTCCCCAGGCCACAGCCCTGAAGGAAAACCATACAGCCTCCACCAGTGCCTCATTCCCAGGCTCAGGCCCCCAAAGTCCCCAAGACGCGTGGAGGCCTTGTGAGTTACAGGACTAAATCCAGACCCCAGGCTACCCCAGCTCGCTGAGTCCTTGTATCTGGGCATATTCAAGCAGACGCCTGGACCCAGGGGAATCTCAACCCACACAGCAGCTACTGAGGTCTCCTTTGCTTACCAGCTACAGCCCACGTTCCCAGAGAGTGTCACATTTGCAGGGCAGGGAGCTAATTCTGTCCACCTCTGAGAGGAGGTGGGCTATTGAGAAGATGCGCTTCCCTGGGTGGAGCCTTCCTCCACTTTCCCGGGGTCTGGCTCCTGGGAACTGGGACTGCTGAGGGGAGCCCCAGGAAGAGTGAGGAGAGGGGACCACTACGACGGTGTAGACGGACGGTGTAGACGGTGTACGGAGGAGGTGCCAAACAATGGCAGGCCAGCCCGTGGAGTGTCCTGAGAAGCCAGTTGTCATCAGATTTTCCAGTCACCTGCCTGGGAACCTGAGGAACAGATTAAGGAGCCAAACACGTATTATTTCTTTTGTTCGAGGTGCCAGGTTTGATCGGATGAATTGGCCGTCTGTTCTCCAGCTCCTCCGGGCAAAGCCAGAAACCTGGGCCTTCTGAGTAGCTGCTTTTGTCAGTCGCTAACAAATGTCGGAGGTGTGGGAGGGGATGGGGCTCCCATCCTTCCTCTACAGAGCCCGGCTGGCTAGCGCTAGCGGACCATCCGCCAGCCAGCTCCCCTGTTCCAGGCCCAGGGGCTACTGACGAGCCCTGAGGATGAGCTGAAACCCCTCTCGATTCTGTGAACCTTCCTCTGCCTTAGTTTCTCCCGTTGTTAACTGGGCAACAACCAGAGCAGCCTCCAATTGTGCTACAGAACTGGCGGTGTCTTCTCATATCCAGGGAAGGGAAGGCTCTCTCTGAATATAGTCCCTGGCGCAGAATCATCTAAGCGCTTCACCCCCTCTGCCAGGGTCCAGTGAGCTGGCCAAGACCCTGGCAAGTACCCTTTGAGCAGGGCCTGGGCAGGATCCCCGGCCTGAGGACTGGATTTCCTGGCTAGAATTTGAGCTCCAATCTCTCTTCATAATTTAGGGGGGTCACAGGAAAGAGGTTTGGGGTGCCTTTCTCAGGAGTGAGCAGTAGCATTTCCTTCTCATTCTCAATGGACTCGGGGAGCTTAGGAAGGTCTGGAGTGTGGGGCCTGGATCCTGGGAAGCAGGTCTGTCTGTCCTGCCCCAGTGCAACAGCCCCAGACTGAGAATAGCCCCTCACACCTCGAATGTGGGCTGTCCCCGGGGTACTTCCAGGAAGGTGCCGGGTGACAGCTGGTCAAGACGTGTAGGTAGGCCTAGGCTCGGGCTCCGGGCGGGGGGGGGGGGAGGTGGGTTGCTGGAGCACTTACCTTAACAGCTGCCCTCCATCAACAGACGGCAGAGCAAGGCAGGAGTTAGAACAGTGAGAGATTTAACTCAAGACGACTGAGGCAGGGAACTCCGCCTTGGTGCAGAGCTGGCCTCAGGTCTGAATGTATCACGAACTAGTGGAGTCCGCAGCTGTGGAGCAGGAAAGGAAGTAGCATGTGTATGTGCATGCGACAGGCCTCAGGGATGGTGGAGGCTGAGGAGGCTGGAGCCTGGTGGACATAGAGATACCAGTAAGGGAGTGTCTAAAGCCGGATTAGAGAGTTACACAGATAGGCCTGGAGGAAGGTCCGGGAGTCAGGGTGCTCCTTCCATCCCTTCCTGTGTGGAACCATTTCTCTTTCTTACCATACCCCACATCAGCAAGTGGCCTAGCGCCCTTCACTGAGCTCTTCTGAGCTTACTTTGTTGAGCCTTCAGAACTCAGATACACATCCAGGCCCCATTTCACAGGCCGGACCACTGAGACTGGAGAGGTCTAATGAACTCATTAGGTCAGCAAGTGGCAGAGCCACGGTGGGAGGCTTGGCTTCTGCTGTCCCCGTGCTGGTCACAGACAGAAGATGCCGGCCTAGCGTCCAGATCTCCTTGCAGCCACTGACCAACACTCCTGGGCCTAGCCAAAGCCCAGCTCCATGCCTCTCCTCACTCTACCACTGCTGACTGGCCCTAACCAGATCCTGAAAGGATTCCTAGCCCCGAGGCTCAGCTTCTGCCTGCCCCTCCCTGCAGATGTTGAGCAAGCTGTTCTTGCAAAGCCATTATAGCTTTAGTCCAGGAGCCAGGGAGAAGCTTGACACAGAGGCTTGAAAGAAAATCTGAAACGCACATGGGCTGCGTTGGCTTGGTAACCTGAACCCCTCAGGTGTGGCGGCCTCTTCTCTTCCCTGGCTCGGCTGTGCCTCTGAGGGACTGCCTCTCGTACACAGACTCTGCTAGAGAAGCCAGCTGGGGCTTCAGACTTGGGGCTGGAAGAGAACACAGCGTCAGGGCCCCTCCATCTCACAAGTGGATCCTGAAGCCCACAAAGGGAAGATGTTTCCCCACCCTCCCCCCCTTAACAAAGCTAAATAAGGGCAAGACTCCCAATGCCACGTTCAGTGGAAGATGATCCGGCCCAGGGTGACTCGAGACCAGCCCCTTACACACTCTGTGAGCCACCTTCACCCAGCACCTCAGTGCCACGACGGCCTGTCTCCTCCATCCCTGCCCCTGTTGCCTCTGCTTTAACCCTTCCCCCAGGTAGCCAGGCTGTGCCACCATCACAGACTGGAGATAGAGCTGGAGGACTGGAGGGTTGGCGAGAGTGGCCCACGGGGACTGGAGCCTGGTTCAACTCAGAACAGAAGGTGGGTCCCAGCCACCTGTTCTGCCTCCCGCTCTTTGTGTGGCGTGGCCTGCTAGCACTCAGCCGGTGGCCTACAACATGTGGCTCCAATCTCTCCTCTGGAATAGGGAGGCTAAGGAAACAGCTGCTGCCAACGGCACCCATGGCTCTTGAGGACCAACTAAGAGCTTGCTGGGAAGAATGGTCCGCCAAGCACCTCGCCAACGGCATCACACTCTTGATTGCAGATCGGATTCCTTTGGAGGAGGGCGTGGTCTGGAAATGAGTGCCGCTTTGGAACAGGCTAGAGCCTTGGATTTAGAGGCCAGGAGGGCCAAGTTCGATCTCAGAGGAATCCCTGAGAGCCAGTGGCCACCAATTGAGCGGTGACTTCACCTCTCCGAGGTTGATTACTGCACCTGTAAAAAATGGGCGTGCATGATTGTTTAATAAAGAACAATGGTTGTTATGCTGTGGTGGCCCGCACCATTTGTTCTAGCACTTGTGAGGCAGAGGCAGGCAGATCTCTGAGTTGGAGGCCAGCCTGGTCTACAGAGTGAGCTCCAGGCCAGTCAAAGTTATTCAAAGAATCCTTGTCTCAAGGTAGATAGATGATAGATACATAGATATAGATAGATAGATAGATAGATAGATAGATAGATAGATAGATAGATACATAGATACATAGATACATATATAGGTAGATAGATACGTACATACATACATAGATACATAGATAGATATAGATAGATAGATAGATAGATAGATAGATAGATAGATAGATAGATAGATAGATAGTGATGATGGTGGTGGGCAGTCTTTAACCCCCCAGAGTCACATTGCACGTTCAGCGTGCACTGGCTTTCTCTGGCCCATCTGCCCACCTGTCCTTGGGCCCACTGTCAAGTCCTCGACAGCCTGTCTCCTGCCTGCTTTCTGGCTTAACATGGTGTGTTCCAAAAGTCCAGGAGTCTGGAATCAGAGCTACGTCAGAGGGTGGTGTTGTGTGATGATTCTCTGTAGGCATCACTTTCCCAAACTATTAACTGGCGAGGTGGGGAGCCGGATGAGAAGTCCCTTTGTCTTCAAGAGAGAGATGCGGGGAGGAGGGACAGGATTCCGGGGCTTGAGCTGGGTGGGATGAACACAGGATAAGGCTGGCGGATGTCCTGTGTCCAGGGGACTGTGCTCCTGTGCCAGGTATGCACGGGGTGGCTTCCTTCCTCCACTGCTGCGCCCCCTTAACTACCCCCCTATATTTACCAGGCGAGACTTGGACTCACTTCTTGTGTTACTGGGAGTGTGGTAAAAGCTTTTCCCTACCCAACTTGGAAAGCTGGGTTAAAGAGAAAGAGTTCAGACCCTGAGCCCCTCAGCACCAACAGGGATGTCATTTTAGGGTGAGCCCTAGTCATTTGGGGCTCCTTCAAGGCTTGGGGGTTCATGACTGATGGAGGTAACGGTCTCAAGGTTTACTGATCTAAGCTTAAACTGTAAAGCGGTTCTCAGAGCTGTGGGAACATCAGTAATACGTTTCCCTTTGTCTAGCCTCGGGTTTTCCGTCTGCCTTCCCATTACTGTCAGTTGGAGCAAGAGTTAACTATCATCTGTATTGGTTTACTAGGGCTGTGTAACAAATTACCAGAAGTGGGAGGCTCATAGCAATGGACTCAGTCCTCCCGGAGCCGAAGGGCAGAGGGCTGGACCGGTCCAGAGCAGGGCTGCCTCCCATCCAGCCTAGGGCTGCCTCCCATCCAGCCTCTGCTGGTTGCTGGAAAGTGCCAGCAACTTGGCCTGCAGAGGCAGCTCTCAGGTTTCAAATGCTCTCAGCAGGACTTTTCTCTCTCTGCAGCAGTGTCTGGACCCTGTTCTGAGGACACCAGTCGCTGGGTTAGGGTCACCTTGATGTTCTGTGTCCTCAGCTTGACTATGTCTGCAAAGCCAGTGTTTCCCAACAAGGTCATATTAACATGTGCACGGAGGTAGGGCTCTTTGGGGGAACACACTGTTAACCCTTCCCTGCTACTAAAGTACCAGGCTGGTACCTGAAAACTGGGAGGTGGTAGATAAATGATAGATAAATGGATGGATGGATAGACAGACAGAGAGAGGGATGGGTGGATGGATAGATAGATAGATAGATAGATAGGGAGAGAGGGTGCTGTGTGCTCTTGAAGATGCATGTGCCCTCTCTGTACCTCAGTCTTCTCAGTGTAGTATAGGAATAACAGACCTGGCCTTCCCTGAGGACTCCATGAGGTCCCATCTACAAAGCACCTGGTACAGATGATAGCATGGCCAGCCACACTCATGAAATGTCAGTCCCTGCCTCATAAAAGGTGACCAACCCCCCGAGGGGCTGCCAGTGGGTCATAGAGTGTCTTTCTCATGACTAGGAGAAAGGAGGAACTGGGGACAGCCGTGACAAGGAAGGGGTAGTCAGCGCCAGGCTGGCGGTTTGCCAAACTCTCCAGGGCCATGGATTGAGAGGCGCTACCGAGCCATCGACTCTGGAGTCCAAGACATCTACCCCCCAAGGACTGAGCTCAATCCAGGCCTGGGCAGCAGCATCTGAGGGCCAGGCCAGCGCTGGGCAGCTGGGATGGATCTGGCAGGAAGTGTAGGACTGGAGTGATTGGAAGTGACATCTGGGTGGGGAGTGGGCAGGGTGAGGTGGCCAGCAGGCGTGGAGCAGGCTCAAGCTGTACTGCATTCATCCAGGGAGGGATCAGGAAGGTACTGGGAGAGAAAGGGTGCTTCCCAATGGGAGCCCCAGGAAAGGGCCCTGGAGCCCAAACACAAGGCAGCAGAGCACCTGGCTGGCACTTCTGAAATCCTGCTGCCGGCAGCACGCCCTCCAGAGTCCCCCCCACTGAGCGGAAGCTGCGGGTGGAGTCCAGCACAAGGTCCTCTCCACCACCCACGCTCATCTCTCCATTTATCTGCACCATCACATCCTCATCTGCCTCCTTCTTTATCTATGACAGCTGAATGTCAGCCTCCCACATAGGGGACTCCCGAAGCTGTGGGCGTCGCCTGATATGAACAGTAGGTTATGTTGAAGGGTGGTGGCAGATATCTTAAGATGGACTGATCACCCCAGGTCACCTGGGTAAACCGAAGTTGCTCAGAGGATCCAGTCGGGGATGGGGGAATGTCAGTACTGAGGAGAGGTCAAAGGTCATATAGCCCAAGCCCCAAAAGGGGCTAGAATGAGGTCATAGAATCATGGAGGGAGTCTTCAAAAGGAACCAGCCCTGCACGCACCTTTATTTCAGCCCTGTGAGTTCTCAATATCTGCTCTTGTGCCTATGAGGACCTATCTGTCTTGTCTTAATCTGTGTGGTCGTTGTTACAGCAGCAACAGGGAGCAGATACAGCGGCTGCTTCTTCACCGGCTCCATGCTTGCTGCCCATGGTCACTTGCTCGATGCCCCATCATTTCTTCTTGTGACGCCTCTTCCTCCTGCTGCTCCTGCTCCTCCATCTCTTCTTCCTCTGCCTCCTCATTTTCTTCTTCCTCCTCTTCCTCTTTCCCCTCTTCTTATCATATCAACTTCTCTTGCACCCCCCCTCCTCCTCCACCTTCTCTTCTTCCCCTTAATCCTCTCCAGCACCCACCATAAAAGAACATAGTTTTAGGGGAGTCTAAAGGGTGACTTGAGAGCCCAGCTGGAGACTGGCGAATTATGTGACTATACAAAGCACTTTACTCCTGGAAACCTCATTATTCTCCCTTGTCAAAGCCAGTGCCCTGGATACCATCGGGAATTAGTAGAAATAGCACCGGCAGTAAATGTTGTTTCATTGTGGTCATTCTGGAGATGGATCCTTTGACTGTTCCCCAAGGCCCTATTGTCCAAAGCTGGGCTGGTGCTGGTGGCACACACCTGGTGGTGGTGGGGGGGACAGTCGAGTGCTGGCCTCCCGGTGACTGCACAGCCTCTCTACTCCACTGAGTTGGATAAAAAGGAGGTATGGCATTAGCAGGGACTTGGAGTTGGCTCGGCTCTGTCAACCTCTGTCCCGTGAACTATCTCTGGCATCCTTTGTGGAACTAGGCAGAAGGTGAGTGATGGTGTCCTAGGAACACTTGCTAAATATACCCTTGCGCCTGGGAAAACACCCATTAGCTCAGAGCTGTGGGGGCTTTGAGCTGGGTGGGCAGGAACAGCAGCAGAAGTGTAATTGCCTGGCAGCTGGGAGAGAGAGAGAAGAGCTCCTTTGCCTGTGCGTCCTGGGAAATCAAGCTATGGCTTCCTCAGCTGCTGTCCCCAACAGTGCGCCAGTAAATTAGCCAGCAGGTGAATCTCTTGTGGACTCATCAAAAGTTTGCCCATCTGTTGGACAAATGTAGGGGAAGGATAAGCCCCAGTGTTCAACCTTGGTTTTCAGTCTGCACGGGGGAGAAGCCGTAGTTATCTTGCTTTGGTTCCTCACTAGGTGCTGAGACCATCTAGAAAAACAGCATATGCCACCATGTTTCAGAGATGAAAGTCAGTCAGGTAAGGACAATGGATACACACTGTTTTAGCTAAGGTTTTACTGCTGTGAGCAGACACCATGACCAAGGCAACTCTTATAAGGACATTTAATTGGGGCTGTTTTACAGCTTCAGAGGTCCAGTCCATTATCATCAAGATAGGAGCATGGCAGCATCCAGGCAGGCATGGCGCAGGAGGAGCTGAGAGTGCTACATCTTCATCTGAAGGCTGCTGGCAGAATACTGGCTTCCAGGAAGCTAGGATGAGGGTCTTAAAGCCCCCATTCACAGTGACATGGCTACTTCAACAGGGCTACACCTTCTAATAGTGCCACTCCCTGAGCCAAGCACATATAAACCATCATACAAGCCTGGGTCAGTTCTAGACACAGAAGCCAGTGATGCCTTCACCAACATGCTGTGTGATTGGTTTTGTAGGAAAATATCCATGGAATCATTTGTGGTTTAAAGCACCATTCATCTGTTCCTTTCTAGGATTGTCACCCACTTCCTGTGATGAGTAGGGTCAGATGCCTGGGAGAGATCTGCCTCTTAAAGAAAGGGTGTGTGCTGTCTTCGCCGACACTGAGACTTCCAGACTTCCTTACCCCTCTCTTCCTCGGCCCCCTGTGAAATAGTCTTCTCCCCCTGTAGGCTAAATGCCTACCCCTGGTTGTCCTGTTTAGTGTTGTCTGCTACAACCACTTCCCAGGAGAGGAGAAGAAAGGCAGGAGTGCACTCAAATTCAGTGGCCGCCTTACTCTTTGGAATGTCAAAGCTTCAATGCTCTGGGTACGATCTCTCGCTGCAGGACTGACGGCCAAGGCCAGAGATGGGAATCTACCTGCAACTTCCCAAGCATCCAGAAGTAGGGCCTGCTACCAAGTGTTTGCGAACACAGCTGCAGTTTGTCCAGGTGTTAGGGACAGTTCTGTTTGCAGCGTTTGGTAGTGTGACAGCTGCAGGTTCTCAGAGGATACTTTCTGTGTGTGTGTGTGTGTGTGTGTGTGTGTGTGTGTGTTTGTGTGTGTGTGTCTTATGTATGTATGTATGTATGTACTATGTATTAAGTTTGACTTGGGAGCTAGAGAAATAGTTCAGTGGTTAATCATTTGGAATGTAAACAAAGAATATAGAAAATAAAAAATAAAAAATTAAAAAAAAAAGAAACAGTTCTCTGACTTCTCTTCCAGAGGAAGAGGCACATGATGACTCCCACCCATCTGTAAGTCCAGATTCTCTACAGGCACCATGCAATCACATGGAGACCATACGCAGGCCAAATATCCAAAACAAAAATTAATAATGATTTAAAATGTTTATATGTCTGTGTGTATACCACATGTAGATACCTACAGGGACCAGAAGAGGGCGTCTGATTCCTTGGAGCTGTAGTTAACAGGCATCTTCGAGCTGCCCAGGCTGGATGCTGGGAACCGAGTTTGTGTTGTCTGGAACTGCAAGCTCCCTTACTCTCCCAGCCTCATCTCCAGCCCTTACTTTCAACTTGCATCTTTCCCCTTGTCTTAGTCAGGGTTTCTATTCCTGCACAAACATCATGACCAAGAAGCAAGTTGGAGAGGAAAGGGTTTATTCAGTTTACACTTCCACGCTGCTGTTCATCACCAAAGGAAGTCAGGACTGGAACTCAAGCAGGTCAGAAAGCAGGTGCTAATGCAGAGGCCATGGAAGGATGTCACTTAGTGGCTTTCTTCCCCTGGCTTGCTCAGCTTGCTTTCTTGTAGAACCCAAGACTACCAGCCCAGGGATGGCACCACCCACAAGGGGCCCTCCCCCCTTGACCACTAATTGAGAAAATGACGTATAGCTGGATCTCATGGAGGCACTTCCTCACCTGAAGCTCCCTTCTCTGTTATGATTAACTCCCACTTGTGTGTCAAGTTGACATACCAAACCAGCCAGTACACCCCTAGTCCAGCAACATAGGATGTGAGTGTGTATACTGATCTGTCAGCAGCCACCACTCACTGCATGGCACGGGGTGACAGGGAGAGCCTAAGCCCACAGGTGTGCTTAGATACAGGGATTCAATAAATTACACAAGCTTTCCCACACTTTATTAGAAATTAGGGCTTGTGTTTGGCAGTTCTACCCAGCTGTGAGTGAAGCGTACACATCGGTAGAGTATGTTTTGGTATGTTGGCTAAGCCTCGATGTTCCACAGGTAGGTTGAGTTTCAACTTAACAAACATTCACCGCAAGAGCATCAGGATGTGATGGAATCACGCGTCTTGGAGCTTCTGCACACGCCAGGCCCTGTTCTCAGTGCTGGAGAAGCAGGTGCGCCTCACAGATGATTCTGCTGCAGTCAGAGAGACAGAAGAGAGAGCTGTAGGGCAGCTCACGTTATGACCAGTGCTGGAGGGGGTGGGACAGAGAGAGTGTGGAATGCTCCTCCTCAGAAGGAGCACTTGGAGCTGCCTGGCTGCCCGAGGTCACCTAGGAAACCAATGCTGGAGTCGAGAGTAGAGTAGAAAGAGAAGGAACAGCTGTGCAATCCTGTGGATGATCCCAGAGAAGAGAGCAGAGCCAGTTTACCAGGATCTGAGGGTCATAGTGAAGGGCTGGGCTTCCCATCCATTGTTAGGGTCTAAGATCTGCCAAAGAATGATACTCCGGATCCAAATAGTATGCAAATGCAAAGGATGTTTTATTCTGAAGAAGACCAGCATTCTGGGGTCGCCCATTACCAGAACAGAGAGACAACCAAGTGAGCTTGCAGGCCTGATTCAAAGCACACTAGGGAATTCCAGGGTAGGTGACCCTTATATTAATCCTTTGGGTCCATCCCTACAGATATCTCATCACCAGGGTGTGGGGCTGGGAAACTTGTAGGAGAGGTCTGGAAATTGTTGCTAAGGAACTCTGGAAACTGCTGCTGACCCATTGTCCTTGCCTCAGGCCAAGTGACCGGGCAGCTTCTGAGGCCTGGACTTGCCTGGAATTGTCCAGTTCTTGGAAACAGAGATTTAGGCCTCATCTCCTTAACTGCCAATTTGAAGCCTGTCATGGAATCGGCCTAGCCCTCTCAGCACGAGGCAACACTAAGCCCTCAGAAGATGCCAGACATGGGTCATGGGATGTTCTTTCCACACGTGTGTCACAGTGTGAGCGTTAACCCGCTGAGCTCAGGATCCAGGTTTGAGAGGCTAACCACACATGGTGCAACAGTTCTGTGAGTTTTTCAGCTTCCTTGTTTGCCTTGTGCCTCTGCTCGGACCACGGGAGGCCATTTTTTTTCTTGGTGTTCTGTTTCATGTTTCTTCACAGTGGGCTATCCCAGAATATTGCTGGACCATCAGGACTGCTGGCCAGAGCTTTGTGGCCTTGTGACATGGCTACAGTCCTGGCCAGCTGCAGTGTGCTCTAAGAAGCTTCATTTTAGGCTCTGTCTCTTTTTGTTGACCTTCTGAAGCTACATTTTAGAGAGGATTACAGGACACAATGAAACCCATTTGCTGACTCCAGAACTGAGACTCTTGTTGGCAGCGTTTACTGAGCACTTTACTTTCCGAGTGTCAGTCTCATTGGTAAACGTTTCGCAAGTGTGATTTTATGCAATTCTCACCGTTACCTACCCACCCCCACTCCCCTACCCCCGTCTCATAGATATAAGAATTCTCATAAAGTCCATCAGAGCCGGCTCTCTCCTGCATCAGGCACTGGCTAAGAGATCTGAGACCTGGAAGTGAATAAGAAAGACAAGGTTACTGCTCCAGAAAGTATCCTTTCTAACAGGGGGCAGGATGGGAGACAGATGGTGACCCCCACAGGAAGAGAAGAAGGGAGCAGAGGGGACATGGGACACAGAGTGTCGTAAGACATCAGAGATTCGAGGGAAGATATCTGGTTGCCCTGGCCTTCTAGGTGACAAGTCCTGAAAGATGAAGGGCAGGCATTGTGGGAAGGGTGACCTTTGAACAGAACCCCGGTGGAGGAGCCACCTACCACAGCCACAGCTGAGCAAGCCTCTGAGGGAGAAGGACTTTACCAGTTAGGGGAGGGATTTGTTAAACCGATGAGACCCCCAGGTTCATGTATTTCTGGGCATTTGAGCCAGAACGAGGCAGTGACAAGGGCATTGTATCACCATGCCTACTTCCCATATGACCCAAGGAGGTGTGGCCATGCCCACCCCCTTACTACCCCAGGTAGTGTGTGGCCATGCCCACTTCCCATACTACCCCAGGAAATGTGTGGCCACGCCCACTCCCCATACTACCCCAGGAGTCATTGGAGTCACAAAATGAGTACCGCTCACGAGGCACAGTGTCACGGACCAAATACTAACTTCAACTGCAGGGACATGTTGACTTTTGCTGATTGGAGTTGTGCACTGGTCATGGGATGCTATTAGGGAAATTGGATATCTATTTCCACTCTATTAAAAACCAGGGAATTCACAGATAAATTCCAAACTAAACTATTTTAAAGGAGATGAATACTTATATACAGTGTGTGTGTGTGTGTGTGTGTGTGTGTGTGTGTGTTCTGCAACAATAACTATCAATGCTAAGTTGCTGAGTTGCATAGTAAACAGGAAGGACTCATGGGGTTCTAAATGAAGGCAGTTGCAAAGAGAGAGAAAATAGGCTCAATTAGTTTATTTGAATGAAAGGAAGGGTTCCCTTTCTTCTCTTGCTATTCTTCTCAGTAGCCTGTTACAGCAGCCCAAAGCAGGGCGGATTTAAATATGTTTAACCAAGGCTTACACCTTAACATCTAAGGAGCTTCTTGTGTTTTTCTTGTTGAGATTATAATCATGACACTTCCCCTTCCCTTTCCTCCCTCCATAGCCTCTCACACGTTCTTCCTTGTTCTCTTTGAAATGTACGGCTTCCCTTTTCATTAATTGTTGTTACATTGGGTGGGGGAGGGGTGCGGGCGCACATGTGCAAGTATTCCTAAGCACGTGTAACTACAACCTGCTGTACTGCTTCATCTAGGCTTGAGGCCGTGTGAGTCCCACCCCCAAACGCACTGTCCGTGTCAGCATGTCTTGTGGTGTTGTCCTTGTTCAGCTCATGTTTAGGTAGTTACATGGGTGGGACTTTATGAATATAGTTTCTGACCGTCCTAAGAGACATCCCTCTTGGTTACTTTTCCCCTTGTCCTTGTGACTGTAGTGATGGCTCCAATAAGTAATTAACTAGCCTAGTACAATCCCCTCGTTTCTTGACTGCTTTTGTGCAGCACAATTACAAATGCACCTGTCCATATTGGTCTCTAAACTATCTGGCCAACTGTCTTTTCTGGCTGCAAGGTACCTGACAATATCCCTAAATTTCCCTTGGGATTATATGGATGCTTCCTCCAACACCAGGGGAATGTGGGTGATGGATCACCAAGTCTTTAAAGTTGTTCTTTATTGAGTCAATTTGTACAAATACTAAAGAAAATTAAGAGCTTCTATCAAAAGACCTATCAAAGGTTTGCAGACTACAGGCAAGAAATATTTACAGGATATACACAGGGAGAAGGGGAAAGAGAAAGAACTTTTAAAAATCAAAAAGGCAAAGAGAACAAATCATTAGGAACGTGGACAAGAGGCAAGCAAACAGCTTTAAAGAGGGGAAATACGTACGGCTGACCAAACAGGCAAGGGGGTGGTCAGTCTCGTTAGCAACAGGAAAACACAAGTCAGCGTTAACTGGAAACTGGACAGCCTGGATCTCATGGATTACTAGTTCAACATGATTTTTAATCAATTCTGCTTCATGTTATAAATTGAACTTCGAAGAAGCTAAAACCGAGCCATTGCCATCATGAGTGCAGTCCCAACAGAAATGTGTTAGAAGTAACTTACACTCCCACCCGCCGGAGAGCCATCAAGTAAATTGTGGAATATACACAGATGGTTATTTTACATGAGTTAAAATCAATAAACTTCAACTCCACGGATGAATTTTAGGAACATACGTTGAAAGGGGAAAAGCAAGTCTGGGATTTCTGGAATGTACTTTTTATAACAAGAAAAATTTAAACAACATATTGTTAAGCCATATATGTGTATCAGAAAAACTATAAATACATTTATATATATATATATATATATATATATATATATTCTCAAAGCAAGAAAATCACACGTACATGCACACACACACACACACACACACACACACACACACACGTGAGCAGAAGCAGAAACACAAGATGAGCAGGTCAGGGATGGAACCTGGTGAGGATGGTCAATATCCTGAGGAGCTAGGTCATAAGGCTCCATGTAGAATTAAAAATCAACAATGACAATGAAAGAAGTCCACGTGTCAACCAGCTTTCTGTCACTGTAACAAGCATCTGACATGAACATCATAAAACACATGAAAGGTTTATGTGGCTCACAGTTTGGGAAAACCCAGTCTGTGATCAACTGGGGGGAGGGGAGGAAAGAGCACCTGGCGTAAGTGGCCTCTTGTGACAGGAACATCTCCACAGCAAGGACGCTGATGTCTCAGACCCAGTTCAGGCTCAGGGGAATGGCAAGGCCCTGTTTGGAAAATGTTGATAGTGTCTGTAGAAAGTGTCAATCAGACAGCCTCCTCCTTCCAGACAATTCCAGCCGACATTGCTCCCTGACAGAGGACCCCTACCAAGATTCGCTAACCTGCTTCCTCATTCAGCTGAATACAGTAACACACTGAGTTACCCAGCCGTTGGTGCATCTCCATCAGAGGATGCAACGCACCCAAACCCAGCTTTTCAGTACAGTATGTCTTTTGTTTTTTTCATTCCCTATTCCCCAGTTAGGTCGATCCCTAAGCCACATAGACCTGGGAACTGAGCTACAGTGGCCTCTGGATTTCTAGCCCTTGATTGTTGAATAGCCCTGGGCTGTGCATGCATGAATGGCTGCCAAGATAAGAAGTAGAAACTGCGGTGAGATCTTAGATCTTGGCTGGAGGCAGGGTGTCTTTGTTTTTTGTTGCTAAGAGCAACAGCATAGTGCTGCATAGTGTTATACTAACAGCATGGTGCCGCGGAGTGGATGCATTATAAAGAAGTACATTTCGACTCATGGTTCTGGTCCAAGATGGAAGGCTGGCACCTTGTGGTGGCCTTCTTGCTGAGGTGGTACAGAGAATTGTGTGGCAATGCCAGAGGAGTTCCCTTCCATGTGTGTTCCCTGATTCATTCCTTTTTTCTTTCTCCTTCTCTTTATCTTCCTTGTTTTCTCCTCCTCCTCCTCCTCCTTTCCCTCTTCCTCCCCCTTTTCCTCCTCCTTCTCCTTTTCTTCTTTTTCTCCTCCCCCTCCTCCTCCTCCTCCTCTTTCTTCTTCTTCTGGTTCTTCAAGACATGGTTTGTCTGTGTTGCCCTGCTAGCTCTGTAGACCAGGCTAGCCTAATTCAAAGACATCTGCCTGCCTCTGCTTCCCCAGTGCTGGGTTTAAAGGTGTGCACCATCACTGCCTGGCTATCCATCCTTTTCTTGTAAGTCACCAAGATGCTTGATTGTACCAAATTAAAACAAATTAAGACATATTTATTTATTTTATATGAGTACACTGTACTTCAGATACACCAGAAGAGGGAATCAGATCCCATTATACATGGTTGTAAGCCACCGTATGGTTTCTGGGAATTGAACTCAGGACCTCTGGAAGAGCAGTCAGTGCTCTTAACCACTGAGCCATCTCTCCAGCCCTCAAAATATTTTTTTTTAAGATTTATTTTTAAATGGTGTGTATAAGTATTTGTGTGTGAGTGTCCTTGAAGGCTGGAAATAGGTCTTGCATCTTCTGGTGCGAGAGTTATAGGCTGTAATGAGTCAACCAAGATGGCCGCTTTAGACTGAACTTGAATCCTCTAGAAGAACGGTAAGCACTCTTAACCTATAAACCATCTCTCCAGTCCTGGCTCTGTCAAATCTTAATCACTTCCGCCGAGCTCTCCTGTAAATACTGTAGTGAGATTAATATCACACACACACACACACACACACACACACACACACACACACACACGAGGGAGAGAGAGGTGGAGGCTGAGAGGGAGAGTTAGCAGGGGTACCTAGCCACCTAGCCAGGGGCAGCCTGAAAAGGGAAGGGTAGTCTTCAGCTGAATGCAAAGAATCCTGGCTGTGTTGTCTGCAGGAAACCGAAAGGCAATGATCCGATGGCAAGTGGATCTGTGCTGATGAGAAAACATCACTTAAACTGCAAGGGTCCATGATTCTCTAAAGAATAACACCCCAGACTCAAATAGTATGTAAATGTAGAGTGTTTTATGCTGTTGAAGTCCAGCATGCTGGGGTCTCCCATTACTCAGATAGAGAGACAACCAAGTGAGCTTACAGGCCTGATTTAAAGCCCATTAGGGAATTCTCGGGTAGGTGACCTTTATCTTACTTCATCTCTAGGGACATTGCATTACTGACCCATTGTCCTTGCCTCAGGCCAGGTGTTGGGGCAGCTTAGGAACTGACTTGCCTGGGCTTGCCTGGACTTGCCCAGTTCTGAGGCCTAGTCTCCTGAACTGCCAGTTTGAAGCCTGTCATGGCGTCAGCCTTAGCCTTCTCAGAACCAAACGTTTCTCGTTGGTCTTAATTCTAAAGAACTTAGTTCTTTCTGCAGATCTCCTTGTGCTAACGAGACGTCTGCAAGCTCCTAGCAGGCCTCTGAACTCCATGTTGTCTATATTCCATGAGGGGGCTAGCCTGGATCACTTGCAGCGGGCTTCCATGAGTACTCAAGTATCAAGAGCTGGCTGCCGAAGTCGTGGAAGGTTTGCCGCCTTCAGCCACCCCACCCCCGCCCTACTCCCCCCCCCCACTGTGTTTTCTATACAGAGAGACTCATCTATCCTTTCCTCAGGAGACAGTGAGGGTGGTTCCTGTGTGTGTGTGCTCTAAGCTTAAAATGAGTATGGTTTTGCTTAAGTGTAAATTTTAGTTTATACATGATACAATGTAGTGAATTCAAATGTCACATTTAAAAGAACTTTTTAATTCTTTTGTTTGTTTATCTTAAACAAGGTCTCATTTTACCCAGGCTGGCCTCAAATATGCGGTATAGCCAAAGATAACTTTGAACTCTTGATCCTCTGGTCTCTACCCATCCCCATCCCCCCACCCCTCACTCCCAGTGCTGGAATTATAGTTCTGTGCCACCTGACTAGCTCAAAATGTGTTATTTTGATTGTTAAATGATTTCACCTGAGGGATTATTAGCTGTTATCACTTAATTATTACTAATACTAATTTAGAAACATAGATGACTGGACTGTTAAAAGCTGATTATGGAGCTATAGCTTTGACCCAGGGTTTGCCTAGTTTGTGTGAGTTCCTGGGCTCACCCCCATCCCCACCCCCACCCCCAGCACTGTAGAAAAGGAAAAGCTCCTCCCTGGGTGCCACCAGCTGGCCCGTGAGCCAGAAGCCAAGACACGAGTGACTGCTCCAACATCCTTCCAAACTGTGACCACAACCTGATAGGCTAGGGGCATGCTCCCTGCCTCCCTGGCTTGGCCCCACAGGAAGACAAGGAAGCAGGTAATGGTGGTCACAGCACGGTATGTCAGCTGCAAAATCCTCAAGGGAAAACCCTGGAACTGTAGTCACCGAGAAACCTTAACATCTGCAAGTGTCTCCCAGAGCATGGGAGGTCCAGGCTGACCCCGGTCCTGCCCCCACACCCATCCTGTCACCGGTTCCAGTCTGCCCCTTGCAGCACCAGCATTTTCCCTTCAGGTTGGATGGAAATTTCCCTGCATGGGTCAAGTCGGATTTCTCCAGATTTGTTGGTTCCCCATCCAAAGCAGGCAGTGGAGCTGAGTGATTCACAGAGAGAGCTGCCTGCGAGGGAGAGGCCTCACAGGCCATGGTTCTCCAGAGGTGAGGTTCACTGGGGGCTGGGGAGAGGAGAGGGAAGAAGAGACGGGAGAATGGGAGAGAGAGGAGGCCATAAAGGAGGAAGAGGATGCGTAAGGGAGAGGAAGACAAAGGGACAGGAAGAGGGAGGACGATGGCGGAGGAACAGAAAGGCTCCTTAGCCACAGCGAGGGGTCCTGTGGCTCCTGCGGGCCCCAAGCCCTTCCAGAGGCTGAGTTTTCCAGGGAATTCGGCAAAGGTTGCTACTCTCCTGAGTCACTTAGTACAGAGCCGGACCTGGCGACCAGGAGAACCAGACTCCCAACACCCTGCCCTGTTTCCCCTCACCCTCCATCCTGGTCACCCACTCCAGCATGGAAATGAACAAACTTAGCTTTCCTAGCCCTTCGGGTTCGGAGAAGCCAGGGAGAACGGGGCACGCAGTCAGCCAACCCTGTCCGACACACGTCTCACAGCACAAAATCACACGACCGTGGTCAGTGGCCACCCGGACGCCAGGGTTGGCAGCCCTCTGAGGGGAAAGCCAGGAGAAGGATGGTCCCCTGTGATCAGAGAAGAAAACAGTCTGCAGAATCTGAGGGAGGGGGCAGGGCTGGTTTCATATGCGCCGTGGTCATTTATGACCTACCTATTTTACAGACAGGGAAACTGAGACTGGTAGTGTGAAGACAGCTGAGGCTGTAGGTTTTGTCACGTGACTAGAAAGAGGCAGGAAGCAGAGCCTGAGCTCCTGACAGCAGGAAGTGAGGCAAGGCAGAGGCAGGAATGTGGAGAGGCCTCGGGGGGAGTTGAGTTTGGGGGTTACCCCTGGGACCATGGGGAAAGCTGGGTGAGCCGAGTCCACACATACATACCCTGGCCTGGGGTTGAATAAAGAAATTTGCCTCTCAAGGGAAATTTCCAACTGCCCCCACCTACCTCAGCTACATCTCGCCCTACCATTTAAGTCTACCTCAGCAACCTGGACCCAATGTCACCCCAGCACCACCCAGCCTGGCAAACAGGCCTTTCCTTCAGTCACCTGTCTGTGAGTTCAAGACTCTCCCGCCCTTGAGTGGCCCACCCAGCCTTGCTCACTCCTTCAGTCTACTGTCTGGCAATCTCCAGCCTTGCCTTATTGCTTTGCTGAACCGTCACGTGCCTCACGCCCTCGCTTGGCAAGGGAATCCAGAGGCCTACTGCGCCTATCTGTGACAGGAGAGCCCTTCTAGAGGGAGACGCAGCACAAGGTAGGTGAGCGAGTCCGTGAGCTGCCTGGAAAGAGGACCAGTCCTGCCCAGAGCTCTGAGGGAAGCCGTTAAACAGGGCTTTGAAGAGCAGCGAGGAGTTTGCCGGCCTGAAACGTCAGGAAGGGTGTTCCGTGCGGCAGAACAGCATGTGCGAAGTGTAGATGTGAGCAAGCTATCCCACTTCCTGACGCATGATCCCAGATGTGCCCCAGCCTCACCCCACGGCTCTGACCCAAGTCACCACCTCTCCCTGTGGCCCCTTGTGGCTGTTGGACCTCCAGGAGGCATCCTGGACCACAGGCCCTTCCAGCCTGCCCTCCCATGTTCCCCCCGGGGCGGGGGGGGGGGCGGGGAGACACAGGGATGAGCGGCAGATGGGGCCCGCTGGGGCTGGACCTTGCCGAATCAAAAGCACATTCAGTAGCAAGCGTGTTTGTTTTTGTTTTCCCTCTCGAGTCGATGGAAACACGCACTGACCTCACTTTCCCACAAGTACAGTAGCTTTCCTGAGCGGCGGAGCCGACTGCCAGGAAAAAGCGGTGGGGCTGTCGGCTTCAGGAACGGGGATTCAGTGGCAGCTGTGGCCGCCAGTGGAATACAGCTGTCAGGCCACTGACATGAGTTTCCGGGGGTGGGGAGGATCCAGCCTGGGCCTCCCAGGGGGACCCTGTGGATGGAGGGTCCAGGTGGCAGGCTGGGAGGAGGACCCAAGATGGACCTTGTTCAGTCAGACTTGGGTTTCCACATCAGCTCACAAGGCCTGGCTGTCACCTAGGTTGGCCACCATACCTTTGTTTCAGATCTTTATACAGGCTCCAACGTCAGACTTACCCTCCTCATAGAGGGTTTTTGTAAAGGCTGAATCATAGGGGTATGTGGTCTTCTGTGTCTGGTTGCTTTCACTCCATATTATGTGTGTGTGAGACTCTTCATAGCTGTGTGTAAAACAGTGTTCTACCCTTTTTCATTACTGTGTTGTATTCCACTTCCTCTCGCCCAGTGCTAGGGGATAATCTGATTTCGGCTGGGCACATGCCCAGCCTTCTTCTCAGCCTACACTTTTTCGGTCACAAAGCAGAGCATGCTCCATTTGGGGAGCAGTTCACTCGGGACACGACGGAAACCTGCAGGAGAAACTTCTAGAAGCCTTTTCCCCGCAGTCCCAACTTCTCCCGAGGCCCAACTGCCACCTCACCCAACTCCCTAACAACAGAGCTCAGGTGCTCCCACTTGGCCAAGCAGAGGCCCTGGTGGCCAGAGCAAGGGACATCACAGGAAACCAAAGGAGCCGAGGCTAGCTGCCAGCCAGTGACTTGGTGGCCAAAAAATGTGGTCTTGGCCCAAGCCTCCTTCCTTTCTCCTCTCAGCCCTTCCAGGCAGTGAAGACGAGTTGGCAGGCCTGGTGCAGATAACGTAGAGAGCCCCGAGCCCTCTTCTGTCATCGCCTCCCCAACGTGAAACCCAAGATCTTGTTTATTTATGAGGAAATTCTGCTCGACAAATGGTGTATGGGGGCCAGGGCACATGGAGCGTGGAGCTGGCCTGGCCGGCACGCTGCGCCCGTCTGCTGATGCGCGCTCAGAAGGGGAGCTGGCGGCATCCAGGGTTGGCGCCACGCCTCGCACGGGGGCTGGGCTGGAGAGGCTCCTCCTTCTTCCTCCATAGCCGCAAGCCCCTCCACTCCATAGAGCATCCGTGACGACAGCTGAGGCAGCCCATCTGATGGGAAGGTGAGATGAGATGGGGTGTGTCTGTATCCCAGGATGGAAGAAGATGACAAAATAGACGGCAGGGGGTGGGGGGCATGAAAGTCAGAGGGGTTCACCATGGGGCTCATCCATTCACTTCACCAACTGTGTTACCAGGGAGCCTGGGATCAGGGGTGATGGGAGAGCTTGCAGGGCACAGTGCTCCCAAGTATACGGGCTGGGACTCAAACCTGGGCTTTCTGTCTTTCCCTGCGGGGTGGGGGCAGGGTGGGGCTGAACCCTCAGTCATCCAGGTTTCAGCAATGGCAAACTGCGTGCGGAACTGGTGTCCAACTCTACATCTCTGCTGTCCCCAGCAAGCTGCATGTGTTGACGTGACATGTTCCCTTGGGTGAAGAGTCCTTCCCTTATTCTCCTTCTGCCCGTAGCTGGTTCGAAGGACCCAGCACAAGGTGAGTCCTCGCTGTTCAAGCCAGGGTCAGTTGCTGACCCCAGATCTGCTCATACTCCTCATGCATGTGGGGCGTGCCATGACTCCCTTTCCTCCAGGCCCCCAGAATTATGGAGCCAGTCAGGGAGATGCTTCAAGGCATATAGGAAGTCACCGTCAGCTGTGAAATAAATATAAACGGCTTAAAAGCCTTTACCAAAAGACAGAGACTTCAGCTTCAGGACACAGGATGAGGTCATTCAAAACATACTCCAGTCCCGAATCTTCAAGGACTCATAACTGTCTTTCTACTCTATAAGAGCTTTTACTTCTGTAATAGTGGCCTGTTTTACATTTATCATAAAATATCTCAAACAAGCTTAAAAGTATGAAAAGTAATATAACACCCATTGGTCTCCCACTGAAATTTAATCACTGCCATTTATTCTGAATCATTTTTTAGGGCTCATCCCTTCCATCCCAGAAGTGCTCACTAACTGGAACACGATGTGTACTGTTTTCACAAATGTTTGGTACTTTTCCTACAGATGGGTGTAATTAAAAACTGTATAAGGGATCCTGGTTTGTTTGTTGTTGTTGTTGTTGTTGTTTGTTTGTTTGTTTGTTTTTAGTTGATCTACACCATATCATGTATTAGCCATCTTTTGTAATTTCCTTTTGGGAGGTGACATATATGGAGACACAGAAATATCTTGCCTCGTTTTGAGTTGCCGGGATGGTGCTCACTGTGTCTCTGAACAGAAGACACCTGCATGCTTACTCAGTGATATCCGTCCGCACTCGGATGCAAACCTTGTACACCCAGGCTGGTGGCCCGTGGGGGCTCAGCTGAGCCCGGAACACTGATCCGTCACTACCCTGGTGTTCCTCCCTGACGGTGTAATTGATGAGAGTTGGACCCAGAGTTTGATTGAGGTTTAAAGAAAGAAACGATGCTGTGAATTGAAAAGAAACCCAGGCAGCATCCTAGTAAAAGGGAGCACTGGGACTAAGAACGGGTCCCACTCCCTCCTGTTAATTAATCCTGGGGGCTAGAGTCAGTGTGGTTGTCATTATAGCCAGTGGCATTGGGGAATACTTCTCTTCTTACAAGAGGTATTGCTCTCCAGTTTGTTCTGTTAATATCAGAGTATTGCGTGTACGAACCAACATTTCAGAACTGAAAACCTGTGGCCGCGCGGCATGGCCTGCTGGGGGAAGGACAATGGGCTTTTAATTATAAAGACGTCTGAGTCCCCACCCAAGGTTGGGTTCATCAATCTGGGACAACGCCTGGAATCTGACTTTTCACAAACCTTTCCAGGTGGTTCTGAGGCCAGCAATTTGCTGCCAGGGCACAGGAGTGGCATTTACCTAAGTCACCAACGAAAGAAACCCTTGGGCAAGCTCTCTCAGCCACTCCATAGCCTCTGTGTTTAAAGCTGCCTCTGCCCAGTTGCTCGCCACACGTTCCTGTGTGCCCGTGAGGAATAGCCTATCTGTTCCCCATGCCCCACCAGCCCCTTCGTGCTCTTTCCAGGGGGTCTCACATTGGGTTGAGAAGTCCTGCCAGAGCCAAGGAGAGACTCTAAGATAGCTTCATCCTAACAGACCCACGATTTGCGTGTCTCTCATCTGGAGCGCAGAGCCTGGCCGGGCCACGTGGGAACCAAGACTGCTGGTAACACAGTCCTGGAGATGTCGCCAATGCAAACAGCACTTTCGGTGAGGCGGAAAGTGTTACAATTCCCACTCTGCAGACACAGGGGACACCGTGGGCAGCGAGGCACAGCTAAGAAGTAGAGGAGCCAAGAATTAACCGGACCCCCTGGCTTCAGCGTGCTTAATCAGAACCACTCTGCAGGGCGCTGCCCCCTCCTTGTCCTGGAGCAGTGGCTCTCACCCTTCCTAACGCTGTGACCCTTTAATACAGTTCCCCATGTTGTGGTGACCTCCAACCATAAAACTATTCCACTGCTACTTCATAGCTGTAATTTTGTTACTGTTATAAATGGTAATGCAAATATCTGATATGCAGGGTATCTGATATGCGACCCCCAAAGGGGTGGTGAGCCACAGGTTAGGATCCGCTGCTCTAGAGGAGCAAGCCTCCACTGGGCTGTACCTCAGAGATAACCCTGGCAGATACTGCCTGTTCCAAGGTGATGGCCACATCCGCCAGCCTGCACCCTCTTTCTACCTTATTCTTTGCCTTTAAATAAACTATAGATGTGCGTATAAGTGAACACGCTATTGCCAATGAGTGCCTGGATTCTTACTGTGGAATAGGATTCAGGCACATGAGAAAGGCTCTTGTGGGATATCTCATGCAAATCTGGTAGTCAGCACCAGAATAAACACATGCCGGGCAGTGGTGGCGTGCGTCTGTAATCCCAGCACTCGGGAGGCAGAGGCAGGCAGATTTCTGAGTTTGAGGCCAGCCTGGTCTACAGAGTGAGTTCCAGGACATCCAGGAAAACAGAGAAACCCTGTCTCGAAAAAAGAAAAAGAAAAAAAGAATAAACACTTATGTGTATGTATACACACACACATGCACACACATTCCTGTGTGCATTACATACAACTGCAAGGAGCCTCTATATGTTCCTATGTACACACATCACACACACACACACACACACACACACACACACACACACACAACCGCAAGGGCCTGCTCCGGAGAACTTATCTGTGACAAGGCCACGTGGCTCCTGGCTCCTTGGCTGCTGCTCTGAGTTTGGAGAGCTTCTCACCCCAGGGCCCTGTTCTTTCCAGCACTCCTCGGGCCTTCTAGCTCCTTCTTCAGAGTGAGGTCATGAACCACAGTAGCAAAAACAACATAGCAACAATACAGCCCATCCAGTTCTCCAGACTCCCCCCCCCCCGCCCCCCGCCCCCGGGAGTGCTCGGAGCTGGAGAGGATATCTTGCTGGGCTCTGGCCACCCCACCCTAGCCTAGCTCAGCCTCTGGCTACAGCTGCCTCTCTGTCCCGCTCAGGCTGCGTCCTTGGTTCTCTTCTGGAGCTCAACTGAGAGCTACGTTGCTTGTTGCCCATCCGATGCTCCTTCATACCTTCTCAGAAAATACCAAGGGGTCCCCGTCAACACGTTCCCGTCCCTGGGAAAAGCTGAACCAGCCAGTTCTCAACATTTCCCAGCTTGGCCAGACATCCGTGCAGTCATCTACACAAACTGAGTGAATCCTACTAGGAGCCGTGTGAAAGAACATGAAGTCACAAGCGGCAGACGCCAGGCCCAGGTCCCTACTCCACACAGTGGGCCACCTGCTCTGTAGTCACTGCTGGCCCAACTCTGCACGCCTAAACAGAGGCGCTCTCCAACGACTCCTCTGCTCAGTGCGTGGGAGGCTGGACCCCTTGAATCAAGCTAGTGGTGCTAAGATGCTGGATTTTAAAGCTCTTACATTAGGTTAAACTAAGCAACTTGTCATTGGTTGCTGGAAGAGTTGTATGTATGTTTGAAACAACTTAGAAAACACCACGTGTTTCCAGGGGAAACAGAGCATCTGAACTGAGGTGGGCCTGTCCTCCAGATGCTCAAGGCTCCGTATGGGAGAAAAAAAACAAACAAAAAAACACAACAATGGAGAGGATCTCATTAAGAAGGTTTTTACTGTTTTTGTTGAAATGATAACCCGGGACTATACTCAATGATACGTCTCTGGTCACAGATGGTCAGACCATTCCTGCTCCAGGTGGGTCACTGGAGCAGGGGCTGCCAGTGGACCAAAGTTGTTCACCCTCCGTGGACAGTTAGTGCCTGCAACTCTGAAGGCAGCGTGGAGATGGCTGTGAGAGCAGAGAGCTGCTGTCGTCGGTGGGCTTCCCGGGGTGTGTGTGGGGGGGCGGGGGGCCGAATGGGCATCAGTAGTTGTTCCCGTCACGAAGTTCCGAAAAGGTTTTCAGGAGATGGCTTTAGAATAAATGCCAGAGCGAGGAAGAGTGTCCCAACCCAAGAGAACAGTGTAGACCCACAGAGGCATGCGTGAGCAGAGCTGGTGTCCTAACTGTCCTAACCGCCAAGCGGAGGTACCACAAGGTGGAGAAAAACCGCTCTCTCTGACAAGCAAAGGGCTCCACAGAGAAGCAGCCCCAAGCAGGTCAGGGGGTTCACTTGTGAGAGCCAAGCTCAGGCTCTCTTCGGAACCCACACTTCAGCTCTGCGGGTGGCTCGTTCACTTTATTCATTGGTCTATGAACTTATTCACTGCGTGTTAAGCACCTACTAGGGGCAGAGTTACGGACATCTCAAGGCCAAGTCCTATATTCCGTCAGCTTAAGGAGTTTGGGAAGCGAAGACTTGTGCCCACTAAAGCTTTAACAAGTGTTACAAAGGCACTTGGGACAAACCAGATAGAAGTGGGTGCTTAGTAAACACTTCCCAGGGGAGGCAAGATGTTTGTTGCAGTATGGCTAATAATAATAAGTCTAGAAACAACACAAATTTCTACCAGGAGGGGAGTGTTGATAACCTATGATGTGTTACCATCAAATATTTTTCTTGTGCAGATAAAGATTAGCAGATGGATGGATGGATGGATGGATGGATGGATGGATGGATGGATGGACGGATGGATGGAAATTCCAACCAGAGAATTAGAGCACAGTGAACCTGAGTCCAGGAAGTGTGGTTGAGGAGACTGTATCACAGTAAATGCTTGGCACATAGTAGATAGTCAATAAATACTGAATTCCCCATATCACATCTGGCAGGATAATTCAAAGGTCCCCAATAATATCCACGTGTATCCCAGGCTGCCCCTGGATCTCTGTCAATAGATACTCTTAACCCCTGTTGATGCCACACTGCCTTGAACACATAACCCAAAGCTATAGTTGGCAAAACATTCTGGTCCCGGCATTGATGGGACACAAAGACAGATGACACAGAGAAGAAAACTGGAAAATCATTCCATGCATTTAAAGCCTTTTCATGTCTAAATAAGGCGTCAAGAACACATGCGTGGAAAAGGAGAATCTTTTCAATAAATATTTCTGGGAAAGTGAACACGTGTAGAAGAACCAAACTAGATGTCTCCCCAATCCACAGAAGTCAACTCAAAGTTGATTTAAGAAAGAAAGTAAGCCCTGAACTGCAAAACTGTTCAAGAACACAGTGGAAGAATTCTTCACCACAGGGGCATGCATAAGTATTTTGTATGGATAAATGCATTTTTATAAACATAAAAGAAATGCAATAAATACGTCTGAAATCATTGCATCTAGGTAGAAAGTATATGAGGAGTCCTTTGTAATATTCTCACAGCATCTTCCGCACCTGACATTTTTCATAGTAAAACACAAGCCAGAAGAAAGGAAACCCTGTTCGTATTGCTGCTGCAAGGATGTCTGAGTAACAATGGGGAGACGCCCCCAACCTGTGTCCTAGGGCAGGGCTCTGAAGACTCCAGAGTGTCCCCCGACCTTCTGTTGGAGCCAGGCTGTTAGAGCCAGGCACGGAGTAGGGGACTTGGCTTTCTCAAGATCCACTAGCTCAGCTCTCCATGCCCTCGTCCTCCTTAAGGCCCTTTTCTGGCCCAGGACACATTGCTTCAGCGCCAGCATATCTGTTCAAGGTACAGCAGAGGCACACAGAGAGGCTGTCCCACCCCTGTGTCCACCTGCTTACCTGGAGAGACATACACACGTGAACACGGGTGCTCACTCTAAAGACAGAGCACACACGTGAACACGGGTGCTTACTCACAAGACAGAGGAGCGAACTGATCTCTGAGGGTGAGCATTGAGGGGGAGGGAGCGGAGCGGCTCTTGGTAGGGAGCTATTTTCCAGACAGGAAGAAACCCACTGCCTCTGGTCTCAAAAGGGACCGCCCATTTCTCCCTACCCAATCACGGTGGCCATATTCCCCAGGGGGAGAGGTCTCTGACTCCTGGATACCCTTCTCTGGCCTCTCCCCCAACAAAGGACAGAGACAGGCAGACTTTTCTGTCTGTTAAACCTGGGTCCACTGCTTTCTACTGTGACTCAGCCTGTTCCGCCATTTCCAAGCTGGGAACTCAGCAGATCTGGATAACAGGGGGATCAGACCTTCCAAAAGATTCTCAACAGGTTGCAGCTTGCTTTATTCTTTCCGTAAAGCTGGGGGGGGGTGGCAAAGAGAAATGAGGCTTGGCTGGGAGACAGGAACTTAAGAGATACAGCCAAGGGCCCACTCTGGAAGGGAAAGCGGCAGAGAAGGTATGTTTGGAGTCTTCCCACTCCCCCGCCCCCGCAACCCCCTCCCCACGTCCCTGGGGAAATGAGGACACACTTACTCTGGTATAGATTCCCATGGTCCAAGAATATAGCTGACGGAGCACTGTCTACACAGCCTGTCCACGAGGGTCCCGATCCTGCTCCAGCACCAATGTTCCCGCACAGTCCCTGAGCCAAGCCCTGACTGAGCCCTTAGAGGGTCCTAACCTACCTCCACCTCCTAGAGTGATGAGGAAGCCAGGAGTGAATGCCTCGGGAAGCAACCCAGACACCAAGCAAAATGGTTACACACCCAGATGTGTGCAAGAACCACGTTGGTATCATCCATGACAACAAGGTTAAGAGTTCCATAAAAGCCATCGCCATGAGGCCAGCAGGAGAGTCTGGCTTGACCTTCAGAATTTTGAGGGTGAACTTTGAGTTGTTCGGGACTACTCTCAGAATACTTCAAATGTGTCTTAGAATAGCTATTCCTGATGTCAGGGGTCATGTTAGGACAGCATCTGTAGAGGCTAGTGTATCATTTATTTGTTGGGCAGTATGCTATTCCTGGGCAGATTAGAGTAAGCGTGCACTCAGGAAATAACAATGCAACCTCTTTAAAAACAAGGGTTTATCTTTTCCTAATCTTGCACACCTGGTGTGACAGGAGGCGGGGGCACAGCAATCAGACTTAACTCTCTACCTCAGCTCAGGAGTTTTGATGGGGCAAGGCCACAAGTCTGAGGGACTACCCTGGAAGTAGTGGATGCTTTATAGCGCCCGCTACAGTACGGTTGCCATGTTTCCCAGAGATGCCGGAAAGACCGGGCAAGCATCCTTTCATAGCCCGCCAGTTTGTGTTTTTGTTTTGGTTTGTTTTGGTTTGGTATTGGTTTTGGTTTTGGTTTTCAACAGCATAACTCTCACGCTGTTCCCATGTCTCAGTGTGATCACTGCTCCCCAGCCCGGACAGCTAGCTGGTCAGTCCTGATTTCCGTAGTTCGTGATCCGTGAGCTCTAGAAGAGAGAGACGTGTAGCATGGACATTCTGCAGACGTGTGGATGAATGAAGACGCAGATGCGTGTATAGTTCATGTACATAGGTATGAATGTAATAACGCACATGTGAGAAACGCTTCTGTCTGCCTCCGTGCACATCTCTGGCCTCTTCCGGTCTCTCTGGCAGCAGCTGCCGCAGTGTTATGGTCTCCTTCCCTCCACAAGGCCTCGGAGCAAGCACTGTCCTCATCTTCATTCACATCACAGCTCCCAGTCTTCATCCGCACTGGCTCATGCAAGGCCTCCAGCTCTCCAAACACCGTAGATCACATTTTCCTCACTGCGGGTCCTTTCTTTCACCGCTGACCAGTTACGTCTGGATTGTAACCTCCATGAAGACAAGGATGATATTAGTTTTGCTTCACAACATGTCCAATTCCAACCCAGCCCCGAAGGCGGCAGGGCTTGGTAACTCTGTGGAGCGTGACAGCGTATACCCTCTAAAAGAGGATGTGGAGGGCCAAACGCCCGGGAAGCACTTGGTAAGTGCTGGCTTTTGAACTTGACAGCTCAGTCCCATGTGGAAGGCTGGTCCCTGGAACTTGATGGATCAGTCTGAAAATGACTGGTAGGACCCACGTGACAGCCCCACAGTAGAAGGCTGGAGGGGTCGAGAGTCAACCTCTTCCTCTGCTTTTGGCCATGAGCTGAATGTTGCTGTCTCCTGCAGGTATCAAGAAACCTGCTGTGAATATTAATCTATGTGCTCCCTGTCTGGGCTCCCAATGCAGAGCCCAGCTCTTCAATCTGTTCCAAGCACCCTGCTGAGCACCTTCCCCATCCCGTTTGGGTCAGACAGGGTCTCCTCCACATGGTAAACGGCCCCACCAAAGCAGACCAAGGTCTCATTCTTGGGGTTCTGAGCCTCTGAGCAGGATGTCACAGCGTATGCTCCAAGAACTTGCTTTCTTCCCAGAAGTCTCCTCTGCAGGCAGTGACTCATCCCTTGAGGGACCCAGGCAAAGTCAAGTTGGCTTCAGGAGCAACTGATGAAATCACCTGCTCCTGAAAACCAATCCTCTAGCTCTCCGTGAGGGAGGCAGCTGGGGGTGCAGCGTGGGCAAGAGGGACGCTCGGCTCTGCATTTTAAACACGGTTGATGGGAGACGAGTGGACTCAAGCTGGCTGCTAGCGACTCAGACTGATGAGGCTGTTTGCACTCTGGTACTTCATAAATAACTTCTCGGCTCAGTTTCCAAGGGTTGACAGAGCACACTTCAAAGGGCCTCAGCGGGGAGGAAATGATCTTCTCCCTCCATCCCTCCCCCTCAGGTGAGGACTGAGATCACCAGTTGGAGGGGAACGTCAGGGTGTGGCCCCCACCTACTCGCTGGCAGCTGACAGACCTATAGACTGACTGATGGACAGACTGTGGAGATACCTGGCCAACGGCTAATGGAGAAACTGACATAGGCTGTGACTGGTGAGATGCCCGAGGATGGCTGAGGTTCTGGGAGTGCACGGACCACTATAGATGGCGGCCCGCCACTTAGAGGCCAGCCAGCAAGCTACACCAACTGCTTGGCAGAGGGCTCATTTTGTCAGTGAGCCAGTGTGTCTAACCAGCTAACCTGTCTGCTTTCCCCCCAAAGCCCTAGGGTGACCAACGGGCTGTGAGCCAACACGCCTAACACTAGAAGAGAGTGAGAAAGGCTGAGGCCACCGTTGGAAGAAGGAAGGGAGGAACCCCTGACCCATACTACCACGGGGGGAGAACTCAGGCTTCCGGGACTCTCTATACAGCAAGAAATGTGCTTTAGGAAGATCAGGTACATGTTAAAAATGACAACGTGTTTTAAAAGAAAAATATGGACTCTAAAATGCCCCCTGAGTGGGGAGGAAGGACTCACATGGACACACTGAAGGAAGCCAGGCCGAGTGGCCATCGGGGTAGCCCAGAGACTAGGGGGTTCCCAGTCGGCACCAAGATGTGGCCTTTGCTTCAGGTCTCCTCTGGGTATTTGGATGGAGCAAGTTCCTCAGAGGACCACCCACTCCCCCATTTCCCCATCCAAAGCACAGCAGGCGCATTCATTCTCACGGGCCCCTACCAGGGGTCATAAAATGCAGTCATGGAGGTAGATTATTTTTTCCTGTCATTTTCTAATTATATCCTGTGCTGGGACTATATTATTTTGCAATGGAAAAAAATCTCATTTTATAATTTCAGAAGGAAAAATAAATATATTCGGTCCTTTCTTGTTTGATTCACACTCAATAAATATTTCTTAATTGATGCATCCAAGGCACCGTTGAGCCTTTCTTTTCCTCCTGATGTCAACATGGTTTATTGAGTGTCTACTAATTCTTCCCCTCTTTTTCCTAGAGGACTAGATAGATAGACAAGCCTTTGCTCCTGGCTCAAGTCAAGACTCTCCTGACTCAGGCTAGAAGAATCTCCGTATTGTTCCTTTGAGGACTTCCAGAGGTTATCTGGGGTCCTTCACTCTAAATTTACACTTTTAAACCAAGTCTCAAAGGACTTTGAAACTTCTCCAAGTTCTTCCTCTCTGGGCATGTCTATCCACATCCACATGCATACATGTGCACACATGTGCACACATGAGCACACATGTGCACAGACCCTACCAACCTCTTCCTCTAACTTCCTAGAATATGGTACCTCTGTGCTATTGACTCACACACACATCCTACAGTTTCCTTTCAATTGGTGATGGAAACTCCACACTCACTGTGTATCCACCATCACTCTGAGAGATCTGTCTGTCTACCAGCTGAAGAGTTGCTGCCGAACAGCCAGTACTTACCCATAGATGTACACACTGTGGGCTCTCCAAAACAGGAGAGAAAGCTGTTAATGCTCAGTGAGTATTTACCACGTGCCAAGCACTAAATCCAAGCGGATGATAGTTTAGGGCACTCATAGATGTGTGGGCATATCCCCATTTTAAGGATGAGAAAATTGAAATACACAGTTCAGCAGGTCACAATGCTCAGAGTCAACAGACATGAGGAACCGTGACTGTGCTGGGCTTTTGGAGAGGTGAGTTTAACCGGTCTGTGCACTTTTCCCGCTTAGCAGACATTTTCTGAGCATTTTCTGTACCCCAGGACATTACCACATGCTGGGAGTAGAGTGGCAGATGGGACAGTCACCATCCATACCTCCATACATGGCACTGTCAGTAAAAGAGACAGGCAAGATAGCCTGATGTCCTGTCTGTCATCTGTCGCTTGTCTTGCTAGCTGCTGTCTAGCAGCTAGACCAGGGGTTCTCAACCTGTGGGTCACAACCCAATTGGGGGTTGCCTATCAGATATTTACATTATGATTCATAACTAGCAAAATTACAGTTATGAAGTAGCAATGAAATAATTTTATGATTGGGAAGGTCGCCACATGAAGAACTATATTAAAGGGTCACAGCATTAGGAAGGTTGAGAACCACTGCTCTATATAACATTTCAGTTTTCATTGAAGAAGGAACCAATAGATTGAAGGTAGAAAGACTGGTAATGAGGGGGATCTGGCTTTGGTTTTATAACCCCTGCCTTACACAACTTTAAAGTTCATGAAGACCCTCACAGGCCCTGCATGCAAGCAGTTCTGGATAAACATGATTATACAGATAAATTAAAGGCAGATCACCTGGGACAATTCAGCAGCTTCATGAAGCATGTGGAGAGGGCCACAGTTGGGCAAAGGAGAAAGCACAGATTCGAAACTCTCAGGGGTGGCTTTCCTTCCCAGAGGATGAGCCTGAGAATGGAAGAGCTGAAGGTGGATCTGGATTAGGGGAACAGTGCCAGGCTTGAGCTCTTGGCTTGAAATGTTTCCTTCTATGACTTTTTCTGAAGAGCCTGGCTTTGTGAGATATGAAGGTCATTGAAAGGCAGAGTAAGGTCACCAATAGGCCTTTAAAAGAAAATTAGAAATAAAGGCTCCCAATAATGCCAATATCCAACTGTTTCTGAGATGAAGCAACCAAAAAAAGTGAATCACAAAGCTTACTGTTGTGAAGTATCCACTAGAGAAGACTTCTGAGTCATGGGTTCAAGGCAAAAGAGAGTCTTTTTAGCCAGACAGCAGCTATAGTAGGTGTTTGGGACCCCTGTCCAATCCTGAGCCCCTCTCAGGGTGTACTTTTAAGCCCAAGAAACAATTCTGGGTTGACAAGAAGAGTTAGCCAGAAGTGGACCTACAGAAGTCAAAAGGCAAGGTCAGTACATTTGGGGACTTTCTCAGAATGATGCCCTTTGATGGAGTAGGTCTTTGTTTTCAATTTGGCAGGTGCTGTATTTGAAGGCCTGAATGTCACTTCCATCATGGTGTTCCTTGTGCTAAGGTCTGGGGGCCTGTTACATTACAAATATTAAGAAGAGCAACAGTACAGTTATAAACATTAAGAATAGCAACAATACACTTACAAACATTAAGAATAGCAACAATTCAGTTACAAACATTAAGAATAGCAACAACATACTTACAAACATTAAGAATAGCAACAATACACTTACAAACATTAAGAGTAACACTTGGAAGACCTGAACTATGAAGAAGGATGGGTATCCTTGTATTAAGGTCTATACTGTTCAGGGCACTGAAATCCATGATCACAAACAGCCCTTGGGACACCCAGAAGCTTCCACTGGATAGAGTTGCACATCCAGGCCCATCTGTGTCTCTCACTTACCATGCAAATGCTAGTTCAAAACCTCCTACAAGACTCATTCTGCTTTATAAAATCCCAGCAGAGACAAGGGCTTAGGCTTGGTCACTACTTCCCCTAAACCTCCCACTAGCATATCGTGTGGCTTTGGGCAAAGTCCTCAGACTCTCAGAGTTTCAGTTTTATGCCAAGGGGAAAAAACGCTGCCACGTTAGTTATTTTTCTGCTGCTATACCAAAATGCCATGATCAAAACAAAACTTTTATAAAAGAGTTTGTTTGGGATTATGGATCCAGAGTGTTAAATCCATCATGGTAGCCAGCATGGCGGGGAGTCCAGCATGGCGGGGAGTCCAGCATGGCGGGGAGTCCAGCATGGCGGAGAGTCCAGCATGGCAGAGAGTCCAGCATGGCATGACAGCCAGCAGGATTGGCAGCTGGAGAGCCACAAGCTCAAAACCTGCTTCCACTGATGTACTTCCCATCAAAGCCAAACCTCCTAAACCTCCTCAAACAGAACCACCAACTCAGAGCCAGGGGTTCAAATACATCAGCCAATGGGGGCCATTCTTTTTGTTTTGGTTTTGTTTTGTTTTGTTGTTTTTTCAAGAAAGGGTTTCTCTCTGTAGCCCGGGAACTCACTATGTACACCAGGCTGGCCTCAAACTCACAGAGATCTGCCTACCTCTGCCTCCCAAGTACTGGGATTAAAGGCATGTGCCATCACCTCCCAGTGAATACCCCAAATTTATTCATACCACGCCAACTACTTTTCAGCATATCATGACAAAAATTAAGCTTCCCCAGCCCTGTGGTAGACAGTGACTGTTTTGCCTGTTCAGAATCCCTTTCCTCTTCTGGCAGGAACATTTCCATTCCCCTTGAATAACTAACATCCCTTTCTTACTCTCAGACCACAGTAAGGATGACTGTACCTCCAGACCCCAGGCTAGACATGTGACCAGGCTTGGCCTGTGAACTGGCTGGTTTTGTGTATCAACTTGACACAAGCTGGCGTTATAACAGAAAAAGGAGTTTTAGGTGAGGAAATACTTCCATGAGATCCAACCATAAGGCATTTTCTCAATTAGTGATCAAGAGTAGGAGGGCCCATTGTGGGTGGTGCCATCCCTGGACTGGTAATCTTGGGTTCTATAAGAAAGCAAGTTGAGCAAGCCAGGGGAAGCAAGCCAGTTAGTAACATCCCCCCATGGCCTCTGCATCAGCTCCTGCTTCCTGACCTGCTTGAGTTCCAGTCCTGACTTCCTTTGGTGATGAACAGCAATGTGGAAGTGTAAGCTGAATAAATCCTTTCCTCCCCCAACTTGCTTCTTGGTTATGATGTTTGTGCAGGAATAGAAACCCTGACTAAGACAACATGTAATCCAAATCCACCCAATGTACTTTAATCCTTGGACTGATATTAAACTTTAGGGGAAGAGACCTTCCTTTGCCAGAAAAGCAGGCATCCATTCTATCATCACAGGGCAGGGCCCGACTGAAGGTGATTCTAGACTGGCCAAGAATGGATACAGACCATGGGAGAGAATGGCTGGGCATCTGCGTTCGCTGGACCCCAAGCTCTTATTTTCTTGTCAAAAAGCTACTGTTCCAGCTTAAGACAATTTAAGTGGGGCTTCTATAGACACTTGCTATGGTTTATATAAGTGGACCCCAAAGACCCCTGAGCAAGCACTTGTTGTCATCAGAGTATGGTCCCAATAGGAGGTGATGGAACATTGAGAATGTAGTTCAGTCAGTGCAAAGCTTGCCTCACGAGCGTGGGGACCTGAATTTGATTCCCCAGAACCTACATACAAATGCCAGGTATTATGGCATGTGCTTATATAGTCCTAGCACTTGGCGAGAAGAGACAGGGGGATTCCTGATGTTCACTGGCAGCTAGACCAGCCTAACTGGTAAACACCAGACCAATAAGGAGACAGACAGACAGACAGACACACACACACACACACACACTCATACTAGTCCAACCTAATTGGTAAACACCAGACCAATAAGGAGATAGACAGATACACACACACACACACACACACACACACACACACACTGTGTACACACATGGGTGCACACACACATGCACTGGTACTCACATTTACATACATAAAACTAGTGGTGGCTGGTAGGAAGAAGTTAGGTCACTGGGGGTATGTCTTTGAAGGAGTCCAGGACTCAACGTGCCTCTGCTTTCTGGTTGTCATGCGGTGAGCAGCCTCCTCTATCACGTGCTGTAGCTATGATGGACTGGACCATGGCCAAGCAACCATAAGTTGAAACTTTTGGAGCCATAAGCTCGAATAACCCTTTTTCTTTCAAGGTGGATGTATTTCAGCTTCTTATCACAGTAGCAGGAAGCTTACTGTCACACCGTCTAAAGAGTTCCCGCTAGCATCCTTCCCCAAGGAGGGAGCTCCGTGGACTGAGACATGGTTGCACGGTGGTTTGTTTGTATTGCCTAAGACTCAAGATCCACATTGACACTATCCAGGGACTGAAGTTAAGATCAAAAAAGAAAATGATCTCAAAATCAAGACCAATTTTAGCTATGTTAAAAACACATTCAGTTATTCAATTGTATTTGAGAGTATGGGGTGGCGGGGCACTATTCTGGGGACCTTCTATTCTGGGAGGGGAGCTGAATCTAGCTGTCGGGGAGGGGCTCAGAATCCCATTTTACAGATAAGAGACACCAAGGTCAGAGAGGAAGACTATGTGGCCTACAGTCACATCTCGGGACTAGGGCGGATTCAAGAGTCTAACTTGGGTCTAACTTCAAAGCTCTATGCCTGTCATCACTCTGGGCCACCGTCTTTGTAAACGCTGTTCTCTGGAAGCGCCCCACAGTTTGCGTCTTTTCCGGAGAGGAGAAGGGGGGCGGGAGGCGAGGCTTTCATGCGCGGACTCTGGCTCTGGAGTAGGACACACGGCGTCACAGCGCTTGGCCATGTTTACGAGGCTCGTCAGACAGGCTGAGTGTGTCTGTCCAAATGGACTGTGAGTTGCATGATGGACTGGAGATTTTATCTGAGGAGCCTCCGACAGCCAGGGGACCTGGCAGTGGGCGGCAATGGCCACCCTGTCCTGCCTATAGCTTCTTGCCTCACCGGAGTTCCAGGATCGAAGACAAACTGTCCATCCCATTCCACCCCCAGTCATGGAAGACGCCAGTGTGGTACCTCAGAAGGAGAGACCTGCTATGGACCAGCTAGAGCAGGCCAGAGGTCTCCACTGAACCCCTTCTCACCTGAAAAGCAGAACCCACCTCTCAGCCTGTTCTAAAGACAGGACAAGGTCTGAGGATCTCTCCAAACCACAGCTGGAAGGAGGTCCTTATCGCAAGCATGTCCCTCTCTCTTGCCCTCAGCAGCCATCTCCCCACAAAGCTCTCTGACTCACCTGGGTCTCGCCTTCACCTTCCCAGTGATCCTTCCAGCCCCACATCCAACCCTAACGACTTTTGCAGACCATCTCTGGTGGCAGTAGCTGAGAGGCCAGAGACTCCCCAAGCCCCTGGGCTCTTTAATCAGCCTCTGTGAGGGCTGCAAGTAATTTAGCCTGCAAGTGATTTGGTACCGGGCATAACAACAAACAGGCCTGCAGGGAATCACTTCAGCAGAAAGATGTTGGCACGTCTCTATAGCAACTAGGGGAAAATATTTCACGCAAAAGTCCATCTGCTGTAACATAAAGGCAGTCCCAGCCCATAATGGAGTTGTAACAAGTTATAAATTAATCCTAATTTGCAAGCTTTATTTTACCAAACCACAACACACATATACACACACACAGCATATATGTCTTTGCAGACATGGGACAATAGCATTGCAATTGTGGCTGGATTGTCTCACACAGACCTCATCTGGGGGCTGAGCACTTTGTCGTCAATGACTTCCAATCCAAACCCTGTTAGAACAAGAGACCAGCTGACCAAGTCCCCTACAGCTTTCATGCAAGTCAGAGCTAAAACGGTTTTTATTCGTTTTGTCAGCTTCTTTTAAGGGTGAAAAAAAACTGGGTTTTTGTCCCTGGTGTCCTTGTAAAGAGGCACTTGTATTGATTCACTGGTATGAAATGCTTTGCAGAGGCTATCGGAGTGGAAAAAACAAAGTGATAATTCGCATTGTGATGCTTTTAATTTTAAGTATTGTCAACACTTCAGTGCAGGCTGAGCTTTGCCTCGGAGCACAAGACTGTGTCTCTGGCTGTGTAGCGAATCCCGGCTGCCACTGGCTGCTGTTCCAGAGGGAAACGCCCACTCTGGCTTTGAATTTCTTCTTTTTATTTTCCCCCAACTCTCTACATTTCATATCTGCTCTGCAAAATTCATGCAGCCTAGATTGCGGGGCGGGGGCGAGGGAGAGATTCAAGAACAAGATGTTCGATCAGAACTTCCCAGACCACTTGGGGGAGGGTTGAGACCACCATCGCTAATCCTGACGAAGAATCCCCCGGTCTGCCATAGCCCTTGGGCCAAGCTATGTGCCAAGGGCTTGCAGTGTGTCACTTAACCCTGTGCTTGGCCCCTTTAGAAAGGTTGCATGTTCAACTCCATGTGACAGATGTCATATCTCATTGTAACAGGGACCAAGAGAATCGGAATAAAACTAGTGGGGCCCTGGCTGGGAACCTCAATTCACACTCTGCTTTTTTTTTTTTTTTTTTTTTTTAAGAGACTCTCCTACCTGCTTTTGTAGCACACTCAGAGACCTCCCAGGAGAGAGTGCCAGCAGTTGACTTTAGAGACTCCGGGCTGCATCAGATCCTGCCTATTGGCCCAGATGTGCACACAGATTCCAAGCATAATTACTGTCTTCTTCTTCCACCCTCTCCTTGAGAGCCTTGGCTGATAGTACAGCCCCTCCTTCAGAGGAACACACCATGACCCAGTCGCTCAAGACTCTATCTCTGGGTGACACAGCTGGCTAGACATGCCAGACCCCAAAGCACTGGCGCCACCGAGCCTAGTCCTGCCTTCTTCCCTGGACGGTTGCTTCTAGTGCTCCACGGTAAGGCCATCATTGCGGGCAAGGCGGGACCCTCTGCCGGCATCTGGGCCTTCCTTGGGCTGAGTGCAGCTTTGGACTGGCTTCTGAGAGCTGTGGACTTGCTGAAATTTGGCAGAGATGGGCCTGGGCAGAGGGGTCAATGAGGGGAAGAGGGCCGGAACACCCTGTTACCAGATCTGGAGGAGAAATGGAAAGCGAAATACTTGGAAAGTGACTAGGGCCTGCCTGGAAGAAAGTGCGTGGGGTGTTCCAAGGCCTGGATGAGCAAGCTTTTCCCCCCACCGCCTCCATGCCTTGCTCCCTGGAGGGTCAGGGGTGTGTGCACAAATCTCCATGGAGGTCGCTCTGGCCCAAGTCCCTGGAGTTTAAAGCCACTTCCAGGAGTAGTCCCTGAAGTGCTGGGAGATGATCTCCAAGAGGCCCCTGGACCAGGGAGAAATGCCCTTGTGACTTGCTGACCCTTCCTGTCCTCCTAGAAGCAGGGAGGGACATCAGCTGCAAGAGCTTAGGTCCCCACCAAGCAAATCTTTCCCCTGGGCCCCAAAAGGCTGTCCTAGCCAGGGTAACTCAATGCAGAGTTTAGCATCCAAGACCTTCGATCAGACCTGTTGAATTGGGGCCTTGGAATGGGGAGCCTGCAGCTGCAGAAGAGGTCGCGGTGGACAAGCTGAGGACATTTGAAGAACTAATCCACGTCACCTACTGAGGCTGTAATTCAGGATGAGCCCTTGGGAAATGTGACTCAATGCAAATCCTCTCTCTCTCTCTCTCTCTCTCTCTCTCTCTCTCTCTCTCTCTCCTGCAAAAGAAAGAGAGCACATTCCAAAAAACCAGGCCACAGCTGGCACTCTTGTGTGTGGGCTTCCATAGCAGAGTGGTCCTCTCAGCTGCCGCACGGAGGGAGCCGCATGGCCCCCCCTGTGCTGAGAAGACAACTGAGCATCTCTCTGCTTGGCCGGAAATCTCCCCTTGCAGGGAGTAAGCCAAGAGCAGGGCCTCTCCTGACCTCTGCCTTTGCCTTTCCTGGGTCAGAAAGCAACGGCACACAACATGGCAGGAAGCCCCCTTGACAGAGGGAACGGAAACCTAAATGCACCCCCAGGAAAGCCCAGACCAGGTCTACCCAACAGGGATGTGGCTTGAGATGGCCGTGGCCTCGAGAGACATAGAAGCTGCAATCTTGTGCGCCCCTGGTCAAAATTTCAGGTGGCAGAAAAATGTGCACTCAGCAATCTGAAGGCAGACCTACCATGGGAGACTTTGGGATGGAGTGACCAAGATCTGGGGGTGGGGGTCTGGGGGAGGTCACACAGACTGTTGTCTTGGATGGGGCGTCTCCCAGAAGCCCAGATATAAAAGTTCGGTCCCTGGGGCCGTGATGCTGGGAGGTGGTAAAACCTTTATGTTGTGGGGCCTATGGGAGAATGCATTTAGCCCACTGTGGGCGCTGCCCTCAAAGGAAATGTGGAAGCCCAGCAGACCCCTCTGTTCCTGCCCCGGGACATGAGTATTTCTTTAAACATACACTCCTACCATAGCATGCTGCAAAGAAGCAAGGGGCTCTCAAGATCTGGTTTGAGCCCCTGGCTCCATAGGCCACAGTAAATCTGTCTTTGCTTTATAAGTAGCCTGTCTAGTATTTAGCAATAATCATGTGCAGTTGACCAACACCAAGACCTTGCTTTGAAGCCCCCTTTTCCCATTGCCTGGATATGGGATCTTTGTTCCTCCCCGGGAGTTTTGGCTTTCCGATTTTTAACATGGGGCCAACATCACCCACCTCATGAGATTTCAACAATGGTAAAAATGAGACAATGTGTCTTAGTTACTTTTCTGTTGCAGTGGTAAGATACCATGACCAAAAAGTAATGTAAGAGAGGAAGGGTTTCTTTTAGCCTACAGTTCTAGAACAGCAATTCTCAACCTGTGGGTTGAGACTCTTTGGGGGTTGAATGACCCTTTCACAGGGGTCACCTAAGATCATCAGAAAATACAGATGTTTACATTATAGTTCGTAACAGTTGCAAAATCACAGTTCTTAAGTAGAAACAAAAATAATTTATGGTAGGGCGTCGCCACAACATGAGGATCACAGCCTTAGGAGGGCTGAGAAGCACTGCTCCCGAGGGACTGAGTCCACGCTGGTGGAGAAGGCGTGGCATGGGAGCGGAAGAGAGGAGAGCCTATCACACTTCATCTGCACACCGGAAGCAGAGAGAAAGAACAGGAAGTGGGGCCAGGCTACAAACCCACCCCCCAGTGATGTACATCCTCTAGCAAGGTTCCTCCTTTTAAAGGTTCCGTAATCATCACAAAGGGCTACATCGACTGGAAACCAACTGTTGAATTACTCGAACCTGCAGCTCACAGTTCTCATTCAAACCCTTGCAGCTCTCCCCTGCTTCAGCAAATAAAAAGGACTCAAAAAGAGTCATTTTACTATTTTTTCTCCGCGACGTGGTCTATGTATATACACTTATATGTGCACACACATACAAACTACAGTACGCATTTACCATGAGGACATACATTGTAGGGAGCAAGCAGAGTCCTGAGCGAATGCATGTTTTTGACGTGGGCACAGCCAGTTCAAGGGCCCCCCAATGCCTCAGACCCATCAGAACTGCAAAGCCTTCTCCAGGAACGCCTCAGAAGATGGCAAAACCTTCCTCTGGTCCAAGCATGGATAGTGATAATGTGTGCAGAAACTATCCACTGTAGCTTTCTTTCCACCTTGACCTCCAGATATATATGGCATGAAGACAACTCCCCAACAGAGCCTGCTCCTACAGAGACTAGGTAAACCTGCCATCTTGTTTTTCTGTATGTAATAATCACACATTCTTGTTCAGCTGTATATGTCTGTGCATCTGTCCTTTTTTTTTTTTTTTTCATTCATTCACTGCCCCAGTTAGGTCAATCCTTGGAGCCATGCATAGCACAGTAATACATACTATAAACTACGGAGTAAACAAACACTCAACAAGGATCCACATAGTATAAACTATGGTATGCACACAGTGAGAATTCCTATAGCATGCACTGTGATATATACATACAATAAGGATACACATCATGTAATCTGTGATATATACCAAGAGTGTGTGTAGCATAAACTATGGTGTATACACAATTGAGAAGCATCCCCAGGGTCTACATGTCTGCACTTTGATGGCATGTGAGGCTGATTGTTGGAAATGATGTGAGAGCAGAGAGTGATCATGTCTGGACTGAGGTCTGGACTCAACATGGCAGAGCGCTGTTGAAATGCTGTTCTTATGTCTTTAGAGTCCTTATTCTCACTAACACAGATGTTCAGCTACTTTTGTTGATGCTTCTGAAAAAGAACTGGCTGTTGGCTGAAACAATGTGGCAAGTGTGTCCACATTTCCCACCACCTAGCAACTTATCTCATGCTCCAGGAGTTCCCGGGAGAGTAAAGAAGATCACAGCTGCCCTTAAGGTCTGGCTTGGTCCATTTTCTGTCGCCATGACTTAAGAATAGAGGCCCTTTCAGGACACACTTCTAGAGACTTGTAGTTCAAGGACATGACACAGGGATGTGAGGAGGGTCTTCCTCCTGCATCACAGCATGGTGGAAGCACAGAAGTGTGCTGGCTCTGGAAGCTTCTGATACCTTTATGGGGGACCACATGATTGCATTTGCTCAGTCACTCTCAGAGTCCCTGCCTCCAAATACAATTAACATAGGTATTTAAGAATTAAGTCTCCAACCTATCACTTTGTGTGTGTGTTGGGGTGGGCGTTGGGGTTGTCCCATTCAAACCATAGCAAGACCTAAACTCAAAAGACACACACCATCACCTCCACCATGTTATTTTCTCAGAGTGGTACATCATGCAGGCAAAGACTTACCAGACAGGGAGAAAGACTCTGCCTCTGGATGGAGCGAACTTCAAAGCATTATTGCAAAGCCAGCATGGGAGAGATCTATACATCTTTCCTGTGCACCAAACAACCTGCCTGTGGGCCAAAGGGATAAGGGTCCTGGTTGCTCTTTCAGAAGATCCAGGTTCGATTCCCAGTGCACACGCAGCAGCCCACGACTGTCTGGAACTCCACTTCCAAACGATCACACCCTTCTGGCCTCCATAGGCACCAAGCATGCACAGGGTACAGCCATGCACGCAGGCAAGATAACCACAAAATTTAAAAAAAAAATCTCCAAGCCATGAAAACAAAATCTTAAAAATGCAACAGACAAACAATACAAAGCACCCAATCTGCTCGGCAAGACCATAGATGTGAAGAAGCTCATTCCCTTCAAGCCGCATGCAAAATATTCCCTCTGATAGCACTGAAAAGTGGGCTCTAGGAGTCCACATAGACAAGGAAGAGTGATGATCAATTTTTGTCTGACCGGACCGGATAGCACTTGGATCAGTACAGTATACACCTGATGTGTCTGTGAGAGTGATTCCTGAGAGAATTTTCTGAGGAGAACAACATCACCCTGGAAGTGGGGTGGCATCATCCCAAAGGCTGTGGGTACCAGTCGGGGAGTACAGGCATCCTCTCCTGTCTGCTTCCTGGCAGAGGCAGCCTGGGATGCTCAGCTCCAGAGCTCCAGCACACCCTCCACCCCAGGATGGACTCGGATCCCAAAGACATATTTCCTCCACCAAGTTGTTTACGTCGGGTATTTTTGTCACCGTGATGAAAATGCTAACTAAGGCAGGCAGTGAACACAGGATGCAGGAGATTGGCTCCCTGGGATTGCAGGAGACGTGGGAACGGGAATCCAGAGCGTGGGTTATCGCCACTGCTTTTGTTTTCGTTATTAAAGTAAGAAAGAAAATGAAGGCAGTCAGTCGTAGGAAAACTGGACGGTGATTAGGAAGACTGTAAACGACTGAGGTTCAAACAGCGAGTCACATGTTACGAGAGAACAGACAGCGCTGGCAGCAGACAGGACAAGGGAAGCTCTTGGATGCGTGTAGTGAGGGGGAGAGTCTGGGATCGACTCCAGAACACCAGCTAGAGAAACTGGGCAATGGGACTATCCTGGAGCCAGGAACCTGACAGAAGGAAACCCACAAGTGTGTTGGGAACGCCTGCGAAGATGCTCAGAGAAAGCCCGGGAGACTGCTGGGGTTTTGCAAGTTTGAAGAATGGTCAAGGCCAGAAAAATCAGGGGCTTCAAGCCGATCCAGCACGGAGACCATCCCAGAAAACCCTGCGCTGTGTCACATGGAAGTCCAGCCCTCCGAGCCTGGCTTACAGGGGAGTCCTCCCCCCCTCGCCCCCGGGCTCCCCCAGCTCCTTCCTGAGGACTCCCCGGCCACGTCCACAGTCGGGCCTCCACCCTGAGTCCCTGGGCCAAGCCAGTGAGCTTGAGGTGGTGGCTGAGGGGGCCCCAGCAGCCGTCTCCTCCCCCAGCAGGGCCAATGGGACCCCAGAGGGGGCTGGCTGTTTGTGTAGTGACATGCTTGGCCCCGGCCCCCTCCTTACTCATGCGTTTGGCTTCCCCGCGCTGCTTTTGGGTGGATCCCAGTTCGGCTGCTGGATCTGGGAGCTCGGGGCTGGGGCTGAACAGAGGTTCCTTTAGCTGTTCCAACCCAGAAAGGTTCCAGCCCCTTCCCCCTCTCCCCTTCGACTTCATCTTTTCCCACACCCAACTTCATTACAGAATGGAGCATCCCGGGGCTGGAAAGGGCCTCTGGCATTCCCTCCCCCCAAACCCCATTCCACAAAGGGAGAAACGGGCCCAGAAAGACAGGCCTTCACAGGGTCACCCAAGCAGGTAGGAACCGGGGCTCCCGAACCATAGGGCCCACAGCGGCTGTCTTAGATGCTGTTTGTTTGGGAAAGGCCCACGGCTGAGCCTGCCGCAGTCACTGTCCCCTCCCAGGGAGACAGCAGCAGACAGTGACGGACGCTCCACTTTGACACTTTCATTCCATAGGAAATTGGAAATTGCCTGTCAGAGGTGTCCGGGTGGCCCAGCTGCCTGCTGCCCCACACAGCTCGGGCTGCCTCACCCTGACCTGGCCACCAGGACACCCATGCAGAGCCCCCCACCCCCCACCCCCGCGCTCTGGCTGGGGTGTGGGTGTGGGGTCCGTGGCGCCAATCTCAAAGCATTGCCCTGGTGGATCCTCGAGCAGAACTTTGCTCCAGAGCAGGACACAGAACTCAGAACACAGCAGCCAGGCCTGGCTGGGGCTCTAAACTCTGACATTTAGCTGCTCTTGTTTTCCACCCCGGGGTTTTCGGGAGTCTCCTTTACCAGACTTCAGCGTGGCTTCCTGCCCAAGGTCACAGGGTACTTGAAACAAGGGGCCCGCAGCTCTCCTCCGGGGCCCCGGTGTAGCTAGGGTGCTCCAAGACCTCAGCATTACCTTTCCCAATGATTTCTCCTCCCCAAGGCCCCCAACTGTTTCCTTCCGTGAGTTTTTGGCGCCCAGACGCTAACATTTAGATCTCAGTTTTGTCCCAAGAAGCCTGGCTTCCAGAGGCCGGCCCTGCTGTTGCATGGTACTTAGGATCTCCGGTACCTGACTGCCTGGACTAAACTTGAGGCTGCCATTTTTTTTTTTTAATTGTGAAACTCCGAGCAAATGGCTCCGCCTTTCTGCGCCCCTCCCCCTTCCATTCTGTAAGGCAGGGACAGTAACGAGGGCATCGCACACTCTGAATCCCGAGACCTGGCGCCATGGTCGTGGCTCACACTTGTATAGCTCTGTTGGAATGCTCAGCAGTGCTCATGGAAACGTCTATGGGCGCTCCAGAGCTGGGCTGAGTGAGAACAAGGGACACTCCTACACTAAACCCTGTAAGCCACTGACGGGAAATATCGGAAGGTAAGCACTGAGTACCTATCTGTACACCGGATGTTGGGGACTGAGGACTGGCAAGGTTACCCTAGGTGAGAGAGAGAGAGGGGGGGGGAGAGGGGGAGGGAGAGGGAGAAGGAGAGAGGGAGACAGACAGACACAGACAGCAGATAGAGAGATAAACAGAGAGACAGAGAAACACAGAGAGAGAAAGAAAAACAGAGAAAGAGAGAGGAGAGAGAGGGGAGAGAGGGAGAGGGAGAGAGAGAGACAGACAGACAAACAGACAAACACAGATAGCAGACAGAGAGATAGAGACAGAGAGAAAGACAGACACAGAGACAGACAGACAGACAGACACACACACACACACACACACACACACACACACCACACACACACACACACACACACACACACACACAGAGCTCCTGCCCCAGAGAAATGAAACTTGGTACACAATTGTTCGAGAGAGCAAGACCCAGTGAACGTATTGAATGGCGCTTTGCGTGTCTGGAGTGAGGGAAAGGCCAGGACAGGACGAGCTGAAATTAGAAGGAAGAGTTGCTGGCTTGTCCTGAAGGCACTAGGGAGCCGCTGAAGTGTATCCACCGGGAGAGTAACGGGGGAAGTGCCTTGTAGACGGCCTGCATCCGTGAATGGAGGGGTGAGGATTGGAGGCTCCCATGGGACCTTTGGCCAGGGGTGTGTGTGGAAGATCGCCCAAAGGAGAAAAAGTCATCGCTGTGGGTGGCGTGAGGATGACAGAAGCTGTCCCTGGTGTGCCCGTCCCAGCTGGAAAAGGTAGAGCTCTTTAGTTCCATTCTTAGAACCCTCGACATCAAGTTCCAAAACCATGGCTCTTCTCATCTCTACTGGTCCAAAACTCTCCAGAGTACAGCCCAGTAAGAGATCTTAGTGTTGGAGGGGCCACGGCGGGTTCCTTAGGAACGTAAAAGATAAAGTAAGGGAAACAGCCAATGAAGCTGCTTCTGGGCTGTGGTCAAGTCAGCACAGACTGGATAAAGCAGAGATGCAGAGGTATGACTCTGGGTATGACTTAGCAGCTCCTGAGCCTACAGGACTTACTGCAAAAATATCAAAAGAAATAGCAGATGCCCCTTCCAGAAAACACGGTGGGTTAGTAGCACCGAGCCAGCACCTCGGTGTGGTGCCTAGAAATGCTGGATAAAACCCCTTTCTAAATTCACCCTTGTTGGTGAGAGGAATGGAAGCAGATCTCAGAGTAGCCACAGACCCACATGCCGTAAAGATGAATTCCACTTCTGTCATGGTCCCAGGGCCTCCCATGGGTCTCTAGAGCCAGTGCTTAGCTTTGAAATGGTTACACATCTGGAGACAGAGGCCAAACCCTTAGGCTCCTGGAGTGAGAAGTCAGATCTGAGCCTTTCGGGGAGACAGCTAAGACACCCACATAGACACGTTGTGCAGTGTAGTCTCGGCCATCCTCCATTTTGAATGTTCTGGGGAGGGAAGAGAAAGTCTCCCACGAGAATCTTCAACCATTTCTCTGTCCTCACGGGTACTTGGGGATAAATGTAAATGACTTAATGCAACCTGAAATCCCTAAAGCAAAAGTTGGTTGGTAGCGATCTAACCTGGTGCCCCAGAGAACTCAGAGAAGACTCGGGAAAAGAAGGAACCCTTCAGTCGAAGCCTCAAAGGGCATCCCGGGCTAATGTGAGTGCCCGCGGAAAAGCACAAAGCACACAAGATGGCAGGCTGCACAGCAGACTCAGGCGCTGCAAAGCTCAGCCCCAGCGGGTCCCACCTGCACCCCTCACTTCCAATGCAGGAATGGAAAGTGCCTGGTTCTGTGCTGACTGTGAGAAAAACCTGGGGGAGGGATCAAAGCCCCACTTTTCTGTAAATAATATATTTTTATTCTTTGTAAATTTTATCCATTTATACAGTGTATATTGATCATACTCCACCACCATCTCCCTCCATCTTCTCCTAGTCCTCCCCACCCCATCCTCCTCCCAACTTCATGTCCTCTTTTTAGCTTTTGTTTGGGTTAATAACACGCCTAGTCCAATTAGTTCTGCCCAACAGTGCATGAGTGTGTGGCCATCCACTGGAGTATAGGCAACCTACCCGAGTCCTCCTGCCTAAAGAAAAACAACTCTCTCTCTCTCTCTCTCTCTCTCTCTCTCTCTCTCTCTCTCTCTCTCTCCATCAACTACCAATAAGGGAGGATTCATTCATGCTGGGATTTTGCCTGACTTGACCTTGTGCGGGTCTTGCACTGTGAACTGACGTGTAGTACAGCCATGTTGCAGCTGTGCCCGCCACGTCCAGAGACCAGCATTCCGCTGCTCTCCCCATCTGCCAGCTCTTACGTTCTTCCCTCCCCGTCTTCCATGAAGTCTCCGGGTCTTGGATCTCAGGAAGTTGGTATAGATGACCCACAAGGCCACTCATCCGTTTATTGACAGCACTTTGACTAGGTATTAGACTCTCAATTAACCGCTACCCATTGCGAAAAGAAGCCTCTCTGTGTCAGTCCTGAGACTAGCACAAATCTACAGGTACAAACAAAATGCTGTAGAATTCAGTTTGACAGCGTGACCGTTAAGCAAAACTGTAATAATGGGGTTATCCCTACGGTCTAAAAATGGCCCCACTCGCCGGGCAGTGGTGGCTCACGCCTATAATCCCAGCACTTGGGAGGCAGAGGCAGGCGGATTTCTGAATTCAAGGCCAGCCTGGTCTACAGAGTGAGTTCCAGGACAGCCAGGGCTACACAGAGAAACCCTGTCTTGAAAAAAAAAATGGCCCCACTCATGGGCTTTTGACCAGGTTTACAATACCAGGCATAATTCCTCCTGTGGATCAGGCCCAGGGGGCGGTCAGAAAGTGGTTGTTGTACCAACATCAGCAGCACAGTTGCACCAGGGGACAGATTTTGCTAGCAGGCCAGTCTTGTAGCACACAGGGGCCAATGAGGTAAGCCATTAATACCCTTTCTCCCCTTGCATCCTGTATAGCACCTTCTGACTAAAATATGTTTTTGTGGGACAAGTAGGAAATAATAGACAGAAATAAATCATGATGACTCCTCTATAGCTCAGGTATAGAGTCTGATCGAATCATAAGCACATCTGTCATAGATACAATGACATTTAGAGATGCAGGGAACTCCACTGAGCCTATTCCAGCACAAGGACAGACCCTTCAAGCCAGATCTTTTTCCACACTGAGACTTCCCTCTCCCAAAGTTTGTTGATACAGCACAAATGAAGAAAATATTGGTAAACAGCCTGGCAGTACCCTCATGACAAAAGGTTCTCACACCTCATGGAGCTAAATCCAAAAGTACACCAAACTATCTGAAACTATGAATGCCACTTCTCAACGTGACTTGTTTTTTTGTTTTTTGTTTTTTCCTAATTCAAGAACTGGAGAGTAAGAGGTTGAGTGTCAAATGCGGATTCATTCAATCCAATGCTGTGACCCAGCTCCATCACAATCAGATCAGGGGAATGGTCATACATTGCAGCTACCAGGCATAGGCGTCTTTCATATGGGGAACTAAATAGCCCAGACTTTATATATTTTATATATATATATATATATATATATATATATATATATGTGTGTGTGTGTGTGTGTGTGTGTGTAGGTATAGGTGCAGGTGTAGGTGTATATGATTTAGATGATATATATGATGATGTAGATGATATATTGATATAGATGATGAAGATGATGTGGATGATGTAGATAATGTAGATGTATATATTACATATAGAATAAAATAAAGATGTGTCATCTTGGGAAGCAAGCAGCTAAAACCAATCCTAAGAGAAAACACAACACAAAGGACATGACAATCAGAACTGACAGATAAGAACTTAGAACAAGTGTTATGAACATATTTAAACTTTCAGAGGTAAATAAGAATATAATGCACAAGGAGATTAGATATTTCTTCAGGGAGTCATCTGCTGCAGGAAAAAAAAAAAAACAGCAAGACGGGCATTATCGCTGGTTTATGTAACAGCCAAAGCTAACTGGATGGAAGGTGGTGGGTAGAAAGCACCGGGGATCTGTCTCTCCACCTTGCACTAGCGTACTCTGACTGGTATAAAGATTTTCAAACCCCAGAACCAGATGAAGGCTTGCAAGCTCCAAGAAGGTCTGGAGGTAATCAGAGCCGGGGCGGCCCCTCACCCCTTTCCCATGGCAGGAAGTTCTTTGTGCATCCCGGAAGCAGCCTGCACACATCTTCAGAGAGCCCAAGCAGATGAGAGGGACACTGTTCCTCACAATTGGTCACCTGTGGTCAGATTTTCAGTTGCTACTTTTGATGGCAAAGATGTGGGTAAAGAGGAAGACGGCCATCACAGCGAAACTCCTTCCAGAGGGACAGGGCCTTACCACCGTTGGAAGTCACTTCCAGAGGGGTTGAAGACACCAGTGGCCTCTGCCCTCTTTCCTCTTCATTTTTCTTTTCCCTTTTTGAAGCTAGACATTAAAGACTAGACTGTTCAAAAATATTAGAGTTAGTATGTGGCCACACATGTTAATATATGACCAAACATGTTGAGTGAAAGAAATCTGCTCAGAAAAGACCCCCCAAAAAACAAAACAAAAACAAAAAGCAAGAAAACCATTGTAAATAATATATATAACTATTTATTCTAAAACTAACATAATAGCAATATTTTGTAACTCTATGCTCATTTTCTGCATTATTCAAAAAAATAAATGTATTTAAAAGCATTATTAGTTTAGGTCTGGGGCATATCACACACAAAGTATGTAGTATCTCAACATCAACAAACTGAACAAGGTTGGGCAGAGGAGTGAGGAAGGGGAATTATTTAATAATATTGGATGTGAAATCATATCAGTTCAAATTAGAGTGTCTTAACTTTAGGATGTTGATTCTAATTTCCATGCTGATCACAGGGGAGGGGAGGATAAACAAAAAGCGTGCCACGGCCAACAATGTGAAATTTACAATATCTGATACCCAACAAAAATTATAGGCATATGATATAATGTATCATGTAATTTATAATATACAATTACAGAGCAGCCATTGCTGAAGACAGGGTGGCGGTTCCTTTAAAAAAAAAAAAAAAACAGAATTACTGCATGTCCCAGCAATCCCACTACTGACTGCATACCCAAGGGAAAAACTATATCAAAGTAAGTCTATAGCTCTGTGTTTATCACAATATTATGTACAGTACAGAAGACACAGAGCTACCCTAACTAGCCATCCAGGAATGAAATGAATTGTAGCATATACACACAGCTGGGTTTTACTCTGTGGTTTTTTTTTTTTAAAAGACATTCTATTATTAGTGAAAATAGGGGTTACCCTGGTCGACTTTATGTTAAGTGAAATAAGCCAAGCACAGAAAGATAACAGCACGTGACCCCATCATGTGCAGACCTTTTGTCATAGAAGCTGGGAGTGCAGTGGAGGGGAGGGCGGAGGCGTCTGGGGTAGATCCGTGAAGGTGCTCATCAGAAGAGTTCTAGGTGCAGTAGATGAAGCACAGATGCCAGAAGCTCCAGTGGGCAGCAGGGTTATTATTGAGAATGTGAAGAGAACAGGCATTAAGCATTATCTTCTCAAAAATGATAGCTGTGTGAATAACGCTTTTGTTTGTTAGCTAGACTAAATTGTTTCATAACATTCAAAACATTTCAAAACATTGTCCTATGCAAACTAAAAGCAATCTTTGCTGTCATCCTAAATCTATATTTAATCATGCATATATTAAGTATTTATAATTACTGAAGGGACATTCCTCCTCCAAAATATTTCCAGGCATTCAAAGGAGTGGAAGATACAATGTCTCATGCAGTCAGAACTGAAACAAACTCACCAATTACCAGACAAGGACATTACATTGGTTACTGTAATGGTAACTGTAACTATAACTGTAACTGTAACTATAACTCATTTGTTGGAAAGATTAAGAGAAGGGAACCAAGGAATTTTTTTCTTAAAAAAAAAAAAAACCCACACAAAGGAAATCTATAGAGATGGAAAAAAATCTACTGCCTGAGAATTGAAGGCAAATAAGATAGTGAGAGGGAAATATTTCTGTCTGTGAGGTCAGTGCCAAAAACTAGGTAGAGGAGGGGTGAGAAGCAGGCAGAAAAATAACAATGCAAAGGAGAATCAGAAGGCTGTGAGGATCTTCATGCTGTGTAACGTGCATAACTGGAGTCCCAGAAGGAACAAAGCGGAGGAAATATTTGAAGACGTAACAGCCACACAGTTTTCAAATGTGACATTAGCTAGAAATGGAGCAACCAAGATGCTCAACCAAGCTCTGCCTCAATAAGCATCAGTGAACTGCATCAAAGTGCATCACGAGTACATCAGAGTGGAGCAGCCCAAAGCCAGGGATAAAGAAAATACCCTCAAAATGGCCAACAGAAAAGCTGTGTCCAAGAATTAAAAGAATGCCAACATTCTTTCTGGAAAAAAAAAAAACAAAGAACATCTTTAAAATGTCAGAAGAAAAATAATATATGAATCTGGAATTGCACACTCAGAAAACACATTTTCTAAAAGTTAAGGCAAAATGATGGCGTTCTCCAACAAATTCACTATCAGTGGACCTGACACTCAAGCAATGTTAGTATGTAAGATAGAAATCAGACAGATAACTAGAAAGACCCTTAAAATTAGTGTCCTCTAATTAAACCCAATAATGTGTAGCTTATAATTTATACATAAAAATAAAAAATATGACAATTAGTATCATGTGAATGAAGTAGTAGTAGTAGTAGTAGTAATATATATGTGTGTGTGTGTGTGTGTGTGTGTAGAATGCTTACAGTATCACCACAGGGAATGTACCACAATCAGGTTCATGGAATAAGTGGGGAGAGGCAGAAAGCTGCTTGATGCTGTGCACTGAGACTGTGGACACTGATTAGTAGTATACTATGTGTGCAGTGGTATGTAGTCACTTGAGTGTGATAAGCAATCATTGGGTCAGTGGGTGCTATAAGCCCTAAAATAACCACTACAACTACAAAGGAGTTATGCTTAGTAACCAAAAGAGATGAAATAGAAAATCATTTTAAAAATTCAAATTTCAAAAGGCAGAAGAAAAGATGAAGACAAACAAAGGACAGATGGGAATACAGAAGACATATACCAAAGCATTACACTGGAACCCATATATGTAAATGCTGTAAATGTCTGCAATTAAAGGGCAGATATTTTTCAGATTATAGTTTTTAAAATGAATAAATGCCTGACTATATCCTGCTATATCCTTTTTCTATATAAAAAAGAGAGACTGCTTTTTATATATAAAGAGAAAATTCAGAGCATAAGGATGATAAAGAAAGATACACATTATCCCTAGTCCAAAGAAAACTGGAGTGGTGAGATTTCAAAACATAAAAATATTAGCGTGGATAAAAAAAATTTATCTTATGATAAAATTCATTAAGATAAAACACTGAACATGTATGCAATAAAACATGATGCAAAATTAATAGCAGTGAACTAAGACAAGAAACTATGTCCAGATTCTAATGCCTTTCTCTCAAGAACAGATGGAGTAAATAGAGAGAAATCAGTAAAAATATATAAGAGCTGAATGACGGAATTAACCAACCTGACCCAACTGGCATTGATTCAGCACTCCACCCAACAGCAGAATACACATTCTTTTCAAATGCACAAAGAAGGTTTACCAAGACACACCACAGTTTGGACCATAAAACAAATCTCAATAAACTTACAAGGAGCCTAGTCTTACACAGCATGCTCCTTAACCACAATGAAATCAAATTATAAATTAATAACAGAAAGATCTCTGAAATGTCCACAAATATTTAAAACTAAATAATACGCTCCTAAATAATTGAAAGGTCAAATAGACGAAACAAATGGAATCTGTAAGTGTTTCAAAGCAAACGAAAGTGAAAACATGTCAGAATTTATGGGCCACCACAGAGTCCATATTTAAAAAATTTACAGCACTACATACTTACATTAGAACAGAAAGGAGTCTTCAAGTTAATGGTCTCCAAACTACCTTAAGAAACCAGAAAGCAAGTTAAATTCAAAGGCACCAGAAGAAAAAAATGAAAATTTCAACTAAAGTCAGTGAAAAAAAATTTTTGCAATGTTCTCACAGTATAGCCCTAGCTGGCCTAGAACTCCCTTTGTAGAATAATTTGGCCTTGAACACACAGAGATCCACCTGCCTCTTCCACTCTAGTGCTGGGTTTAAAGGCATGCACCACCACACTCGGCTTTTATGAAATAGAAAAAAAAATTGAGGAACACACAAGGCAAACTATTAGTGGAGCAGCTGGGACAGAAGTCTTCCCGCAGCCCATTTGCACCAGGCAGCTCCACAGCCTTCTGTGCACGGCCCCCCAGGAGAGAGTGATCTCCCAGCAGCTCTTTCATTTCTGAGCACAGAGGTGAGATCTCCACCTTATCTCTGGAGGGGAACAGCCTAAAGCACATGGGGCATACAATCAGTGGAGCAGCTGGGACAGAGGTCTTCCCGCTGCCATTTGTACCAGGGAGCCAGGTAGCTCCACAGTGTTCTGTGCACAGACCCTGCAGAAGAGAGTTGGTCTCCCAGGAGTAAGGACACAGGCTTACAGGCCCACAGAGGGACAAGCTCCAGCCAGAGACATCAAGACCAACTAGCACTACAGATAACCAGATGGTGAGAGGCAAGCACAAGAACCCTACCAAGAGAAACCAAGGCTACTTGGCAACATCAGAACCCAGTTCTCCCACCATAGCAAGTCTCGGATACCCCAACACACCGGGAAAAGCAAGAGTTGGATTTAAAATCATATCTCATGATGCTGATAGAGGGTTTCAAGACTTAAATAACTCCTTTAAAGAAATACAGGAGAGCCATGCAGTGGTGGCACACGCCTTTAATCCCAGCAGAGGAGGCAGAGGCAGGTGGATTGCTGAGTTCAAGGCCAGCCTGGTCTACAGAGTGAGTTCAAGGACAGCCAGAACTATAGAGAGAAACCCTATCTCAAACAACAACAACAACAACAACAAAACAAAACAAAACAAAAAAACAAAACAAAAAAGAAAGAAAGAAAGAAAGAAAAAGAAGAAAAAAAGAAAAAGAAAAAAGAAATACAGGAGAACACGGGTCAACAGGTAAAAGTTCTTAAAGAGGAAACTCAAAAATCACTTAAAGAAATGCAGGAGAACATGGATCAACAGGCAGAAGCCCTTAATGAGGAAATACAAAAATCCCTTAAGAATAACAGGAAAACACAAACATCAAGTGAAGGAACTGAACAAAATCATCCAGGATCTAAAAGTGGAAGTAGAAACAATAAAGAAATCACAAAGTGAGCCATTTCTGGAGACAGAAAGCCTTGGAAAGAATTCAGGAGTCATAGATGCAAGCATCAACAACAGAATACAAGAGATAGAAGAAAGAATCTCAGGTGCTGAAGATACCATAGAAAACATTGATTCAACAGTCAAAGAAAATGCAAAATACATAAAGCTTGTAACCCAAAACATCCAGGAAATCCAGGACACAATGAGAAGACCAAACCTAAGGATTATAGGTATAGAAGAGAGCAAAGATTTACAACTTAAAGGGCCAGTAAATATCTTCAACAAAATTATAGAAGAAAACTTCCCTAACCTAAAGAAAGAGATGCCCATGAACATACAAGAAGCCTACAGAACTCCAAACAGACTGGACCAGACCAGAAAGTCCTCCTAGCACATAATAATCAGAATACCAAATGCACTAAACATAGAAAGAATATTAAAAACAGTAAGGGGGAAAGGGCAAGTAACTTATAAAGGCAGACCTATCAGAACTACACCAGACTTCTCCCCAGAGACAATGAAAGCTGGAAGATCCTGGGCAGACCTCATACAGACCCTAAGAGAACACAAATGCCAGCCCAGACTACTATACCCAGCAAAACTCTCAATCACCATAGATGGAGAAACCAAGATATTCCATAATAAAACCAAATTTACAGAATATCTTCTCACAAATCCATCCCTACAAAGGATAATAGGTGGAAAACACCAACATAAGGAGGGAAACTACACCCTAGAAAAAGCAAGAATGTAATCTTCTTCCAACAAACCCAAAAGAAGATAACCACACAAACATAAAATAACATCAAAAATAACAGGAAGCAGCAATCACTATTTCTTAATATCTCTTAACATCAATGGACTCGATTTCCCAATAAAAAGACATAGACTAACAGAAATATTTTTCGTTTAAATCTTCAATTTTATCAGAAAATAAACATTTTTTCATCTTTCAATTACTTTAGTAATGTTTTTATGTCTACCATTTTATCTGCATTATTTTTCATGATAATCTTCAATTTTAACATGTTTTTCTATATATTTCTTCTATTTTATCAGAAATGTTTTCAATGTAAATCTCTGATTTTATCACAAAATGTTTTTAATTCTACCTTCAATTAATTTAGAAAGTTTTTTATGTTTACCATTTTATCTGTATAATTTTCCATGAAATAGTCAATATTCATGTGTTTTTCTATATATTTCTTGAATTTTATCAGAAATATTTTCCATAAATATTCTTCAATGAATCTTCAATGCTTCAAAGAATCTTCAATTCTATCATGAAATGTTTCTACTTCCTTTTTCAATTAATTTAGCAATTTTTTTCATGTATACCACTTTACTCTTTAATTTTCCATGAAGATTGTAAATTTTAATGTGTTTTTATATATCTCTTGTATTTATCAGAAATATTTTCCATGTAAATCTTCAATTTTATCATAAGATGTCTTTACTTCCTTTTTCAATAAAATAATATGCTTTTCAAAAAAATAGAAAAAATCAATTAGCCTGAAGTCTATTTTAAATGATCAATACAACCTAAAAAACAAGCCAAACATGGTGGGGATATGCCTTTAATCCCAGCATTCAGGAGGCAGAGGCAGATGGATTTCAGCCTGGTCCACATAGTGAGCTCTAGGGTACATAGGGAGATCCTGTCTCAAATAAACAAACAAAATATAAAAAGCAAAATAAAAACTTAAGAAATATGTAGCTAGCTCAACTTGTTAGAACAAGAATACAGTATATGAGCCAGGTGGTGGTGGCGCACGCCTTTAATCCCAGCACTTGGGAGGCAGAGGCAGGCGGATTTCTGAGTTCAAGGCCAGCCTGGTCTACAGAGTGAGTTCCAGGACAGCCAGAGCTACACAGAGAAACCCTGTCTCGAAAAACCAAAAAAAAAAAAAAAAAAAAAAAAAGTATATGATATACCACTATCAGAAACAAAATAAATGACATTCATTCTTAATTCCATTACTAAAACTATTTTAAAAATTAAATTTGGGACTCAAAGCCATTCCATAACAAACCCCTGAGTCTAGGTGGCTATACTGGTTAAGTATTGTCAAACATTATTGTGATGGTTTGAATGAGAATGGCTCCCCATACTATCATACATTTGAATACTTGGTCCCAGTTGGTGGAACTGTTTGAGAAGGATCAGGAGGTGTGGCCTTGTTGGAGGAGGTGTGTCACTGGGAGTGGGCTTGGAGGTTTCAAAAGACTCCATTTCTAGTAAGCTCTCTCTCTTTCTTCCTCTCCCTCTCTGCTTCCTACTTGTGGATTAAGATGTGAGCTCTCAGCTGGTCCTGCTGCCATACCTTGGTCTGCCATCACAGACTGTAAACCTCTGAAACTGTAAGCCCAACTAAACATTTTCTTTTGTAAGTTCCTTTGGCCATGGTGCTTTGTCACAACAAAAGAAAACTAATTAAGACAACTGCGGAATAAATAATATTGATTGTGTGCAAACACATCCAGAAAATTAAAAGGAATGAATGCTTTTTGGCTGTTTCTATAAGGACAGCATTACTACAAAAATTAAACTAAGAAATGACAAAGTCAGAGCCAGTATCTCTCACAGATGCAGATGTAGAAACAAGGGTTTTAACTTGTCAAGTCCACCAACATTTAGAAAGGAGAACTCCTCATGACACAATAGAGTTCAAGCCAGATGTGGTGGCATGGTGATTCACTTATTCGTCTAGCAATTGAGGGTCTAAGGCAAGAGAGCACAAGTTCAAGACCAGACTGGGTTATATAGTAAGACTCTATTAAAAAAAAAAACAATAAAATGAAGAATAGAAATGAAATAAAATTACTTTAATTCTAAGAATATATATGCGTTTAAGAGTCAAATGTCAATGTTGTTTATCACAGTAAAACTAAAAGAGAAAGTCATATGTTCTCAGCAGGTGCAGAAAAATCACTTGACCTAAAATATCTCAGTGTTTACTCTAAAGCACAACTTCTGAAAACTAGTAGTGAAAAAAATTCTTCAGTCTCACAAAGAATAGCAACAAGACAAAACAAAACAAAACAAACAAACAATAACAACATCAACAAAACATCCACTAGAGTTAGCATCAAATTCAACTGAGAAATACTGGGTCCTTGGCATCAGCATCACATAAGGACATCTGCCTGCACTTGTCTCTAACACTGGAAATGAGGATCTATCAAGGTGTCAATAAAAAGAAAAGGTGGTTCATGAGACTAAAGGTAATAAAAATGAATAATGCCAAAACTAGGGAGAAAAGAGGACGTCTCTTGCTATGCAACTATGAGGATGTGAGTTCAGTGTCTGGAACCTATGAAAAGCTTGGCATGGTGGCACTAACTTGTCACCCCAAGGCTAGGAGCCAGATCTCTGGGACGCACCAACTGGCGAGCCTGGTCCCACATCCTGAGGAAAGATCTTGCCACAAGAAATAGGGTTCCTGAGGAAGAAGACCATTAGAGGTTGTCTGTCCTTCCTCTCCCCCTCACACAGACACACTGACACACACATACACACACAAAGAGAAAGAATTCAAAGGTTCTACAAAGAATCCTTTAGAATTGTTATTATGAGTAAGTTTATCAAGATTGCAAGAGACAGTATAAATATGCAAATATTCCATGTGTCCCCGACTAGCAGTAATGAAAAAATTGATATTATGGCTTAAAAGCCAATACCACTAGAAGAACATGCAAACACCAAACATTTATTTATAAATCTTCCAGGAGACTCATGTGTTTGATACATTGGAAACTTCAAAATGTTACTGAGAGAATTGAAGACATAATGGAAAGGCTATGACACCAAAGACTTCATAGCATTGGAGTGTCCCATCTCCTACTTCTAATCTACAGATTCAGCATGAACTCAAGCAAAATACCTTCAGAGCGTTTTCTGTGGCAATTAAACAGCTTCTTCTTAAAGGCCAAGAGAATCTCGGCTGACCTAGTACAGTCAAAACAACTCTGAGAGGAATAGAACTGGAAGACTATTAATAGAGGGTGGTCTTGGTAGGAAATAATGGAATTTAGAAACAGTTCTGAATTATAACTGAATTTTTTTTTGCAAGGGTCTATGTGTGCTGTGTGCACAGGCATGTGTATATGTGTGGGTCGTGTGCATAGGTATGCTCATGTGTACTTGGACAACACTTATGGGCATGGATGTTTGCATGCATCTGGAAGCCCGAGGTTGGTTAAACTCCACCATGAATACCAAGAATATGTAAGGATTTGGAACTACTGGAAGCTTCATATATCCCAAGTGGGTAATGTAAAATGACCCAGTTAATTTGGAAAGCAGTTTGACAACTTTCCTGCTGTCTGGTCCAGTCCCAATGCTTGTACATATGCACTCACGAAAAAGAAATAAAATCTTATGTCAGTGGTGAGCAGGGGGAGGGAGGATGGGATGGGAGGGTTGGAGGGGAAACCAGGAAAGGGGATAACATTTGAAATGTAAATAAAGAAAATATCTAGTAAAAAGAAAAGAAAATGTCAAAAAAAGAAGAAACAAGGAAAAAAAGATTTTTTTTTTAAAAAAAATGTGACAAGTATCAACAATAAATTCAAACAAACAAACAAAAAGCTTATAACCACTCTGGAAATCAGTTTGGCGGTTCCTCAGAAAATTGGACCTAGCACTACCTGAGGACCCAGCTATACCACGCCTGGGCATACAGCCAGAAGATGCTCCAATATGTGACAAGGACACATTCTCCACTATGTTCATAGCAGCCTTATTTATAATAGCCAGAAGCTGGAAAGAACCCAGATGTCCTTCAACAAAGAAATGGATACAGAAAATGTGGTACAATTACACAATGGAGTACTACTCAGCTATTAAAAACAATGAATTCATGAAATTCCTACGCAAATGGATGGAGCTAGGAAATATCATCCTGGTGAGGTAACCCAATCACAAAAGAACACACATGGCATGAACTCTCTGATAAGTGGATATTAGCCCAAAGCTCAAAATACCCAAGATACAATTCACAGACCACATGAAGCTCAAGAAGAAGGAAGAACAAAGTGTAGATACTTTGATCCTTTTTTTTTTTTTGAGACAGGGTTTCTCTGTGTAGCCCTGGCTGTCCTGGAACTCACTTTGTAGACCAAGCTGGCCTTGAACTCAGAAATCCACCTGCCTCTGCCTCCCAAGTGCTGGGATTAAAGGTGTGTGCCAGCACCGCCCGGCTGATACTTTGATCCTTGTTGGAAAGTGGATCAATACACCCATGGCTCATAGCCACCAATAGAATGAGCACAGGGTCCCCAATGGAGCAGCTAGAGAGAGGACCCAAGGAGCTGAAGGGGTTTGCACCCCTGCAGGAGGAACAATAATATGTACCAACCAGTACCCCCAGAGCTCCCAGAGACTAAACCACCAACCAAAGAGTACACATGGAGGGTCCCATGGCTCCAGCTACATATGTAGCAGAAGATGGCCATTTCAGTCATCAATGAGAGGAGAGGCCATTAGTGCTGTGGAGGCTTGATTCCCCCAGAATAGGAGAATGTCAGTCAGGAAGTTGGGGGAGGGGGTAAGCAGGGGAGGGGGAACGGGATAGGGGGTTTTCAGAGGGGTAACAAGGAAAGGGGACACCATTTAAAATGTAAATAAAGCAAATATCTAATAAAAAATGGGGGAGAAAGGGAAAAAAAGCTTATATCAATACAAATAGTGATACAGAAAAACCCACAAAACAACAACATTTATAGCATCTTTAAGTGTACTATGCCCAAGCTGAAAACACCTTAATTCTCCACTTAATTAATTCTCCATTGCGATCTCAGAACACAGTGCAGTAATGAAAGATGTGTGCTGCTAACCCCTGGAACAGCATGGGTGAGTTTTAAAAGGATTTTCTTGCACAAAAATATCAAATGAAGGACTGTATATGGCACGAATTTCTTTATGTAAAATTTCAGACGATCGAGAGCTAATGTGGTTGAAAGGGAGCAGGTCTGTGTTGCCTAGGGAACGGAGGGTAGGACAGAGAGGAGAATCTGATGGCAGAGGCCTGAGGGACGTCTGACAGCTCACACGTTTCTCATCCTTAGGGAACTTTAGGCTTTAGTTGCCGAGCTGTGTGATTTGAACTGTGCACTTTATGGTAATGATATCTCAATAAAATTGGTTTAAAAGTCTGGGGTTGTTGATTTGACTTTTCATGCTCTGGCAAACTCTATGCAGAATCAAGCAACTCATCCTAAACATAGATACACAGACAAGGGAAATCCTTATACAATTAGGCAAAAGGAATTAGGAGAATTTACTATTTAGAGATCTGAAAGATGAACTTCCGGCAGGAAACTGTTGAAATGTCAACCAGAATACTGAATATGTGTAAATCTTAATAAATTTTATTTTTAAAAGGGCAGTGGAATCTAATTTGGGCAGAGAAATAAGATAGAATAAAAATACCAGGGCTGGAGAGATGGCTCAGTGGTTAAAAGCACTGACTGCTCTTCCAGAGGTCCTGAGTTCAAATCCCAGCAACCACATGGTGGCTCACAACCATCCATAATGAGATCTGATGCCTTCTTCTGGGGTGTCTAAAGACAGCTACGGTGTACTTACAAATATAATAAATAAATAAATAAATAAATAAATAAATAAATCTTTAAAAAATACCAACCAAACAACTGGGGAGATCACTTGCAGGTGACTTCATTGTTCAACAGGGAGAAATATTTGCTGACTTTAGTCTTGTTTGCATAAGGCAAGATGCATGCTAAAATTTCTGAAATAATCAAAAAGTTAAAAAGAAGTTTCTAAAAATCTTACTGATCAAAAAAACTGGCAGATCAGGACATTTAAAAGTTCAAAGCTGAAAGATAATCAAACTTTCTGTACATTAAACCTCTACAATACAGTTACTGCTGAACTCTTGGGGAAAGGCACAACCTTGAATAGTTATATTTTTTAATTGAATTAATTTTTTAACTGTGCATGTTGAAGTGTATATATTCATAGGGTAGCATGTGATTAAGTGATACATTACCACATTCTGTGGTGCTTAAATTAAATTTAAAGTATCTATCTCCTCAGAAGAAAGCTCAACATTACTGTCTTAGTTAGGGTTTCATAAAGAGACACCATGACCATGGCAACCCTTATGAAGGAAAGCATTTAATTGGGGCTGGCTTACAGATCCAGAGGATTAGTCCATCATCATGGCAGAAAGCATGGTGGCATGCAGGCAGACGTGGCACTGGAGAAGGAGCTGAGAGTTCTACATCCAGATCTCAGGCAGCAAGAAGAGCAAGCCACCAGGATTTGAGGAGACTTTTGAAACCTCAAAGCCCACCCTGAGTGACACATGTCTTCTAATAAGGCCACACCTACTCCAACAAGGCCACACCTCCTAGTAGTGCCACTCCCTATGGGTTTATTGTACACTACAATTATGAACATAACAGTATAAGCTCAAAGAAGGTGTTAACAGATGTAATAAGGAGAGAAAGTATTGTGAAATAAAATACCTTCTTAAAAGACTAATAGACACATCTCTGGTCATCCTGTTTAAAAAAAAAAAACAGAAAAAGCACAATGAACAATTTAAAGAATGAAAAAGAAATAAAAGCCTATGTAATTTATATTAAGTAAACAATGCAAAAGAATTATGGAGAGTTTTGCTGAGTTAGTGAAAAGCACAAAGTAACAATTCCCCCTCATAATCTAATTCATTAAAACTGACTCAAGAAGAAATGGAAACCCTGTATAGCCAATGACACAGAATCAGCATCACACACACACACACACACACACACACACACACACACAGGAACCTCAGGGCTGGGCTGTAAGAATCCTATCCACCAGATAACTTGATCTTAAATGTTTTGTTCTTCATAGAATCAAGTAGATGAAAGCAGCTTGTTTTTTTTTTTTTTATTGAATATCGTCTTCATTTACATTGCCAATGGTAAAACCTTTCCCAATTTCCCCCCTCCCCAAATACTCCCAACTCCTCCTCCCACCCTGCCTCCATGTATATGCCCCTCCACCCAACACACTCCCACCTCCCCCCCACCTCAGTTTCCCTTTGTTGGGGCCTCTATTGAGCCTTTATCTGACTCCTCCCACTGATGCTAACAGGGCCTTCCTCTGCCACATTTTTGGCTGGAACCATGTATATTCCTTGGTTGATGGTTCAGTCTCGGGGCATCTGCGTGGCCAAAATCATTGTTCTTCCCATGGGGCTGTAAACCCCTTCAGCTCCTCTGGACCACCCTCCAGCTCTTTCATTGGGGACCCTATGCCCAGTCCAATAGTTGGTTGCTAGCATCTGCCTCTGTATTTGTAAGGCTCTGGCAGGGCCCCTCCGGAGACAACCACAGCATGCTCCTTTTGGTATACGCTTCTTGTCATAGTGTTGGGGTTTGGTGACTGTTTATAGGATGAATCCCCAGGTAGGGCAGTCTCTGGGTGGAGCTTACTTCAGTCTCTGCTCCACTTATGAGCTTAATCTACTCTTGATTAGAAAGTCAGGAAATGATGGGACACTGTCTCTCATTCTTAGAACTAAATGCAAGAAACCCTAAACAAAATGTTACTAAGCTTCCCCAAAATGCACGCTTTTAAGAAAATAATATTATATAGTAAAATCTAAAGAAATGCTTTATAGAACAACAACTAACATTTTTTATGTTTTGGGTCTATATTCCTCCTTTCTAAGAGAAAAGAGACACCGAGGAGGAAGGTGAAAAGGGACAAGAGACAATCTGATAAAATGACAGAGTCACAGATGAGCACGAACTCAGTAACTTGTGTCTATGAGCACACACTTCTCAAGCTGGCCCCCCGGGAGCTTAACGAGAGTGATCACCAAGGTTGCCGTCTTGGTGTTCTGGGACTGGAGGATAGTATGGTGGTTGGTTTTATTTTATGATTTGATCTTATTTTAACTTTTTTTTACTGATTCTTTATGAATTTCACATCATGCACCCCAATCTCCTCCCCTCCCCCCCCCTCGCCTGAAAAGAAATCTTATCATGGAAGGTGCAGAAGTGGTGTGCATAAGAGCTTGTGAAGAGTGAGTGAAGAGAGAATGTGAGGTGTGTGTGAGTGTGTAAGAGGAGAGTGCATGTGGTGTGTGTATGAGATATGTGTGAAGAATGTGTGCATGAGTGAAAGGGGAACACCCAGAAGTGTGTATGAGCATGAGAGTGCAATAAACGAAAAGTGCACAGGAGAAAAGCAGAGTGCGCAGGAGAATGCAGAGTGTGTGCAGCCTCAAGCTGGGAATGAATGAACAAGAGAGAAAGAGAGCAGAGAATGAAAGAGAAGAGAAAGAAACTTTAAGCCTTGAGAATTGCCTGTCAGCTTGTACCCAAAAAGTAGTCTGTTTATATTTATTATGCGCCTTCCAGATATCCCTGCTTCCAGTTGATAACTCCGATCCTGTTTCGAGGCTGGGCCCTGACATACATTTATTTATTTGTTATTTATTTATTCACTTGAGACAAAATATCCTGTGGCCTAGGCTGGCCTTGAACTCTTGATCCTCCTGTTTCCACTTCCTAGTGCTGAGATCAATTGGCTGTGCCACTGTGCCCAGATTTGTCCACATATCTTTTCTCGCAAATGTTAACTGCAATGAGTCATGGGTCTAGTTTGAGGCCTCTGGCTTCTGTTACGCTATCAATACTGGATCCTCCCCGGGGCACCTCTCAGATATCCTGTTGTCACTTTGTGTCGTGGAGATCCTGCAGCTTTTGGTCTGTAGGACCTTCATGTTCTCTGGCAGTCCATGGATGGAGTGGATGTTGCGGTGAGCCAACTCAAAGCCCTGGATCTGGACCTGGGTGCTGGCTCTCCCACACCCTCGCTCTCCAGCACTGCCCCAGCTCGCACACCCAACGCTGCAGTTAACAAGGGGCAAGGCAGCTCTCCCGCTCTCATGCCTTCTGGCCGGCTCATCTGTGGCCACACCCTCAGGGCCAGTTCTACTGTGCTGTCCAGTCAAGGTGCAAGGCCCCCTCCCCCAAGAGCTGCAGCTGGCAGGGGGCAGAGCCAACTCTGCACAGCACTTGGACATCAGCATGGTCCCAGGTGGCAACCCCGACCAGGGATGCCCGCATGGCTTCTGTCGGTAATGTGAACCACGAACATGGATACAGACCCCTGCTGCCAGACGAACCCCAGGGGCAGCCCGGGGTGGGAGCTCACCAAGGCCTCAGGTAGCAGGGCACGCTACTCACAGCAGGCCTCACCTCTCCATCCTCATTCTGCCTCTCTTCATAGTACTTCACAGAACCGTTCTGCTTCTCTTTCTCACCCATCTCTCCACCACATAATGGCACATTGCAATGTCTCCTCCCGGGGGGGGGGGGCGTATCCATGCAGGGAGCAGGCCTCTTGGTGTCTTCCACGCCCCTGTACTGTGTGGCAGAGCAGTGGGCCTTTATGTGTATGTATTTGTTTTGTGTGTGTGTGTCTACATGTCATGGAGGGCAAAAGAAAGCTTAGATGCATAGAACCAGAGTTAGAAATGGTTGTGAGTCACCCTGTGGGTGCTGAGAATGGAACTCAGGTCTTCTGTAAGTTCAGCAAGTCCTCTTAACTGCACAGCCATCCTTCCAGACTTTGTATTCATTTTTTTTCAAGTAAACATAGTAATTTAATTGGTTTTTCCATGCTGAGTGTCTGCTCTGGTCAATGTTCCTTTCTCGGCTGCTTCTGGTCTCACCTGTGCTGTCACGCCTTGAGGAATAGCCAGCAGCTCTGGTCACCCCTCTGGGCATCCACTGCTATCAGCTGCAGCCCAGGACAGCCAGGCCTTATTGATCACCTAGCTTCCACAGCCACAAGCACAGCCATGGGCTCAGCTGTGGCACTAATCCTAGGCAGCACCCTGCCAGGTCCTTCGGAGAGGGAAGCTTGGAGTCTGCCCCGCCTGCCATCCCTCAGACCCCTGACCATCCTGCCCAGCACCTCCTACAGAGGAGGGGCCCTGCTCCTATAAAACCAAGACGTGATCCAAACTGCCTGACCACTCAGAGCGACCTCTCTCTCCCTGGGCAGTGTGAACACAGCCGCAGTCTCAGCTCCCTGCTCTGGCCTGCACTTATCCAAACCACTCACTGACAGCTGGACCAGGCAGACTGAGACTGAGACTCCATACCTGAGACCGAGAGGAAAGAGAGAGCTTCTGTTGCTTTTGTTTGTTTATTTGTTTTGAGACAATGTTTCTCTGTGTAGCTCTGGCTGCACTGGAACTCACTCTGTAGACCAGGCTGGCCTCAAACTCATAGAGATCTGCCTGCCTCTGCCTCCCCAAGTGCTGGGATTAAAGGCGTGTGCCACCACTACCCTCCCCGGCAAGATTTTTCTCCCAGTAGATGAACACAAGACATAAATATGCAATTAAAGAGTTTATTTTAATAATAATAATAATAACATAATAATAATAACAACATAATAATATTTATATGTTTCTTTCTGGCATTTCACAAACACACACACACATCATTATACTTTTTTTTCATTTTATTTATTCCTGCCCACCATGCCCTTCCCTGTTCCCCCCCTCAGCCCATACAGTCCTCTCTTCAGCTTTCATGGCCCATGAATTCCATTTGCCCTCTCCTTTTTTCTCTTTCAGGATCTTTTTCTCCCCTTTCATGGTCCCTTCTCTACTTTCATGAGTTACACACACACACACACACACACACACACACACACACACACACATTCTACAGAGCCTGGCTTATTTGCTTAACAACAGTTTCTGTGAGTGTTTGTAGATCAGTTGGCAGAAGCTTGCTAGCATGCACAAAACCCTAGGATCGATCCTTTCTCAGAACCATGGAAACGGAGTGTGGTGACCAAGGCTGTAACTGCAGCACTAAGGAGGTAGAAGCAGGAGGACCTATGTCTTGATCAATGTTCTACTGCTGTGAAGAGAAGCCATGAGCACAGAAACTCTTATAAAAGAAAGCATTTAATCAGGGATGGCTTGCAGTTTCAGAGATCAGGTCCATTACATCATGGTGGGTGGGGAGCATGGTGGTATGCAGACAGACATGGTGCTGGAGAGGTAGTTGAGAGTTCTACATCAGGATCTGCAGGCAGCAGGAAAAGAAAGCCACTGGGCCTGGAGTGGCTTTTGAAAACCCAAAACCCACCCCCCAGTAACACACTTCCTTCAAGAAGACCACACCTCCTAATCCTTCTCAAGTAGTGCCAGTCTGATGATTAAGCATTCAAATATATGATCTTATGGGTGACATTCAAATATCACACGTGGCCAGCCTCGGCTACATGAAATCCTGTCTAAAACAAAACGAAAATATTTTGAGTTCCATTTGCATCTGTTTTCCTGCAAATGTCAAGATTTCATCTTTCTTTGTAGTGGAACGTGTACCACTGAGTGTTCATTGCATGTACATTTTCTTTATTCATTTATATGTTGATGGGTGTCTAAGCTGATGTTTTCCCAGCATTTATTCATTTTATATGTTGATGGGTGTCTAAGCTGATGTTTTCCCAGCATTTCCCATTGGTCTCCATGTCTGGTCTTATATCACTACCGTGCCATTTTTGTTACTATGGCTTTGTAATATAATTTGAGATATTATAATATAGCATAATTAATTTTATAATACAATTATAATTTACTATAATTTGGAGGAGTTGTGACCCTGCCCAGGACTGTTTAATTTACCCATGGCCTTTGGTTCTTCTGCACTAAGTCTTAAGATCATACTCCCTAGTGCTGTGAGAAACATCATTGGAATTTTGGTGGGACTGCATTGAATCCATGGGTGTCTTTGGACAATATTATCATTTTTATAATAAAATTACTTGCAGTGCATGATCACGAAGGTCTTTGCATTCTCTAGTGTCTTCTTCAGTTCATTTCTTCAGTGTCTCCAAGTTCTCATTGCAGGAGACTTTCACCTTCTTAGGTTTATTTCGCCTCCGTTTTTAAAATGATTGTGAAGGAGGGTCTAGAGAGATGGCTCAGTGCTTAAGAGAACTTGCTGCTCTTGCAGTGGACCTGGGTTCAGTTCCCAGCATCCACATGGTGGCTGGTACAGGAGAATAGTGCTGGCAGTGGACACTTTGTCTCAAGCCTTACAGTAGGTGAGACGCTTTCCTTATTTCCCCTATTGGATACAATGTTGCCTCAAGATTGACATTTTTTAGCCTTTTTTGTATTAGGGTCTGTTCCTTCTATGCCTAGTTCTTTCTAGACTTTATAGAAAGATAAGCTGAGCTGTGTCAAAGGTCTCTTCTGCATTGACTGATATGACAATGCTGTTTCTGGCTTCGTACTATTTCAGCATCATGTCACCTTCACTGATACATATGCCGAACCACCATCCCTGTGATGAAACTCACGTGATCATAGTGCACCCCCTTAATGAGTTCTTAATCCAGCCTGCAAGTATCTCATTGACAACGCTGGCCTCACAGGATGAGTTTGGAAGTGTGCCCTCTCTTTTCTACCTTGTAGAACTGTTTGGGGGGTGCTGTTAGTTCTTCCTCAAAGGTTTGGTGAGATTCGGTGCCAAGCCCATCAGGTTCTGGACTTTTCTTTGTATGGAGACAGTTTATCTTGGCTTCAGTGGTTCTGTTCTCTGTGGATGAGTAATTTCTATCATATTTATATCTTTCTGGTTTAGTTTTGACAAAGACCATTTTCTTAGTGAAGAATCTCAAAATCATAAACAAGTCATTTCTCTTCAAATTAACCCATAGGAAGAATGAGCTTTAAAGCTCCTACTCCACTCTGACTCCATTCTGATAACATCATTGGATCTTCATTCCCACCCAAAAGCCTCTCCTCCAGTCCACACATGAATCTGAGGATTAAGTTACTAACACGTTTGAATCAAAGCAGTAAGATACTTATTTCTCTAAGCCTTGATTCCTTCATCTAGAAAAATGAGAATAATTAATGCCTGCCATGTAGATTTATTTTGAAGATATATATAAGAGTGCTGAGGTCGTGGCCAACAAATGGTCACAATTACCATTATTTTATCACGATTAGCACTATTTTCTGTGGTTTTTGTACATATCATGTATCTAAATGTTCGTTATGATCTGATTAAATGAATCAGTGTGTCCATATAGTGGAATATCACACAGTTGTTAAAAGGAATACGTGTACGTGAAACCACTTCAAAGAATTAAGTAGCTGAACATGACGGGAGATGCTTATGGTCCCAGCACTTGTAAAATAAAGGAGGGATGAATGTGAATTCTAGGCCAATGTGGCCTATACAGAAGGTTCTAGGCTGTTACTGACCTACATAATGCAACACTGCCAAGAAAAGAAAAAAAGAGGAAAGGTTAGAAACATTGCCCTGAAACACACATAAGGCTTCGTGAAGATTACTTTTCACCGGTCCAGAGGTGGAAGAGTCTCAGTAAGAGCTTGTTTGGGTTGGGTTGACCTGCGGGCATGCCTGTGAGGATTTTCTTAATTAGTTTAACTGAGGTGGAGAGACTCACCCTGAGTGTACACAGCATCATTTCCTGGATTTAGGTCCCAGACTGTACCAGAGCCGGGCACTAAGCATGTGTGCTCTTGACCGTGGATGTGATGTGGCTAGCTGGTTTAGGTTCCTGTCTTGCCTTCCCCCACCATGTGATGTAGTCTGGAATTATAGGCCAAATAAACCTTTTCTTCCACAAGCTGCTCTTTGTGGAGCACAATTAAGTTAGGGCAGGCATGAGAACTCTTTTATTTGTTACATGTTTTTGCAGACAGAGTCTTGCTAAGTAGCTCAAACTGGCCTAGAACTCATCAGGTAATAGCAGCTGTCCCCAAACCTGTAATCCTCCAGCCTCAGTCTTCCAAATGCTGGAACTATAGAAGCATGCTCCTACTACGTTGCGGCCCAGTGCATCATGCTAACATTTTTGTAAAATACCCACCACTTATAAGTGCTGAGAAGGAGAAAAGAAAGATTGGCAGAAAACAGAGCAGGAAAAGAAGAGGGTAATGGAAGAGGGGGGGAACAGAGGAGCAAAGGGAAGAGGGAGAAAGGGAAGAAGGGAGGAAGAGGGGATGAGGAAGAGAGCACCTCACCTGTGCCTCTGAGTCCATGCTGGCCTCTAATCCAGCTTCTGCCTCAGACCCCTCTGAAGTTCTGCTTTGGAAGCCTGCAGGTCAGGCCAAGGCAAGTATGCGTCCTAAAAGCCCTCTAGTTCTTTCTGCATACTCGCAATCGTGAAGGAAGGTTCGGTGTCTTGGTCAGTGAGTCTATACTACAGCACAGGTCTGACTCTTCGAACTGGAGGAGCTGAGTCAGGATTCTGCCCTCCAGAGCTGCAGGGCACCTTCCAGGCAGGGACATGACCTGAGCAGAGGCACTGAGCAGACGTCCTCAGCTGGCCCGGCAGGCTCCACATCTGCTCCCAGAGCCCTGATCACGCCTCCCGTGCGCAGGCATGTGCACACTTTGGTCTTCTCTGAGAAATACTTATTCCTCCTGTTCTCTGTATCCCAGGCTGCCCTCCTTCCTTCTCTCCCAGTCCCTGCCTCTTCCCACGACTTCCAATGACCGTTGTTCTAGAATAATGCTAACTATCAACCTTCACTCTACTGACCATGGAAACAAAGATAGTACCCACACTGCACCCAGGGCTTGCTTGAGGCCAAAGCCACCTCTGTACCCTAGTGCTGTTAACCCCCCTGCACCTTCATGGGGCATCTGAGCCCTGTGACCCAAATGGCTTGCCAGAGTTCACACAGCCAGGAAGCAGCAGCTGTTTTGAGCATAAATCTTCAGATTCCAGAAACCCGGAGCTGTGGCGTTGAGATGGTTTGACTCCATGTCTCTAAGCTTCAAGTATTGAAGATCGGGGTTCACCGTGGTCCGACTAAGAGGATGTGGAATCTCTGAGGAGGAAGCCATGTCATCTGGGCCTGGTGCTCTCATCACAGGAAAGGTTCATCCTGAAGGTAGAAACAGAACACTAAAAGCAGAGCCAAGAAATGTGGAGGAAACAAAAACAAAAACAGAGGGGATGATCCCGTTTGATGCCCTAGATCAAACCATGCCTGAAGCCTTGCTTGCTTTCCTTTAGCAAGCAAACAAATTCCTTTTATGCTCAAACCCTGCTGAGTTGAGCTTCTGTAGCTTAAATAGATATGTTTCAGACTTTTACACAGAAGGGTACTGTTCACAGGTGTTCAAGTACATGTGGTGTGAGTCTTTGCAAGCCCCTGCAAAGCTGCAGGAGGGGAACTTTCACCCACTTCCTCCCCTGAAAACAGGGAGAAGGACTCCACTGAATAAGAGTGAGGTCTTATTCCAGGATCTTGACTTAAAGTGATAACAAAACCAAAAGAAATCTGAAGTACAAAATGCTTAAAAGTCCCTATACATCAGCTCAAAAGTCAGAATTCTATGCCGTCCTTATGGTATTATTAGATTATCCTGAATCTCCTAATATAATTGCAGACTCTTTATATGCAGAAAGAGTTGTTTTGCATATAGGGACTGCTGAATTTGTTCCTGATAACTCTGAATTAACTTTGTTATTTATACAATTGAAACAGGCCATCAGAAGTAGACACCATCCATCTCATATTACTCCTATTAGGTCTCATACAGGTTTGCCAGGTCCTTTATTTAGCTCAAGGAAATGATGAAATTGACCAGTTACTAATAGAAATGTGTTAGAAGCCTCAAAGTTAAATGAAAAACTTCATATTAATAGAAAAGATTTAAAGAAAAAATTTTACATCGCTTGGCAACAAGCCAAAGAAATGATTTTTAAAATGTCCTATGTTATCTCTATTCCAACCCAATTCTGTTACCTGCTGGTAGTTAGTAACCATAGGGGCACCAAAAGAAATGACATTTGGCCGGGCGTTGGTGGCACACGCCTTTAATCCCAGCACTTGGGAGGCAGAGGCAGGCAGATTTCTGAGTTTGAGGCCAGCCTGGTCTACAGAGTGAGTTCCAGGACAGCCAGGGCTACACAGAGAAACCCTGTCTTGAAAAAACAAAAAAAAAAAAAAGAAAGAAAAAAGAAATGACATTTGGCAGATAAATGTTTTCTATTTTACATAATTTGGAAAACAAAAGTTTATATACCATTGACACATACTCAGGGTTTCCATGGGCAACTGCTTTAAGTTCTGAAAGAACTGATTATGTGATTATACGTTTAATGAAAATAATGGCAAATATGGGGATAACTGAACAAATTAAAACTGACAGTGCTCCCACATATATAGCCAATAAGACAAAACAATTCTTTTCATATTACAATAGAAAATGTTACTAGTATACCAGACAATCCCACAGACATGCAGTTATAGAAAGAGCCAATTGTACCTTAAAAGAGATGCTTATTAAACAGAAAGAAAGCATTAAAGACCCCCAGGGGTAGGCTAAATAATGATTTGTTAACTCTAAATTTTTTTAATGTTGGTGGAAAAGGAACAACAGCAGCTGAGAGACACTAGGTTATCCAAAAATGAGGAACTACAAGGCTGGGTCGACATTGGAATGGAATCCAACAAAAGCATTAGATGGGGACATGGTTATGCTTATGTATCTACAGGAGATGAAAAATATATGGCTAACCTCTAAAAGGTTAGAGATGACCAGGAAAAGCTCTTATCAGCTGAGACACAATTGTCTCCACAAAGCAAATAAGCCCTGGTGATTCACTCCCACAGACTGTCTCAGCCTCTGAGTTCTCCAAAATATGCTTGCAAATCAACTTCAAAAGGGCTAGCCTCACTGACTGATCACACAGAAAGACTGCACAGACAACACATAGACTGGACAGACAGCACAGAGGCTGGACAGACAGCACAGAGACTGCAGCAAATACTACAGATAGCTTTTTTTCAGGTAAACCATTTTTTTTCTTGGACCCCAAACAAGAGCTCTTCATCCCAATTCAGCAGGAAGCAATTATAAGAAGAGCACCCCCATCCCTTAAGTTGGGATGGATCGTTCTGGTTGTTTGATATCTTGCGGTTGTTCTCATCGGGTGTGGTAGGTTGTTCTGTTTGAATTATTGTGTTCTGATAGGAATTTAAGGTTGTTTTGTTAGACTTGTGTTGCTGTTTTTTTTAAATATGATATAAAGTTCTAGCTTATGGTTGTTAAAATTTTTTATTGTGTGTAGATTGTTAGTGTTAGGGGGGAAACATTTTTTAAACAAAAAGGGGAAATGAAGTGGAAATTTCTGGTTGTGTCATGTGATGCAGAGTCATGTGATGGTAAGACCCGTGATAGGACTGTTGGTATCCTGACAAATGCAGATTGGAATCACCTCAAAGAATAACTTCTAAACAAGTCCACATCCCCTTGTCCTCCATCTTTTCTCCTCTACCTTTGGATGGTGGGCTAGAAGGATTGAAGCATTTGAGAACCCTTATTAAAGAAGGTTTGGGAAATCTAAGCCTATAGAAATCTGATAAGACTTTAAAAAAATAAAGTAAATATTATTCTAGCAAAACCCCAATCATAGAATTGTGTCCGTTCCTTTGAAACAACTTCGGGGATCTCGGTCAGATGCTGGAATGGAGCTCCAGGTAACCCGGCGTCTTCCCTCCTTGAGTCAGAAAAAAAAAATGCTTTCTCTGTGGTCACTGCTCCTCCACCAGGTCACCTGCACAGGGGTCACCCCGCTCCTCCAGACTGTAAGTCTCCCTTATGGTGATTGACAGGAAGAACTCAGGGTTCTTCACTCCAACCCAACCCTGGAGGCCCCTCAGGAGGAGAACTCCACCAAGCCCCGGCTCCGTGAAGAACAGACAGCAGTGAGAGCCCGGATCCCAGGTCAACCAAGGGCTTGAGATAGACAAGGGTGAACTCAGCTACTTAAAATACATAAATAAATTAAATATACCTCATATGCCATATGATTTGGTTTTCCACCATGTATAATTTCAGTGTTGCCTTTTTTTTTTTACCATATTTACAAGGTTGAGCAAGCTTCTCTTTGTGATTCCAGAACATTCTTCAGCACTCCAAAATACAGCCTCGCACACCCATCATCAAGCTAGTGAGAAGGAGAACAAGTCACTCCCACGTTCCTGTGCTAGCATTTCCCCTTCCCTCTGTGAGAAAGAAATGGCCTTCCTTTATCCTCCTGGGGAGGTCTGGGTGGGGGAGGTGCAGGAGACAGCTGCCAATTAGGTCCCTGCCCTTGGGCCTTGACATTCAGACAGAAGAACAAAAGGCCCTAAGAGGCCTTCATTATAGAGCCAAGGAAACGCCTCATCCTGCGTGGCTGGGAGGGAACACCTCCTTCAGCTACTCTGGGACTGCCTCGTGGCCAGACTTTCCCCTACTGTCAGAAAGGCCTGGGGTAGGACCTCTCAGCTCCACAAGAACAGGGGCTGTAATGCACATAGTAAAAAATGCCTTTTTGACGTATAAAAATAGCTTAGTCAGGATCCCCACGACACCCGAGGCTCCACCTAACGACCAAAGCCAGTGACGTCATTCACTTCAGATGACCAGACACAGTCCTAGAATCCCATGACGCCCACTGGACCGTGTAAGCAGAGACTTAAGAGCAATGCTCTGCTCTGCACATCTGGAGAGACTCCACCTTCATCTGCCCTGTGGCTGGAGAGCCTCTCCCAGGATTCTGACCCTCAAATCATGAGATGTCTGTTAGAGACTGGGCCTGACCTTCAGCTAAGAGATGTCAAACAGGAGCGCAGCCTTGGGAAAGACAGGCTTAAGACCATAGCTAGGAATTTAGAGTGTGACCCTTGTGTGATGACCCTCAAAGTAATAAAATATAGCTTTTGTTATACTACACGTATAATAATTCTTGCTCATGAGTCAGCTGTTATTTCTGGTCTTATAAGCCTGGTAGAGGAAGAGGATGTAAAGGCCCCTGTTAGATCCCATGATTGGACGGGCTCCTGCGGTACTATGGTATAATACAAGAGGAGGACCAGATGCCATCACAGTATTCCTGGACTTTCACCCAAGACCCAGTGGAACTTTTATTCTTTTAAGAGTAACTCAGATTCAGATATTTCATAGAAATACCTGACTAATGCATCCTCTATTACAGCGATTCTCAACCTGTAGATCATAACCCCTTTGGAAAACCTCTCTCTCTCCAAAAATATTTACATTAACATTCATAACAGTGACAACATTACAGTTATGAAGTAGCAACAAAATAATTTTATGGTTGTGGGGTCACCACAAAGTGAGGAACTGTATTAAAGGGTCACAGCATTAGGAAGGTTGAGAACCACCGCTCTATGACTTAGGTTTCTGTTGCTGTGATAAACACCCATGACCAAAACCAACTTGGAACGAGTTCATTTGCTTTACACTTTTCTATCATACTCCACCACTGGGAGATGACGTCAAAGAAGGAGCTCAAACCTTTTAATAAATAGCTTCTATAAATGGGCAAGCTTCAAGCTGTGGACACAAACATGATCATTCAAGGGAAACCAGAATGATTGCTTGTCTTCTGTGACAACAAACCCACGTGGTTGGAGCCAGGTAGATTCCAGAATGGAGGGCTAAGTCAATGGCCCCACAGACATCGGTTCAACATCTTCCCAGTGAATGCTGCTCTCCATAATATTGACTCAACCTCCGCAGTTCCCTATGACGGCATCCCTAAGTCGACTTCCCTTCTCTTCGGCCCATTCTTTCATTCCACACACACCAGCTACATGCCTTCTACCATCTGAGCAGAGTGCTAGGCAGTGGGCATCCAAAGAAAATGAAGATATTTCTTTATTCCCAAGGAGGCTGGGTTAGAGAAGAAGCCAACACCAGAAACAAACCTTCCTGGTCCAGTTTCGTGACAGACTGCCAGAAGGATGGACAGGTACAAAGCATGATCTCAAGGGGGTTGTCCCATGGAGCTTGTATGGGTATGCATGGCCCATAGGAAGTGTCAGTATTAGGAGGTGTGGTCTTGTTGGAGGAAGTGTGCCACTGTGTAGGCAGGCTTTGAAGGCTCCTCCTATGCTAGGCTCTGCCCAGTGACTGGCTGCCTTCAGATCAAGATACAGACCTCTTGGCTCCTCCAGCATGATACCATGCTGCCCACCATGATGATAATGGACTAAACCTCTGAAACTCTAAGCCAGACACAATTATGTGATTGCCTTTATAAGAGTTGTCCTGGTCATGGTGTCTGTTCACAACAATGGAAACCCTTACCAAGACACCAAGCATCACTTACAGAGAAACCTAAAGTACCCTAACTGCCCTATAATAAGGAAATGGAGGAATGTTACGGGAAGATATTGGTGAGTGAAGGAGCATGTGAAAGAGCACGGTGCATTCATAATTAGAGAAAAGAACTTCATTAACATCCCCATATACAGGCATACACATGCACACACAGCACAACACATACATACAACACAGAATACACACAAACACATGTGCTCACATAGACACTTGCTCTTAGAACCTAAGCAGAAATGCTAGACCACGTAGACCACTCTCCTATGGGTCAGCTCTGGCAGACGTGTTATGTGTCACCTATACTGTGCTTTAATAAGGTAGATTTTTTTCCAGAGAATAAAATGATCTCTTGACTGTTGTGTTTTATAAAAAAGAAAAAGAAGCCAGGCCCAGTATGGTAAGGTGGAAGGGCGTGTATCTGCAGGCCTATGCTGAGACATCCCTTCCCTTCCCCCTGTGTAGAAACAGAAAAAGGAAGACACACACAGAGAGAGAGAGAGAGAGAGAGAGAGAGAGAGAGAGAGAGAGAGAGAGAGAGAAGAAGAAGAAGAAGGAGGAGGAGGAGGAGGAGGAGGAGAGGGGAGGGGAGTAGAGGCTAGCCGTGAACACACGGAGAGGGGGGAGAGGATTGGGGAGGGAGAGAAGGGACAGAGAGAGTAAGAGAGTGAGGAGGGGGCAAACAGTCCCTTTTTTATTAGATATTTTCTTTATTTACATTTCAAATATTATCCCTTTCCCGGTCTCTCCCCCGGAATTTCCCTATCCCATCCTCCCTCCCCATGCTTCTATGAAGGTGATCACCCACCCACCTATACACTCCTACCTCCCCACCCTGGCATTCCTCTCCACTGGAGCTTTGAGCCTTCACAGGACTCTTCCCATTGATGACCTACAAGACCTTCCTCTGCTACATATGCAGATAGAGCCACAAGTCCCACCATGTGTACTCTTTGGTTGATGGTTTAGTCCCTGGGAGCTCTGGGTCGTCTGGTTGGATGATATTGTTGTTCTTCCTACGGGGTTGCAAACCCCTTCAGCTCCTTCAGTCCTTTCTCCTACTCCATTGGAGATCCCGTGCTCAGTCCAATGGTTGGATGTGAGCATCCACCTTTTATTTGTCAGGCTTTGGTAGAGCCTCTCAGGAGACAGCTATATCAGGCTCCTGTCAGCATGCACTTGTTGGTATCCACAATAGTATCTGGGTTTGGTGACTGTGTATGGGATAAATCCCCAGGAGGGGCAGTCTCTGGATGACCTTTCCTTCAGACCCTGATCCACACTTTTTCTCCTTTTTCCTCCCATGAGTATTTTGTTCCCCCTTCTAAGAAGGACCAAAGCATCTATATTTTGGTCTTCCTTCTTCTTGAGCTTCATGTGGTCTGTGAATTATATCTTGGGTATTCTGAGCTTTTGAGTTAATATCCACTTATCAGTGGGTGCATACCGTGTGTGCTCTTTTGTGATTGGGTTACCTCACTCAGAATGATACTTTCTAGTTCCATCTGTTTGCCTAAGAATTTCATGAAGTCATTGTTTTTTTATAGCTGAGTAGTACTCCATTGTGTAAATGTACCACATTTTCTGTATCCATTCCTCTGTTGAAGGACATCTGGGTTCTTTCCAGCTTCTGGCTATTATAAATATGGCTGCTATGAACATAGTGGAGCATGTGTCCTTATTCTATGTTGAGGTATCTTTTGGGTATATGCCCAGAAGTGGTATAACTGGGTTCTCAGGTAATACTATGTCCAATTTTCTGAGGAACCACCATACTTATTTCCAGAGTGGTTGTACCAGCTTGCAATCCCACCAACAATGAAAGAGTTGTTTCTCTTTTTCCACATCCTCGCCAGCATCTGCCGTCACCTGAGTTTTTTATCTTAGCCACTCTAACTGGTGTGAGGTGAAATCTCAGGGTTGTTTTGATTTGCATTTCCCTGATGACTAAGGATGTTGAACATTTCTTTAGGTGCTTTTCAGTCATTTGATATTCCTCAGTTAAGAATTCTTTGTTTAGGGGCTGGAGAGCTGGCTCAGCGGTTAAGAGCACTGGCTGCTCTTCCAGAGGTCCTGAGTTCAATTCCCAGCAACCACATGATGGCTCACAACCATCTGTACAGCTACAGTGTATTCATATACATAAAATAAATAAATAAATCTTTTTAAAAAAGAATTCTTTGTTTAGTTCTGTACCCCATTTTCATAGGGTTATTTGATTCTCTGGAGTCTAACTTCTTAGGTTCTTTGTATATATTGGACATTAGCCTTCTATTGGATGTAGGATTGGTAAAGATCTTTTCCAATCTTTTGGTTGCCATTTTGTCCTATTGACAGTGTCCTTTGCCTTTCAGAAGCTTTGCAATTGTATGAGGTCCCATTTGTCTATTGTTTATCTTAGATCATAAGCTCTGTTCATGTTCATAAACATGGTGTTCTGTTCAGGAATTTTTCTCCTGTGCCCATGTGCTCAAGGCTCTTCCCCACTTTCTCTTCTATTAGTTTCAGTGTATCTAGTTTTATGTGGAGGTTCTTGATCCACTTGGACTTGATCTTTGTACAAGGACATAAGAATGGATCAATTTTCATTCTTCTACATGCTGACTGCCAGTTGAACCAGCACCATTTGTTGAAAATGCTGTCTTTTTTCCACTGGATGGTTTTATTTTCTTTGTCAAAGATCAAGTGACCATAGGTGTGTGGGTTCATTTCTGGGTCTTCAATTCTATTCCATTGATCTACCTGCCTGTCTCTGTACCAATGCAGTTTTTACTGCTATTGTTCTGTAGTACAGCTTGAGGTCAGGGATGATGATTCCCTGAGATGTTCTTTTATTGTTGAGAATAGGTTTTGCTATCCTCGTTTTTTTGTTATTCCAAATTAATTTGATAATTGCTTTTTCTAACTCTATGAAGAATAGAGTTGGTATTTTGATGGGGATTGCATTGAATCTGTAGATTGTTTTCAGCAAGATGGCCATTTTTACTATATTAATCCTGCCAATCCATGAGCATGGGAAATCTTTCTATCTTCTGAGATCTTCTTTGATTTCTTTCTTCAGATACTTGAAGTTCTTGTCATACAGATCTTTTACTTGCTTGCTTAAAGTTACACCAAGGTGTTTTATATTACTTGTGCCTGTTGTGAAGGGTGTTGTTTCCCTAATTTCTTTCTTAGCTTGTTTATCTTTTGAGTAGAGGAAGGCTACTGATTCATTTGAGCTAATTTTATATCCAGCCACTTTGCTGAGTTGTTTATCAGGTTAATTCCAGTGGAATTTTTGGGGTCACTTGAGAATACTATCATATCATCTGCAAATAGTGATATTTTGACTTCTTCCTTTCCAATTTATACTCCTTTGACCTCCTTTTGTTGTATAATTGCTCAGGCTAGAACTTCAAGTACTATATTGAATAGGTATGTAGAGAGCAGGCAGCCTTGTCTAGTCCCTGATTTCAGTGGGATTGCTTCAAGTGTCTCTCCAATTAGTTTGATGTTGGCTACTGGTTTGCTGTATATTGCTTTTACTATGTTTAGGTATGGGCCTTGAATTCCTGATCTTTCCAAGACTTTTACCATGAAGGGGTGTTGAATTTTGTCAAATGCTTTCTCAGCATCTAATGAGATGATCATGTGGGTTTTTTTTTTAGTTTGTTTATATGTTAATGGATTTCCATATATTAAACCATCCCTGCATCCCTGGGATGAAGCCTACTTGATCATGATGAATGATCATTAGATGTGTTCTGGGATTTCGTTTACTAGAATTTTATTGAGTTATTTTTGCATCAATATTCATAAGAATAAATTGGTCTCAAGTTCTCTTTCTTTGTTGGTCTGTGTGGGTTAGGTATAAGCCTAATTGTGGCTTCATAGAATGATTTGGGAGGTGTTCTTTCTGTTCCTATTTTGTGAAATAGTTTGAAGAGTATTGGTGTTAGATCTTCTTTGAAGTTCTGATAGAATTCTGCACTAAAACCATCCTGAAGCTTTTTTTTTAACTAACTGCTGCCATTTCTTTAGGGGTTATGGGACTATTTAGATTGTTTATCTGGACCTGATTTAACTTTGGTACCTAGTATCTTGCCTAGAAATTTGTCCATTTTATCCAGATTTTCCAGTTTTGTTGAGTATAGGCTTTTGTAGTAGACTCTGATGATTTTTTAATTTCCTTGGTTTCTGATGTATTGTCTCCCTTTTCATTTCTGATTTTGTTAATTTGGATACTGTCTGTGCCCTCTGGTTAGTCTTGCCTAAGGGCTTATCTATCTTGTTGATTTTCTCAAAGAACCAGTTCCTGGTTTTATTGATTCTTTGTATAGTTCTTTTTGTTTCTACTTGATTGATTTCAGCCCTGAATTTGATTATTTCCTGCCACCTACTCCTCTTGAGTCAGGCATACGTGGCTGTTTGCCTGGTAACTGTAGGATAGAACCTAAAAGGAGTGCTAACATTGGCTTCTTTCAAAGCATGAGAAGATGGGACTGGGGAAAGTCCACCTCCTGCATGGCAGCAGTTAGCTGGACCTACATAGTGGGTTCCTCTTTGATGTGGGTCACAAACTGACAGCCACTGTTCCCAGCCATTGCTGTCTCCCACACTGAGTCTGTGACCACTATCAGTCATCCTATAGCTGGTCTGATGGATTCTATCAATCACCCTATAACAAGCCTGACTGACTCAGAGATAGCAACTTCTTTTTGTTGTTGTTGTTTGTTTGTTTGTTCCTTTTTTTGTTTTTTTAAACATAAGAAAATAATTTTGTTCATTGTAATAAGGCTGTTCTTCAATGTCCCTTGCATCACCAAAGGATTTCACCTCTGTAGTAGCTAAGCTACAAGTTGATAGTTCTGCTGAACCAAGGAATAAATTGTAGGCACATTATTTGGATACAGATTTCCTGCTATGGTCAAAGCTATTTGACTTCAGTGATTGTCATCATCTCAGCCCACAGGGAACAGGTTACATTCATTTAAGAAAATGGTGTGTGTATTAAGATGGTCTATCCATGAAGTCATTCATCTACTGTTTCAATGAACAATGATTCTGCTTAGAAGTTGACACAGTCATTAGGTGAGGGTAAGATTCTGGTTCATTGGCTGTGCTGATTTTGGAAAGCATTCATCTCAGAAAAAGAGTAACTTATAAGGTCCTCTTCAAAATCGATACATTAATTATCAATATCAAACAAAACATTCAGTCTTACTCTTTGTCGTTCTCTTACAAGCCACCTCCCAAATTAATTGTTTATGTTTCTTTTGACTGTATAAAAAGTTTGAAATATGTAAGCTATTCAGAAAACCATAGTATAGTGTAAAAACATCAAATAAACAATCCTACTGGTAGAGAGGCTGAGACAGAAGAAGCATGATTTCAAGACCATTATGTGGTACACAGCAAGACACTGTCCCATACAAACAAGCAGAAAGTGTATATGGATGATACAATATTGGACTTATTTCTCCAATTACCAAATTAGAGAGACCATTGGGTGACAGCCAACAAATTTCTAATTCATCACATTTTTTAATTTCAATTAATTAGAATATATTGGTAGTATTACTTTTCATAATAAGAGATATTAAGGAAAAGTGATTGTTACTCCCTGCTATTTTTGTTGTTAGAGGTGGGATTATGTTTGTGTGGGTTTGTTAAAAGATTACTTTCTTGCTTTTTCTAGGGTGTAGTTTCCCTCCTTGTGTTGGTGTTTTCCATCTATTATCCTTTGTAGGGCTGGATTTGAGAAAAGATATTGTGTAAATTTGGTTTTGTCATGGAATATCTTGGTTTCTCCATCTATGGTAATTAAGAGTTTTGCTGGGTATAGTAGTGTCTGGGCTGACATTTATGTTCTCTTAGGGTCTGTATGACATCTGCCCAGGATCTTCTAGCTTTCATAGTTTCTGGTAAGAAGTCTAGTGTGATTCTGATAGGTCTGCCTTTATATGTTACTTGACCTTTTTCCCTTACTGCTTTTAATATTCTTTCTTTGTTTGGTGCATTTGGTGTTTTGATTATTATGTGGCTGGAGGAATTTCTTTTCTGGTCCAGTCTATTTAGAGTTCTTTAGGTTTCTTGTATGTTCATGGGCATCTCTTTCTGTAGGTTAGGGAAATTTTCTTCTACAATTTTGTTGAAGATATTTACTGGCCCTTTAAGTTGGGAATCTTCACTTTCTTCTATACCTATTATCCTTATGTTTGGTCTTCTCATGTCCTGGATTTTCTGGATGTTTTGGGTTAGGAGCTTTTTGCTTTTTGTATTTTCTTTGACTGTTGTGTCAGTGTTTTCTATGGTATCTTCTACACTGAGATTCTCTCTTCTGTCTTTTGTATTCTGTTGGTGATGCTTGAATTTATGACTCCTGATCTCTTTCCTATGTTTTCTAGCTCCAGGATGGTCTCACTTTGTGATTTCTTTATTGTTTCTAGTTTCATTTTTAGATCCTGGATGGTTTTGTTCATTTCCTTCACCTGTTTTATTGTGTTTTCCTGTAATTCTTTAAGGGATTTTGTGTTTCCTCTTTAAGGGCTTCTAGCTGTTTACCTGTGTTCTCCTGTATTTCTTTAAGAGAATTATTTATGTTCTTAAAGTCCTCTATCATCATCATGAGAAGTGATTTTACATCCAAATCTTGCTTTTTCTGGTGTAATGGTGTATCCAGGACTTGCTATGGTGGAAGAATTGGGTTCTGATAATGCCAAGTAACTTTAGTTTCTGTTGCTTATGTTCTTAAGCTTGTTACCCACCATCGGTTTATCTCTAGTCTACCTGCCCTTGCTATTTCTGACTGGAGCCTGTCCTTCCTATGATCCTGCTTGTGTCAGAACTCCTCAGAGTCAAGCTGTCTCTGTGATCCTGTGATTCTGGGATCCTGTGATCCTAAGATCCTGGGTGTGTCCAAGCTCCTGGGAGTCAAGCTACCTCTGGGACCCTGAGATCCTGGTGTGACCAAGCTCCTAGAATCCTGCAATCCTGTGATCCTGGGTGCTGTTGTGGGACTGGCTGCAGAGTTTGCTCCCAAGGTCTGCTCAGGGCACCGGCCCAGACAGACCAGAAGGAACCCAAGAGAGATCAACTTTTTGACACCTGCATACATTTTCCCTTAAAGAGAGTAGAACTGTCTATGGGAACAAATGTCTCATAGAAGTGTTCTGGTTGCTTTTCTTCAACTTAACACAAACTGGTTCTTAAACACTTTAACCTTCCTTGTAACCCACCACCCACCAGAGGTAGTGGAAAAGTGGGCCTGTTTAGAAAGGTTCTTTGGAGCAACTCCCGTCTGTGTTGCCTGGAAATCAGCAGTCCAGTGCACAGGTTAGCAACAGCAGCTCAATCCACTTGCAAACACTTCATGGATACACCAGCAGGGTTAGCAACTATGGCGATATGACCTAGCAGAGACAGCCAGGCCTCAGCCTCAGCTGGAGTCAGCAGGAGGGACACAGAGGAACACCAGGTGAAGTTCTTAGCTATGCCTCACTTAGGGAAGTGAAGATCAGTGAAAACCCACAAGCACTGCACAGCTAGCTATCAACAAGCCAAGCTCTGTCTCTGTCACTCTGTGGAGCCCTATTTATACCCTCCAAACATCACATGTCCTCCACATGCCCTGCCCCAATTCCTCATCTGAGGTTTCCCCCTTCTCACCTCCCCTCCTACCCAGGTCCCTCTCTCCATCCACCTCAGATGACTGTTTACCTCTGAGTAAGATCTGCTCATCCTCCCTTGGGACCTCCTTATTACCCAGTTTCTTTGGGTCTGTGGGTTGCAACATGATTATCCTGAACTTTATGGATAATGCCCACTCAAGGACACCAATGAAGATGCACAGAGTCAGCTAACCTGGGACCACAAGGATCACAGAACCTGGACCACCAACCAGGGAGCATGTAGGAGCTGGACCTTTGCAGCAAATGTGCAACTTGGTCTCCTGTGGGTCCCCTAACACTTGGTGAGGGGGCTATCTCTGTCTCTGTTCCCTGCCCGTTGGGTCTCAGTGGGAGAGGATGCACTGGGATGGAGTGGTACCCAAGGGAGGCTCCCCAACCTTAGGAGAAGTGAAGACGTAATGGTGGGAGGGATTTGTAAGGATGGCCCTGGGAAAACGGGGGATTACAATCCGGATACAATGTGAATTTCAAACATTAATGCTACAAAAATCAAGCAATACTCACCTTTCAAAAATAACAGTGCATATTAATGGTTCTCCCTTCCAAAGACACAGACCGGGGGATTGGATTAACCAGACCTTGGGTTGGAGAGATAGCTCAGCTGTTAAAGTGCTTGCCTCAGAAACTCGAGGACCTGAGTTCTAGTCCCAGAACCCTCATCAAGAAAGGAAAGGGTGGTGGCAGAGGCTTGTCACCTCAGACTTGGGGAGGCAGAGAAGGACTGGTCCTTTTAGGCTCACAGGCCAGCCTGCCCACCTACCTGACAGGTTCCAGACCACCGAGGGACTACATCTCAAACAATAAAACAATCGGTGCCCGATCTCCCTGCCCCCTGCTCCTCCAGACACGTACAGGAGGGAGAGGAAGAGACCTCACCATCAGACACCAATTCAATCTTGGGGTAAAATGATGGGAAAGGGGTCCACCAGACAAATGAAAGCATAAAGCAAGCAAGCTGTTCTATTCTCTGACAAAACAGACCACAAACGAAACGTAAAAGAGAGACAGTCAGTAAGGAAACAACCCGCTCAGAGGACATTAGCGCTCTACACAGGAGCACTGAGCGACAAAGCTCCCAATGTCATAAGACAAGTCTGGATGTAAATACACAGACCACGCACCCCCTCACGCTCCCAAGGAGTTCACCAGGCCCTGACATCAGAGACTAGAAGCAACATGGCCGCACCCCTGCCCAGTCTCTCGGCCTGTCTCTTCGGCTGCCAGGGGGAAGATGATAATGCTCCCATCAGAACAACGCGCAACACCCAGCAAAGGACAACCTCTGTGTTCTCTACTCCGAAGCCAGCCACAAAGAGAAGCTAACGCACCTAATGAAGGCCTAGACTGTTAAGCTCGGCTCTATTAATGGACCCATCACAGACACAAGCAGATGCTTAGCCCCTCCCACTGACCCCTCCCCTGCATGTGGGCCCAAGAGGGACACCTGGAAGTTCCCACGATCTGTGAGGGCTTCTCACCAACAGGCCTGGACACAAGCTGGGAAGTTAATACCCACCTCAGGTCCCCTCAGGCCTAGATTGGTCGGTCCTTTGCGCCTGCCCCTGACAGGCAGTCTGGAGGGCACGCTTGCCGCGCATCTCGGGGGGCCCGAGCAGAGCACCCCACACTGCCAGCGCTCCCCATAGTGACTTCCTGTCCGTCAGCCCACCCCACCTTGCCTAGCACTTTCTGGACTCATACACGATCATTCCAACGCTCTCTTGGGAAGGCAAACTACAGCGAAGGGGAAGACCAGAGCAGCTCTCTGGAAAAGTCTCAGATCGCGGTGGGAGGGAGGGGAATGGACAGAGATCAGGAGATCGTGAATGGCGGGGTGTGGCGAATGGCGGGGTGTGGCGAATGGCGTCCACTGTCCAGCTGGAACTGACACCAGGACCTGACTCCAAGCTGTTCCCTTTCTCACTTCCTAGTTACTGAGCTCTGTAGGATGGAGGGCCTCACTCCCAGGATGAGGAAGATGCAGGAGACCGAGTCGAGATCCCAATGGAGCTGGGGGTCACAGCATGGGTCCCAGCTGCAGGCACACTCTGGGTCAGGCTTCCAAGCCGACTGGAGGAGGAGAGGAAGAAGGACTGAATGGCTGTGATTCCACACCAGCTTTCTACCACAGTAGGACTGGGCTTTTCACATGGGTGTGAGAGCGCTCCGTGGGGGGCTCTGGACCCTGCCCTAAGGCGGAGCCTGTCTGAACAAGTCCATCTTACCACAGGAGGCTGCCAGGACCTTATCTCTGCATGTCTGCAGGCCTGTGTCCTCTGATCCTGCAGTCACCAGCTGAATCCTTGCTGTCAGGGATGGTTCAGCCCGGTCTACCACGGACTATGAACAAGAAATTAAACAGTATAGCTGCAAACCGGAAACTCTAGGGGAAAAAGAAAAGGATAAGCTAAGTGCTTGAAAAGGGAGTCCGATTTGAAGGCTGGTCAGGGAGGAACTTTCTGGGGTCCGTTGGATATCTGAGCTGAGACCAGAGGGGACAAGGAACCGGTTGGTGGATTATCACCTGCTGTGAGCGCGCGCGCGCGCGCACACACACACACACACACACACACACACACACCGGGATGGGTTGGTAGATTCAGTGTTGCTCGATGAGCCTCCCAGCTGGCTCTAATGTCTGCACATGGAAACTGAGGCTCAGAGAGACACGGTCTGGCCAAGGTTAGCACAGGCTAAGCAACAGTGCCAGGCTTCTGGGACTGCCTGGCTACCTAACAGCTCTGGGTCTTGCTTTGAGATTTTTTTTTTCCATGTGTCTGTCTTTGAACAACCTCCGCGTTTTGTTCCTGGATCCCAAATAAAACCTATCACCAGTGACCTGGGAAGTCACCTCTTCCGGGAAGGCTTTCATCGCCTGCCAAGCCTGCATCAACAGCTTCCTCTGTGTGCCCAAGGCTGCTTGTTCAGCAATAGCGGCGTGCTATTAAAGCTCTCTCTCTCTCTCTCTCTCTCTCTCTCTCTCTCTCTCTCTCTCTCTCCTTCATGCCTGTCACAGGACTGCAGCAGCGTTCCCATCCTGAGTGTGCAAGTTTTCTGTGGCTGTGATGAAATATCCCCAGGCAGGCAACTTAAGGGAGAAAGGGCTTGTTTTGGGCGCTTAGTTCCAGAGCCGCAGAGCCCACGGTGGTGGGAAAGGCACGACACCACAGTCAGGGGAAACGGCAGAACAAGCGTGAAGCCAGCTGACCGCATTTCTGTCCACATCGAAGAAACAGAGGGAGAACAGGAAATGGTGGCAGGCTCAAGATATAAATCATCAAATATATAATTATAGAATATAAATCCTCAAAGCCCCCCCCCCCCGCCCGACCCAGTGACATAACTTCTTCCAACAAGGCTCCAACTCCTAAAGCCTCCAGAACCTCCCCCAGACAGCATCACCGCTGGAGACCAAGCGTTCAAACACACTAGCCTGTAAAGAGACATTCCTCATCCAAAGCGCCACACCGGGGAGGGCTCCCTCCTCACACTAGGGCAGGTCTTCCCTGAGGCTGTGCACTCTGAGGCAGCCTCCCGGAGATGCTAAGTCAACCGGGGTGGTTCTTTAACACTTCTGAACTGGAACCCAGAAAGGAGAGCCCTCTCTGATCCACCAGCAAGCCCTTCTGAAACCACCGGAAACGGGCCACGGTGGACCATGACCACTAAAACAGGAGCAAACGGAAAGAGGGAGTGTCATTGCCAGGAGAGCAGCTGAGGCGAGAGATGAAGACGAAATCCCTTCCATAGCCCCATGAAAGCTACCCTCTTCCTGGGCCCACATTCTATAACACTAGCTGAAAGACTCCATATACTTGGGCCCAGGAAATATTGAGAATCATAGCATCATGGGGCATCATACCAAACGTGGGGCAGATCACCCTCTCCTAGAGTCCTTTGAGGCTGTGTTCATTTGGAGAATAACAACCATCAGTAAATCGGGCCAAACTGGTGGGGAGGGTCCCCGAGGCTAGAGGGGAAGACAGCAGGACTGCCCCCAAACATATACCTGCACTGCCCACGCTGCCAGGCTCCTCTTGCCTTGGAGAGTTGCCCTAACACTTCCCTCACAGGCCAAAGGCATGAAGTGGATCCCTGGCCGTGACCTGGCCGGGCCTGTGGTGTGAGCTGCAGGAGGCAGCCCAGGTTTCTCTGGAAGCTCAGGGTCACCAGTCAGAGCGGATGCTTTGAATTTAGACCCAAGTTTATGAGCCGTGGCTGCCGCCAGCAGAGACAGGGCGCAGTCCTTTGCGGACCAGTGGCCGAGGGAGGGAGGAAGGCGTGCTTTTTAATGGAGTTGCTTGTTTCCCCCAAATATTACACTAGGCGAGGAACTTGGAGTAGAATGAAAGGCGAGGGTCTAATTTTAGACAGTACCTATGAATGAAACTTGACCCGGGTCTGGGGAGGAAATACCTTCCACGGGCCCATGCCAGGGCCAGCGTGTGTGATTTTTCTACTAAATCGGGCAGCTCCAACAAACAGGTCACCGTGGAGACTCTGCTTGTCTTTTCCCTGCACTAAACCAATGTCACTTCTAAACATACCGCCCTCCCTCAGCTCCCTTCTTTACCAAAAACTCCCGGTCACCGTCCCCTCGCGTTCCGGCTAGTTAACCATCGGTTCCTCTTTCCTCTGCCCTGCCCTTCCTGACCAAGAGCTCAAAACATTAGGTCAGGCAAGCCTGGGTGCCACACCGTCAGAACCAAGTAGCAACTCCCGCCGGGGTCAGGAGGCAGCTTGATCTGAACGCTGGAGCCCAAGAAGAAAGGTCCTCAGTCTGCCCCATCCATAGCTTGCCTCCAAAGTGTCCAGCACACGACCTGGTAAGGATCTGCACTCAGTCCTTAAGGCAAGAGAGTTGCTTTGCCCTCTTGGTGTGTTGCTTCCAAGCCTACACTGAATGACGCAGAAGGCACCTTCTGTCCCGTAATACCACCCTCTTTACTTCCTCTTTTATTAAATGTGATTTGGCAAACCTCCCCAGAAGCAAATAAGGAGACGCCATCCTTACCATGTGGGTACTGAAGCATGACACCACAGAACGAACAGGCCAGTGCCCTCATATAAAGTGTCCTCCATTATGTCTGGGATGTTTGGTAACTCTCTTGTTCCCTTCTACCCAGTGTTTACACATCTGTAAAATGGGACGGAAACTTTCCAGGTGATCACTGGGGCAGTGTAAGTCCTGGATCTCCACCAAGGGCATCTTTGAGCATCCCAGCTGAGTATGTGTCTAGTTTTCTGCCCTCAGTGGGGCAGATGTGATGGTTAGGACCAAATTGGGAGGGGCCATGGACCCCCAAATAGATGGTTAGCCACCCTCTGGGGGTTTTTGTGGATGAAATTAGCATTTATATAAGTGGATGTGAGCAAATACAGTTCCTTCCTTATAGAAGTGGACTTCCTCCAACCAGGGAAGACCAGAAAGATGTGAAGGAAAACCTCCCGCAAGCGGATGTGAACTCAGCAGCAGGCCGCCCTCCTCCTGGATCACAGCACCGGCTCTCTTCCGGGTCTCCATCTTCACTGCGCCCTACAGACTTCGGCTTTGCCAGTCCCCACAGGCACATGAGCACGTTCCTTCGGACAAATCAGCCTCTGTGGCTTGAATCTCGTTGAAGAATGCTGTGGTTCCTTTGTGGGCTTTCAGCTGTCGCAGAATGCATTAAGTACTTTTCCTGCTGGGGTAACAAATACCTGGCACAGAACTCAAGAGGAAAAGGATTGGTTGTGACTCCAGTATGAGGGCACAGTCTCTCATGGCAGGGAGCACAGTCCGTCATCACAGGGAGCACAGTCCATCATGGCAGGGAGCACAGTCCATCATCACAGGGAGCTCAGTCTCTTATGGCAGGGAGCACAGTCCATCATCACAGGGAGCACAGTCCCTCATGGCAGGGAGCACAGTCCATCATCACAGGGAGCACAGTCCCTCATGGCAGGGAGCACAGTCCCTCATGGCAGGGAGCACAGTCCATCATGACAGGGAGCACAGTCCATCATAGCACAGAAATTCAGTCACGTTGCATCTACAGTCAGGAAGCAGAGAAGGTAAGTACTTGTACTCAGCTCACTTCCTCTTTAAAGTAGTCTAAGACCCAAGACTATGGAATGACATTGTCCATCCACATTTAGCGTGGATCTTTGGATTTCAATTAACCCAATCTAGAAACTCTCCTAGATGTGCCTAGAAGTTTGTCTTAGGTAACTCCAGATCTTGCCAAGCTGGCAATCAGTATTAGCTTTGTCAACTGAAGCCCAAAACATGTCATTTTTAGTCATAACTTCCCCTCGTCCCTGTAGGCTCATCACTGATGCATAACACAAAATACAACCAGTCCAACTTCAAAAGTCCCTGTTGTCTTTAACTAGTTTTACGCTTTAAATGAGATGCTAGGGAGATGGCTCAGGGAGTAGGAGCAGTGCTGTCCAAGCCTGGAGACTTGAGTTGAAATCCCTAGCGTCCACATGAAAAGCCAAACATAGCTATTCACGTCTCTAACCTAGCATTGGAAGTGCAAGGACAGGAAGGTCCCGAGAGCTTGCTAACCACTACACTAATAGTGAGCCTCTGCTTCAGTGGAAACCCCTGTCCCAAGGTGATAGTGGCAGACATTGATAGAAAGAGATACCTGACATCTTTCTCTGGCCTCCACGTTCACACATGCAAACATGCACACACATACGTAACACACATCGCCTTGCTCTTGGGCCAGTTCATCCCATTCCCGCAGCTTTCCGTGGTGCACATCCTAAGGTCCTGGAGTCTCCAACATCCCATGGCCTCCTCCTTTGCAGGTCAAGCTTCACCTTCACAGCGTCATACAGGAGCATCTCGGGAACTCCTTTTAAAGGACCTGACCCTTCCTCACAGTGCTTGGCCTCAGTCGCCTTCTGGAACCTTGGCCCAAGCCTCCAAAACCCCTTCATCCTGCATTTTGCATACTCACAAAACCGTTAGGTCGTGGATGACACTGCCGAGCTCTGCAGCCAACCTGGCCCCTTGGACCACAGCTGCATTGACCTCTGTGTGCTTTCAAGAGTGGTCCTGGGCAAACACTTCCCTGGGAAGTTGGTTGTTACTGAGATTTTATTTGGTTGGTTGGTTGGTTGGTTTGGTTTTTGGTTTTTAGTTTTTGATTTCTGGGTTTGTTTTTTTGTTGTTGTTGTTGTTTGTTTGTTTGTTTGTTTGTTTTGAACTCCCATTCTAGGTTTAGACTCTCTCCTTTCAAAAGACTTTGCACTGTCAGAGGGTGGTGATAGGCGGGCTCTTGTCTGTAATGGTGCTCATCTCTAATGATTACAGATGGTTCCTCGGTATTGGCCTTGCCTGTAAGTTTAAACTTCCTCCTTCTTCCACCAAACAACACATTTTCCTCTTACTATATACCTAGATAGAAGTAGGCCCAGGCGCCACCTGAATGCTATCCTGTCTTGAGTTGTTCCTTACCAAACCACTGATTTTTAATTCAGTCTGTTCAAGTTCTCTGGACACACGCACACAACGGCCAATCTCTTTGCCAGATTATAGCGCAAATGGCCTTTCTGCCGGGTCTTGATAGATTCCCTGCTCCCCCTCTTTTACCTCATAAGCCAGGCCTTTCCTACCCACGTTTCTGTTGGTATTCTGTGCAAGAAATCACAGAGTTGGTCTGGGTTCCTTGAGAGACATGCATCATGGATTTTTCAGGTTGGAGTCCACGGCCCTTGGGGCACTGTGTGCCTGTTAGTTCCCAAGACACCAAGGCGCTCCCTCAGACACTGGAGCATGCAGGCTTACGTGTGAGTCTCTGTGTTCCCTGGAAGTCACCGGAGCACATAGAAGCTTGGCTGGACAATTAGTCACAGACATTAATCTTGTGAACCCTGTATAGCTTGTAGGTATCACAGTATCCTGGCAACTACTATAGTATTGATCCTGGCAATTGTAGTCTATTTTCTGATAAGGGTATAAAAAGTCATATTGCTTGGAATACACTTGCCACAGCCCCAGTCTTGTGAACCCCCTCCAACCTGTGCTTAGTCAAAGATTCATTTCTCACCAGTGATGTCAGGGAACCCCAGCCTGGTAAGTAGCACTGACCATTTACAGTTCTGGTCTTCCAATTTTACACCAAAATGGCCCGCTAAGTCCTGTGTACGGCATTTTAGGGCTTTTACTATCTACATGTTGCAAGCTCTTCCACATGACTCCCAGCTAGTTTTACAATCTTCTGTATTAGTTTCTTTCCCCATGGCTGCAACAAAGTCCCTGGCAAAAGAAACTTGAGGAGGGGTTTCTTTTGGGCCACAGTTTGCCATGGAGAGGGACTCACAGTAGCAAGAGCCTATGGCAGCTGGTTACATTGAATCCACTGTCCGGAAGCAGAGTGGTGAGTGCTGGGCTTCGATGGCTTTCTTCTTTGTATTTAGTACAGGGTCCCAAATCCTGTAGAGTGGAGTCACCCACACCAATCATGGGGCTCCCTTTCAGACAGGCTCAGAGGCTTGTCTCCTAGGCCTTGTAGAGTGAACAATACTAACCCACACAGATATTAATTATCCCATCCCGCTTCAGCTGAAAGGTACCTTTTAGCCAATTTGTAGCAGTCAACTTAGTACCAACTTCCTTCCCAAAGCCACACCTTTCTTCCCACAAGAGCCTAGTCCAATCAAACCATACAGACACAAGGACTTTCGTTGAATAAACTAAAATCTTACGAGTCAACTCAAAGTATCAAAATGGATTCCGCAAAATCTTTCAAAACTCCCAAGTTACTTGGGAAAGCCCTAAGTAAATATTTAGCTGATGGACATTCCAGGAGTGGGACAGGGCAGGCCCAGGACCTACTCATTCCACAGATCAGCTCTGCCAGCCATCCTTAAGGCTCACACTGGTAGCACATGGTACCACATGGCTTCAGATGTGTCTCTCAGCCAAATAGCACAGCGTCGAGAGGAAACAGAATACCCACTCTTCTGGTGACTCCCATCCAGGAGAAATGAAACTTTCCAAAGTTCCCATTTTGTTTTCTACCCGTATCTCATTGGCCCAAGGTAGGTCACATGACCACTCCTAAACCAGTCACTTGTAAGAGGGGTGAAAACTCAGATTAATTGACTTTGGATGGGATGGATGCTTGAATGAATCAAGACAAGTAGTTTCATTATCTCCCACCTTGGGGCAACTTCTGCTCAAAGAATCTCTTCGTGCTACATATCTGTTTAATACATGCGAGCTTCTCGTGACTGTAAAATTGAAGAGGCGGGAGCTCAAGCAGGTATCGACAACCGCTCTGAATTACATTTTGCTATGGAAAGTCCCAGGGGATTTATGAGCCCAGCAACTATCCTCCTACCAGTACATCACTCTTTTCCTGCATGGCTTTCAGATCACACTACAGACAATGCGGATAAGGAAGCAGGTAACAACAATGTGACCAGGCGGTACTCACAAATCCCATGACTGCCCTGGGACTTCTGCTAAGTGCTTATTATTATTACCTCTTACCAGTCAGGGAAACCTCTGGTCCGAGTAACAGAACACCCAAAGACTAGCAGAAACTTTTCTCTTAGGGCCAGGGTCCCTTTGGATGTAGCAGTTCAGCTTCGTCATTGGATATTCCATCATTCCTAGTGTGTGCAATTTTGTTGGGAAACTCATTACCTCCTCACTGTAAACCGCAGCTATAACTGTAACACTCAAAGCAGAAAATAAAAGAAATAACATTTTGCATAAATCCCCAATCAGAACTTCTGGTCAGATTTTTTTTTTTTTTTTTTTTTTTTTTGAGACAGGTTTCTCTGTGTAGCCCTGGCTGTCCTGGAACTCACTCTGTAGATCAGGCCAGCCTCGAACTCAGAAATCCACCTGCTTCTGCCTCCCAAGGGCTGGGATTACAGGCATGTGCCACCACTGCCTGGCTCTGGTCAGAATTTTAATTGGTCAGAATCTGTCTACATGTCAGCTTCTGATCAAGTCACCGACTTAGAGCAAATATGATACACTCCAGGACAGCTGCATCAGCAGGTGGAGAAGCAGGTTGTATTTGGTGTGGAGCATAACTCTTTGATGGGCCACTGGCAGTGTCTGCCACAGGCCTATTGTGTGATCGATAAATCAGAGGTCCCAAGAGGGTGAGATGTTCAAGGTCATCTATGCTGCAGAGGGTGGAGGCAGGATTCGAGTCAACACTGAGAGGTTCCAGATCAAGAACCTTTCCCCAGTGCCATGGTAACAGGCAAGGAGGTAACCCTTGAACTCATTTCGTGTGCATTCCTGTATCTTCCAACGGAACTCTGCCTGGTCACCACCAATCAAGGGTGAGCCGCCACACTTGGTGACCAGATGGCCCTCTGATCAGCAGATGCAGGTGATCAGAGTAGGACTTCCGTATTGTAATCTGCGGCTACTCAGATGTATCTCAGCTTCCTTCATCACGTGGCCACTGACACCCAGCTGTTAAAAGGAATGCCTCCCCTTCCCCCCTCCCCCCCCCCCCAGTTTGCACTGAGCCATTTTTTACGACATCCAGCGAACAGGAGAAAACTGCTACAAGGACCATTTATAGACTTAATCTTAGGGCCTGTGATGATATAAATGTTTAATGCTTTTCCCAGGTGTGGGCTGCTGGAAGCGGTGTGCATAAGCCTAGCATTGACAAAGGCCTGCATAGGAGGGTCAGAGTCGCACCAAGAGCAGGAACAGCTCTGGCTATGGAAGCACATCCCTCTCTGATGTTTGCCTACTGCAGGATCCCCAAGCCTGGACCTCTTCTCTTTGGGCTTTTCCCACACTCCTTGTTCTGCTCATCAACACCTTGAAAGAAAAGAACTAATTCTCACCCTATGTTTGTTTCTTTTGCGGTGTCTAAGATCTGGTACAAAATAGGCACTCAGAAAGCCCACACAAGAACGGATGAATGACTGGATGATAATGAATGAATAGATGAGTGAGTAAATGAATGAATGATGTGAACAGGTAGCTCTCCTTTGATAGAGGAGAAGCATCGGGATCCCACATTCCCATCGGGTCTTATACAAATGAAAGGACAGTTGACGTGTTACCGGGATCTTCCATTTCACAGTCTACCCATGACCAACCTTTCGTCAGAACTGAAGGCATGAAAGAAAATGTAGCACGTAAACACCTGAGATCGCAAGCTGAATGAAGCTGTCCCCGGGGAAGCTGGTCCCGTGCAGCGGGAACATTCTGGGGAAACGAACCTGGGCTAGATATTTTAAAGCCATGAAGAGATGCTGAGGTGTTCTCAGGCCATCTGTGTCTCATATTAGAACATCTGTGTCTCCGGTCAGTACGTTCTGGTCACGATAAAGTAAGTGATGGCACAGGCAGAAGGGATTCCAGCTGTGGACGTCCAAGTCCCCTGCCTTGGCCAACTTGAAGCCTGTGGTGCTGGTTTACGGCATGAGATGCAGTCTGCTCTGTACCACTGTGGGAAGCCTCGTGGCTAAGTCAAAATTTGCCAAAGGGGAAAAAAAGGGAGGGGGAGAGAAAGGGAAAAGAAGGGGTAGAAAGTCTCATTTCTCCCATGCCTCCCTGCCAAGGATCTGTGCTTCGTCCTGGTGTTACGCAGTTTCACACAGACGCTTCTGGAGGAGATGGTAATGTCACATGTGTCCATGGTCATGCACTTGAGAGAAGGGGGCAGTCGTTGTGAGGAAAAACCTGTAGTTCAGCATACAAACGAGTGTTTCTGAAGTCGCACAGAGATGACTCCAGGCTATGTACGGGCTATGTAGGGATATTGTGAAAAACTATCTAGCTAACTTTCTTTAAAAAGAAGGAGACTACAACTTCACCCGAAAGCAAAGAAGTGCAAAATAAGACAAGATGTCAGTTGCCTGTTGCCTGATAAACAACTTTAGATTTAGAAGAATATAAGACCCGTGCTGAAGAGGTGGCACCCAGGAGCATCCAGAGCTGGCCCACAGACCTGGGAATGTAAACGCCTTTGGGGAATTAATGACACCAAAGATTTTTTTAAAGAGTGTCCAAGATTGCTGGCAGTGGGGGCTGGAGAAATGGCTCATCGGTTAGGAGCACTGACTGCTCTTCTGAAGGTCCTGAGTTCAAATCCCAGCACCCACATGGTGGCTCATAACCATCTGTAATGAGATCTAATGCCCTCTTCTGGTGTGTCTGAAGACAGTGACAGTGTACTTACATATAATAATAAATAAACCTTTAAAAAAAAAAGATTGCCGGCAGTGGTAGTACTCACCTTTAATCCCAGCACTTGGGAGGCAGAGGCAGGCGGATTTCTGAGTTCAAGGCCAGCCTGGTCTACAGAGTGAGAAACCCTGCCTCGGAAAACCAAAAAAAAAAAAAAAAAAAGAGTGTTCAAGATCTTTGACAGAATGCTTTTATTTATTAGCATGTACATTGGGAAAATGTCGTTTAAAAGAAAAGAAGATAAAACTTCAATAACCTATGACAATTTAAAATTAAAACATCTAGACAAACACACACACACACACACACACACACACACACACAGACACACGGCAATGGGCAAAAAGACATCTTTTTGATGGTGCTGTGCTTACGTCAGTCAGGGGCAGAGCAGATGCCAGTCCTTTGTCCACCCTAGCTCGATGCCTGGCTCGGTGGCCAATGCTGTCTTATGCCTAGGAAATCATAAAAATCCAATCAAATCCAGGCAGCTCAGCGGGGGAGGAGGGGGAGCCAGAGACCTGCAGTCCACCATGGGCCCACCCGCTGTGCGTGAGTCTGTGGTGTTCCAATGGGAAGAAGGGAGAAGTGGAGCAGCTGGAGCACCATGAAGAGAGATACAACTGGAGACTCCAGGGTGAGGAGGAGTAGCCTATGAGTGGCCAGGCACGCCACCTACGGCCATCATGAAGTCCCAGCCCAGGCTGCCTCTGGGAGCCAGGTTTGGGCTATGGCCGTGCAGCGGTGGGGGTCAATATCAATGTCCACATGTTAGCACTGGAGAACACGGGGGTGTCCCTGATCAGAATAGCTGCGGGGACCACATAGGTGTCCAAGGGCTATGCATAGCTGGTCCTGCCCCTCACTGTGGCGCTCTATAGAGCTGGCCCTGTCCCTCGACCCAGGAATCATAGTGGCCGGTCCTGGTTGTGGGGGAGTGCAGGTAAACCAACCCGGGAGGCTTGAGCGAGGGAGAGCTGGCGCCACTGACCCTCTCCTGTGGGGCAGCCTGGGGTGGGGGGGCCCTCTGCCCCCTCTCCACCTGAGGCAGTTGGGAGAGCTGAGCTGGGATCATGAGAGCAGATTAGCTGGTCCTGCTCCTCATTGGCACTTGGGACAGCGGGCCCTGCACCTATTCTAGACATCACAGTAGAGCTGGGCCCGAGTGGAGGGGGTGGAGTTGAGCAGGCCCCAAGGGTGCGAGTTTGGGAGAGCTGGCCCTGACACTTGTCTGGTGTGAGGTGGCCTGAGTGCAGGGGTGATACCCTCCCCCTCCCTACCCAGCTCCCTACAGTAGCCAAGAGAGCAGTCTCTGGGGTCAGGGGAGTATGTGTGAGCTGGCCCTCTCCACTCACTGACGGTACCACTCGAAAGCCAGATTGTACCTCACCTGGAAAACACAGTAGGGCTGGCCCTGATGGAGAAGGCATGAGTGAGCCAGCCCTTAGAGTGTGGGATCTGAAGAGCTGGCCCAGCCCCTCACAGGCTGTGGCACTTAGGAGAGTGGGTCCCGAATCTTGACTGGGCAGCCCAGCAGAGCTGGCTCTGGAGGCACAGGCGGGTCCCGAGGGCATGAGAGCAGGAGAGCTGACCCTGACACCTGCCTAGGGCAGCACTGGGTGGTGGCCTACCCCAGCAGAGCTGGAGAGCTCACCCTGCTGTGCAGATAAGAGGGGGCTGTGGAAGGGGGGGGGAGCTGGCCAGCTCAGTTTCCACCCAGCCCAGATCCAGGGCTCTGAATCGGCCCACCCCCAAATCTATATCATCTGTGAATTGTTGGGATGCATGAGAGCGCCCAGTCTTGCTGATCCAAAGCAGCAGGAGCTCCATGACACAGGGCAGCAACAGGATAACCGGGAGGAGTCCCAATGCGGATCTGGTACGGATGCTGTCACAGAAGCCAGAGATCTCAGAGCAGACCAGTGACTCCTTACAATGAACATTTGCAAGTGCAGGTGGGACAGGGGGATAGACTATGACATACCACAGCTTCCATGATTAAATGTTTCCTTCGATGATGAAATGTTTGTCTGTTTGTGTGAGTTCCATTTGGTCGGGGAGGTCGCAAGAGCAAAGCAGGGAGATGCGGGGATGGGGAGGTGAGCAGGGCTGCGGTGCATGATGGGAAACTCACGGAGAATTAATAAAAAGTTTAAAAAAAAAAACACTAGCCAGGTGTACTGGCACTCACTTGTGTTCCCAGCACCCAGGGCACTGAGGCAGGAGGATAAACCTGAGTTTGAGGCTCACCTGGCATACGGTATTTCATATATGTGAGTGTCTCAGAAGAAGAGGGAGAAGGAAAGAAAGAAAAATGAAATTTAAGGCAACTTAAACCTTCAGTAAGATGTCACGGGTGACACAGCCAAATAATGTCACAAAAATGAATGTGACCTGTATAAAGTATTAATCACATAGTATGAAGCAATCTCCGGTATGAAGCTGTATATGTAGCATGATCTAAATCTAGTAAAAGTACAACTTGAACAAGAAAGAGATTCCCCCCAAAGGTGAGAACTGAGTGCTGGAATTGGAGGCCCCGTGATTCCAGGGCTGTGATCACAGTCACCAGCAACAGATTCTTAGCACCGTACGATTCAAGGGATGGAGGGAGTGGACTGTAGCTTTGATAGACAGCAAAGAACAAAGCTGTGGGTGTCTACATCGCCCAGTGTCTATGTCATGAGTAATAAATAAGGTGAACCGAAACAGGCACACGTCTGACACCTGTCCCCTCCTGCCCTCCCTCCCCAGAACGTGGTCCAGTCTCTGCTGGAATGGCAGCAGCGTGAGCCAACACATCCATGTGGTCACAGAATGGGCGTGGCAAAGACACACCCCATGGATGAGCTTCGTGAAACACCAGCCGCACAGCGCAAGAGAGACCCACCTCTTCTGGCTCAGCCCTCAGACAACGAATCTGGAAATGTTAGCAGGCAGATGAGATAGAAAAGGTCAAGAGGTCACCTGGAAAGCTGCCCGACAACCGCCTAGGGCGGGATTGAAGTCTTTGCTCACGAGCAATGTGAGTTTGGCACATACGATAGCTCTGTGTAAATCTAGATGGCTGTCAGTGAAGGCAGGGGTCCCTGGGTGGGAGAAACCATTTTGAGGATTTAAATCTCCACATTCTTGCCTTGTGAGCCACATGTTTAGGGTGGTATGTCTGTAGACTTGCCATTGACCAAAGACATCTCTCTACCTGGTGCTGGAGGCTCTGTCTCCTCCTCTGTAAAATGGGTACAAGGTTCCTGGCTCATCACCACTCATCTACCTAGTCCACCACTACCTAGTCCTCTTGCTCTATTCATACTTGGCCAGGAGTGTCCTCTTTCTCTCAATAATAAGACAATGAATGACAAGGGTGTTAGGAGTCTATGAATTCCAATCTACATCCCTTTGATGAGTTGCTTTTAGAGCAGCAGTTCTCAACTTTCCTAACGCTACAACCCTCTAATACAGTTCCCCATGTTGTGGTGACCCCCCCCATCACAAAATTATTTTTAATACTATGTCGTAACTGTAATTTTGCTACCGTGATGATTCATGATGTAAATATCTGATCTGCAGGATATCTGACACACAACCTCAGTGAAAAGGTCATTCGATCCTCCAAGGAGTTGTGAACTGCTGTTTCAGACCCTGAGTGCAGGTCCAACATAGAAAGAATATGAAACAGGTCACTGGAAGGGCCCACAGTTTGTACCCAGGCAGGTCTAGAATTCTGTATCACTTAACATGGTGTTCCTCTACCATCCGCCACGTATAAAGCACCAAGGTACTGCTAAAGGCCTAGCCACAGACAAGGTATCAGGGGTCCTAGTCTGCCTGGAGCTTAGGGCACACTGTGGGGAGTCAGACCAGAAAGTAGATTTCTATAACACGGTGTTGCTATTTGCTCTACCCGAACTGCACTAACCCTGTCTCCTCACGAGTGAAGTGTGGATTACAATAGCTCCTAGTAGAGAGCCTGCTGAAAAGCTAAAGCAGACTGTTTTGGGGTGAGCATTGAAAACAGCACTTAGCACGTGCGTGCACTGTGCAAGTGCTTGCACCATGTCGGTTGTTTAACATTAGTGTCGCTATTGCTATAGCCATTCGCATTGGCATTGCCGTTAAGCGATGGCCCCTGGGGAACTGGGCACTGGTGGCGCATACCTTTCACCCCAGCACTAGGGAGGTAGAGGCAAGCAGATCTCCAAGTCCGAAGTCAGTCAGGTCTTACAGAAGGAATTCCAGGACAGCAGGACTACATGGAGAAGCCGGGTCTGGAAAAAACAAACAACAAACAAACAATACAACACATTTTTGAGTCCAAGTCCAGCCTGTTCTACAGAGTGAATTTCAGAACAGCCAAAGCACTAAGGACACAGAGCAAAGACCCTCGTGCAGCCAGGAGGTGGGAAAGGGAGGACAACACTCCCTGCAGAGGGTGACTGCGAGCAGAAATGCAGCTAGGAGGTCACTTAGCGAGAAGAGCCTGAGCAGAGCCCGGAACTGGGCAATGGTGGGCACGTGCCGCCAACTTCTCAGAGCCCGGCTTGTTGGAACACAGCTAGAGGGAGGAGATGAGAACCAAGGAGGAGGTTTGAATGTGACCTCGGCATCACTGAGGGCTCGAGATAGGACAGTGTAACATCACATCCTTACAGGGAAAGGGTTGAGAGGGGCTGGCTGGAAGGATGGGTGGCGGCCGCCATCAGTGGGAAGAAAGACAGGCCCCCACACCAATGCTTAGGGGACAAGTGGACATTAATGAGCAGGTCCCAGAGACTTGGAGGCTTTAGGCCGGAACACCTAGCATCCAAAAGGAGGAAGAAGGTAAGCAGGCCAGGTGACGGAGGCTGGAGTCATAGAACATTGGCTTTAAAGGGTTTTAAATGTCTCATATTTCAGGTCTGGTAATGGAGGCCCTGAACTATTTAATTATCTGGGAGTCCCAGAGACCTGGTTCAGGGTGGGTGCTCAGCGAATGTGTTCTTGACTCTGGCCCCGCCCAGCTCCCAGCCATTGCTCCGGACTGAGCCCCTGCCAAGGTCTGTACCACAGAAAACCAAACCGCAGTGGGTTTCCAGAAATGCGGAAAACATCCCGCAGGAATCTGTCGGTCCCCATGGCTCTCCTGGCAGGAGGAAGCCGGGCTGGTGAGCACTGGTCAGGGATGGAGGCCATGGTTGCCCAGGATACCGCATGGGGCCCATGGGGAATGCTGGGAAGAGGGCCTAAGGATAGAAAAGCTGGCCGGGAGCCCAGGCCTACAAAGGACACTCTCGCAGCCTCTGAGCTACAAGGTAAGGCCAGAATAGGAGTGTGACGGCCACGAAAAGTCACAGTCGAGTCTCACGCCTCCTTATCCCAGCATGGACACACACACACACACACACACACACACACACACACACCCCTCTTCAAAATTTACCCAGCTAGGTACTGGGTACCAGGATGTTTATCCTTTGTAGACACAATGTCTCCCACAATCCTCATATGGCTCTCAACATGAAATGACCGACATATAAGAAACAGAGACTCGGAGGGATGAGCCCCCTCACCCTAGACCTCACAGCCAGTGGGGAGGGTTTGGGGATTCGAACCTGGTATTTGGGATTTCGAAGCCTTTAATTTTAACCGCCAGTCTAAAATCCTTAGAGCCTGGAGCCAGTGGCCCTGAGGTCAACTCAACATGCACACATGTTTTATTTGGCCCCAACACTGTTTTAAAAAGGGGGAAATTTCACATAAAAATCCAGATTTCCGTCTTCTCTTTAGAAACCAGATCTGGCCCACATTTCCGGAGGGCCACTATTGGCTAGGCTGAGTAGCAGCTGCCCCTTACACTAGGTTATGCTTTTCCCATCTAGCCCCGGCCCCAGCCCCAACCCCAGCACCTCCTTGATGTCCCTGGCCTGCCTCTTGAAGGCATGAGAATGTAGGCTACAAGACCTGGGGGAGCCCCCAGGAAAGAAAACCCAAATTCCAGTGAATCTCATCTCCTTTCCTAGCATTGTTCTGTCTTTCTCTGTGTGTGTGTGTCTCTCTCTGTTTCTCTCTCTGTGTGTCTCTGTCTGTCTGTCTGTCTGTCTGTCTGTCTGTCTCTCTCTCTCTCTCTCTCTCTCTCTCACACACACACACACACACACACACACACACACCAGTGGCTTCCTCTTCCCAAGCTTCCATTCCTGGTCTTTAGACAGACGTTCTAATTTTCTTCTCTGTTGCTGTGGTAAACACCATGACCAAAATCAACTTGGGAAGGGAAGAGTTGCTTTCATTTTACAGGTCCATCATCGAAGGATGCCAAGGTGAGGCAAAACCACAAAGAAATGCTGCTCCCAAGCTCATCTTCAGCTCCGTTTCTCAAGCGGGGGCCCCCAGGCTTAAGAAAGCCTAGGGACAGCACCGCCCACAGTGGGCTAGGCCCTCCTCTCCCAATGAGCAGCGAAGAAAATGCCCTGAAGATAAAACACGGGCCAGTCTGACGGAGGAGGCAATCTCTCATTTGAGAAGTAGAGGTCTCAAGAGAACAATCTCAGAGAGGTGCACAGAGGATTATCTGAGCCCCCAAATTCTGGGTTGGAGCCCCATATACCCACCTCTCTCCTCCCCTTTCTACCAAACATAACAGCTCGTGCCAGGTTGATGAGTGGCTTGAACTGGGTGAAGCCTCCCTTGAGAGTAATTCTTTAAAAAAAGGCTCTCAAGCTTGAATTTGCTGATTTCTCCCACATCTGTCGTCTCTTCAGAATGCACGTTCTGTGAGGGTGATGACCGTGTTTTCAGCATGTGTGTCTCAAGCACTCACCACAGACTGGAACAACCCTCGGGGAGGCTGGCCCGACCTCAGCCCTCAGCCCTCGGCCCTCTGCTCTTGGCTGCCTATACTTGACTCTCACACATCCTTAGGCTTTGAATACCATCTCTATATACCAGTGGCTCCCAAACACATACCCTGAGCCCAGACCTGCTGCTGACCCGGGACCCCATTGACCTGTGTACACGGCATGGTGACTACGCATGAGCAAGAATCTCAGATTCAACCAGCCAAACCTGAACTCCAAAGGTCCCTAGACCAGGCTCCACCCATAGTCCTCCCTTTCTCAGGAGATGGCATCATCCCTCTGGCTCCTCAGGCATCAACCAAGGAAGTCATTCCTGAGGCCTCGCTTACTGACGAGCTCCGATAGCTCTTGACACTTACAGCCCAACCACTCTGGACCAGCCCAGCATCACCTCCTCCCTGATTACTCAGATAACTTTCCCCCATTTCTGTATCTTCCGACGGGTTGTTCTCTACATAAGACTTGGAGGGGTCCTTCAAAACTCCATAGTGGCACATGCCTTTAATCCCAGCGCTTAGGAGGCAGAGACAGGCAGAACTTTGAGTTCCAGACCAAAGTCTGGAACTGGTCTACAGAGTGAGTTCTAGACAGCCAAGGCTACACAGAGAAACCCTGTCTCAAAAGAAAATTAATTAAATGAAATAAATGGAGCGCACGTCTCTGCTCCAGTCCCTGGCACGGTGACCGTCATATTCAGAGCAAAGGCCCAAGCTCTGCACAACAGGCTTGGCCTCGCCACCCTCATATGTAGTCGCTCCTTTTCCTTGAAGGGTCAGCGTCACTAGGCAGGTCGTCACATTAGAAAGGACTAGAACTCAGGTCTGGTTTGATTGCAAGGCTCTTTGTCCTTCCGCTCAAATGCCCAACTTTCCAGCAAGTCTCACTGGTGTCCCAGAACTGCAGCTTCCTTGTAGAAAATGAAGACAGATCCTCCACCGCCATGGATGGCGATTTTTCTAAGACCACACCCAACGTTTGCTGCCTTGAGGACAGACTTGAGTAGGAATGGCATTTCAGCCACTTCTCCATTCCTGAGTAAAGAAGGGTCCCCTGGGGAGGCAGATTAGCACGTAGCAGGATGGGTCGGTCAGGTATACGGAAAGTAGGGGAGATGATATGGGAAGGTGAGCGGAGAGTTGGGAGTAGATGGTGGTCGAGGAGACAGGTGGCTGGAACCAGGGAGAAAGTGGGCGGGTGGAAGGTTGCTGGGTGGGTGGTTAGAAGGATAGTGGGATGGGTGGATAGATGGATGGACAGACAGATAAATAGGTGGGCAGATAGGTGTGCGGAGGAGTGGAAGACTGAAGAAATAAACTGAAGAATTAATTAACGTTTGAACCGAAAGAGTCAGAACGGGAGAGAACATTGTCCTGGAGGCCTGCTTTAGAGATGGAGGACTGAGATCATGTCGGCCAGCCGAGCCAGTAGCCTGAGAGGGTTAGTGAAGCAGGGGACAGAGCCCAGACTCTAGGACCAGACAGACTTGGCTTCGAGCCTTGTCACTTCGACTAGCTGCATGGCGCTAAGTCCAAGCATCCTTGGGCCTTGGGGGATAATATAGTCGCCCTCTCTGCAGCCATTGTGACCAGTAAATGAGAGATCATATTGGCCAGTTTTAAAGTGCCCTGGCACACAGTAGGTGCGCAATGATGGTACTGCTGCGGTTTTTGCAAAGCCTAAGCCAGAGAGTGGCCTTGGCCAGGTTTGGCACCTCGGTGCAACTCCCTGTGTTGAGGCTGCCCAGCAGCTTTGATGAGGGGGGGGCCAACAGCCCAGGCCAGAGGCTCTGTCTGTATCTACTGCTCTCTGGGCCATCAGCGGAGTGGTCCAGCTGGCAGACGCCTTAACCAAGAGCACAGGTCGGGCTGGCTGGGCCTAGGTGCAGGTGGGCCTGGCTCTATCCCTCCCTGACCGGTTCGGAGGGCCTTTTCTGGGGACCAGCCACCTGCCCTGCTCCACCCAGAGAACTTGGCCTGGAGGTCCAGAGCCCCAACTTCTCAGGAAACTTGCAGACAGGAGAAACTTTCCATCCACACTGCAGGAATTTTGTGCAGAAAGGAAGGGGGAAAAAAAACTAAAGCCCTTCATCCTTTGGCCTCGAAGAGAATATTTCTTTTATGTGAAACTGGCAGGGAGAAAAGTTCGAGATTCTTTCTCCTTTGCCTAATTGATATCAACATGAAATATTCTAGTGTTGTTTTAATAAGACTCGGTTTTCCAGCAAGAGTGAGGGGGAAGCGCTTCTGGATCAGAATATTTTTAGCAAAAATATTTTGCTTGAATCCTCCCTGCAGGCCCCCCCTCCTTTTCCTGCCCTGGCTTCAAAGGCACAGCAGTGTGTTCTGGGGTGCTGCACCCACACTCCACAGCCCCCTCCCCTGCACGGCAGGCTGGCCGGCTGGCCAGCCAGGAGTGCCGAGCCAGGAAGCTATTTTTTCCAGAAGCGGCATCTGGCTCCTTGGCAGCCACACAAGCAGTTGTGTTGGCAGCAAGGCTGGCCGGGGTCTGTCGTGTTTAGGCTGCTGCCTGGCTCACACCCGCAGACACCATGTTCTCTCTCCACATCCGGGAACCTTCCTGCCCTACCCCGCCCCCCCCCCCGCCCCAACCTCACAAGGGTGGGGGTGCCTCAGAGCACCCTAGCACTCTGCCTCTCGACTCCCAACAGGACTTGGCCCCAGAGACCTACCTGAGTTCTAGCTCTAGCCAACTCGACTCTTGGCAGGTGTTTTAAACTTCCTGAGTCCTCTGTTTCCCCTAGTGGGAAATAGGATCATTGCCACAGCCTGCCTGTCTGGTTTGACCCCTACCTGACTTTACAAGATTCTCATAGCACATGAAACCATTAAAAGCATGATCTCCTGAGCAGCGTCCAGAGTCTTTGCAATCCCGGGGAACTTTGTAGTGGCCGCATGCAATCTCCTAATGCACCCAACACCTAAAAAGCCCACAACTCATCCTGTTCGACTCACTCCCCAAAAGCCATCTTCTTTAGGACAGTTTCCCCGAGCTCTAGCAGCCCCCCACCCCCGACCAGCTATGCCAGCTCCCGGGTCCAGCCATGACAGCTACTGGAGCCTTTCTATAGAGCACCCACAGCACAGTGCTCTGTACATTTGACATTCTCCCATCTAGAGGCTTCATAAGAGACGAGACATCATCTGTCCATCCAAGCACACGCACAGGGTTTCTCAGACAACTGCGGGTAGATGAGGACTGTGCCAGCCAGCCCACCTTGAATGCCTCACGGTTCCCTTGTGAGCAGCCCTTGGGTGTTAGCATGCCCCCAGATGACCCTCGGGGAAGAGGAGAAAGGTCGCTAATGTTAACATGTCCTAGGAACCCGACATTTCAGAGCCCGCTGCAACCCTGCAAGGCAGCCATCATTAGCACTGATTTGCAAGTGCAGGAGCAGAGACACTGAAGGGCCACCCGTTGCAGCACAGCCGGGATATGACAGGCTCTGTCTAGCTGCACTGCCCTCTTTTCCTCCCCATGTCGAGTGCCATAATAGCTTGAAATGACAGCGGGGTACTGTGATGAAATCTTGGTGACAGCTCCCATTGTGGAGCCCTTTGTACGTGAGCTGGGCACTTACATCCGCCGTCTCACCAGACTTTTTCCAAAGCAGCCTTTAAAGGAGATGGTGGTCACTAAACCCCATTATACAGATGAAAACACTGAGGCTCGCAAGGCTAAAGCAGCTCCCCTGGCACACAGAGGGCAAGGGAGCTGTCTAAGTGGGAATGGGCTCCATTCCCCAGCAGAGATAATGTTTGTCTTCATCTGTTTTCTGCTGGTGTAACTGAACATAACAGGTAGGGAAATTAATAAACCATAGAGGTTTATGGGGTGTACCATTCTGAAAGCTGGGAAAGCCAAGAGGGCAGCGCCAACCTTGTCTCGGTGTCTGCTTAGTGTCTGCCTGTCTCGAGACGATGGTAACCCAGGGCCCCACAGGGTGAGGCAGGGGGATGTGCCACGCCCGAGAGCCACTGTCACAACCAAGCCACTCCCTCAACCACCTGTCACCCACTCTAATCTATGCATTTGACCCTGTCACTTAGAAAGGGTCCCACCACGAACACCATTGACATAGGGGTTTGGAGATGACATTTTCAGCAGGAGAGATTGGAGGGACCCTGTCAAACCATCCTAACGCATCACAACTGGTCAATGCATGGGTGGGTGGAGAGTGGGTGGACGGAGGGAGGAGTGGGTGTGTAGAGGACGGATGGATAAATGAATAGATGGATCCAGGGCTAGAATGTGAATCTCGATAACCCTGGAGACAGCAAGGGCCAAGGCCTCCGGTTAGCCTTTATTTTCCTCCCAGGACTGACCCATGTGCATGTTCAGATTCCAGCTACTAGGTGCGTGACCTTCTCCAGGAAGCAGCCCAATAGCGAAGGCAGGGCCACTAGTCCGTGAAAGGCTGCCTCCCCTCCTTGCCACTCATGGAGGGACCAGGCGTCACAAATGACAACCACTGCTGTTCAAATCTGTGCTCCCAGCACCTTCTCTGTGCCACCACAGACTCCAGCTCTACACCCCCCGGAGACATCAGAATGACACTCTTGGCAAGCACCCCAATACTCAGATGTCCCCTGTGAGCTGACCATAGTCAAGAAGCGCAGTCTCATGTGTCTGCTATTCCGTCATCTCCCGTGGCTCAAGCCTCACTTGCCTGCCCCACGGACCGGGCCCCCGGCATCCTAGGCGGCATGGCCACAGACTGTTCCTTGGGGTGTGGGTGCACTATCAGCTCGAGTCTTCAGGCAGTCCGTGTTTACAGCCTTCCCCAAAGCCTTTCATAGGCTTCAGCTGAGGCCTGGGGCAGAATTGGAACTCTACCTCTTCCCAGAGCAGTAAGTGGGTAAGTCACTCCAGGCAGAGCACAAATAAATGTAGTTGGAGAGGACTGTGGCTTCCAGAGGATGGGTACACACACACACACACACACACACACACACACACACACACAGAGAGAGAGAGAGAGAGAGACAGAGACAGAGACAGAGACAGAGAGACAGAGAGACAGAGACAGAGAGAATCTTCCCCAGTTCCCTACTTAGTACCAAATGCCTAGTAAAATTCCCCCATCTACCTGTTTTATGGGCAGAGGCTGCCAGGCCTGCTGCACGCCCTCCGTGCCTGCTGTTGCTGGGCAGGTGAGTCTGGGAGAGCCGCTGGGCTCCGCCCATGCCTTCCCTTCTCCCCCAGCCCTCAGACAGGCAGCCAGCTGTGTAGCAGACATTCCTAGGCCTGCTCATTGATATTCAGGAATGGAACTTGAGCCGCTGCTGGTGCCCAGCCTCAGCCTGGCTCTTACACCCATACTGGGAAAGCCTAAACACTCTCTCCAGCCAGAAAGAGCATCCCAGGCCACCGACACCAGAACTGTATATCTGGGGGGGGAAACTGAGGCCTTGAAGAGGACCCCGGGGGGGGGCACTCAGGAGTGCTATACTCTGAGGAACTGACTGAGGTCTCCCGGACACACTGCTCAAAGCTCAGTCTCCACCCTGAGCTGCGAAGTGTCCCACAGCTTCCTCCCCTTCCAGGTGCGTCTCCGTCCATCCAGCAAAACACTGCTCTCTGGAGGAGAGCCCTGCTATGAGGGAGGGAGGGGGGCCTGGATCCCAGCCCTCCCACACCATCTCAGCAGGGACAGGACACTCCTCCCTCCCAGCCCATTTGCCAAGCCCCCACCTCCCACCTCTGGGATTTGCAGATGGGTTTGTTTTTCCTTGAGGTGTGAAAGGACCTTTGCAGGGGCCTCCCCTCCTGGCAACTGGCAGGAGCCAGACACAAACTCTCAGCCCCCCCAGGAGAAGGCCCCCTGACCCAGGGGTCATGGGGTGGAGGGAAGCTGATACCCTCCAAGATCCAGCTGGGAATGGCCAAGGGGGGGGGAACACTCCAAGGACCCAGGCTCTCACCCAGGAGGTGGCAAAAAGCCCCCTCCACAGCCTGCTTGTAACAAACACTGCCTACCACACCTCCTTGTTCCCGATGGGCACACACTTGCGGGCCTCAGCTGACTTCTGTTAGGTCCAAGTATCCAGCATCAAGGCTGGCACCGCAGTGAAGCCTCCCATCCCTGAGGGTGGCCGGTCCCCTGGGCATCTTTCTATAAACACAGGCAGATTGCTTAAGTTCCACAGTCCGGCTTCCAGCCCTCCTGGCTCTTCCCCTCGGGCTATGTCTCTGTCTCCCTTAGACCAAGATCTCAGTTTGCCCCGTTTGGAGGGTAGTGAGTTGGTCATCTCATCTCAGGTCCACAGTGAGCCCTCAAAGGTTGCTCTTTACCTACTAGCCCCCCTGTTCCTGGAGAGTCACGGATGATGCAGATACCCACGGTTTCCAAAGGAGTCAGGAACGTGGCCAACGCTTTCCAGCAGGCAATCTATCAGACACCCCCCCCAGGAGTCTAGAGGGTCCTCCACTCCTGCTAGCTGGTGGCTGCACAGAACATTGTATTGATAAGATGACAGTTGTAACGGTGGCTCCCAGGAACTGGGTGCCCGCCCTGTGCTGAACACCCCATGTCACTAAGAGGCATTTTAGAGAGGAGGGGAAGCAGGCTGGAGGAAACCAGCGCAGGGAGCAGAGGGCATGGATGGCTCTTCACCCCCTATGCCCGTTCCCCGCGGCAGGAGACTCCACCTGGAGAAGTGGGACCCTTGATGAGGACCGAGTCTATGTGAACTCGGCCGCCTCCTCGCCGCACAGGAACACTGCTCCTCGAGTTCCCCCAGCCTCCTCCTGTGCTTAGAACTGTAGCCAGAGGTACCATCTGCCAATACTGAAGAAATATGCCAGGCAGCGGTTAGCTGCTGAATCTGGGTCCGGGTTCTGGTTTTGAATGCCAGTTCCTTCCCCACGAGTTCTTGGACCTCGTGTCGTCACGTCTTTATTTCATGCCTCAATTTTTCTCAGCTTTAAAATGGGAATAGTAACTGGTGACAGAGAAAGCACGTGTGAAATGCATAATCCGAGCAGCCACTCCGAGAAGCAGATGAGCAGCAGACACTTCTGGAACGCCTCCTGTGTGCCAGGCACGGAGCCCAGGACGTGGAACCCAGAGCTGAAGAGTGGATGAGAGGCACATGTGTGTTGACAGTCACAGGGACAAGGACACCTACTCCTGAGAACGCCGATTTCTTTGATGACTGTAGCTGAGATGTGTGTGAAAGCAACTATCCTTCACTCTCATGCCCCTGCCTCTGCACAGGCTGCTTCCTTGACTAGGGGTCCTTCCCTCGGTGCTTAACTGAGTGGCGTATAATCGGCCTATGACATCATCCACTCTGTGACGCTATTTCTCAGTTCCCAAAGCGGCATCAGGGCCTTCCGGCTTCCAAGGCGTGGGCGGTTTCTTCAGCATCTTGGACATGGGGTTTTCTAGTCATTATTCACACACAGATTCAGTCAATCAATGGAGACTCGCTCATTTAATGAGTTGCAATTCTCCATTCTAAGGAGCGTAATTGCAAATGATGGCCAAACGCTGGCTTCTGATTCACACCGAGGGAACCCAGCAGTCTTCTGTACTAGGCGGCACTGTGATTCACATCTCTATTTCGTGTGTAAATAAACTGAGGCCCAGAGAGGTATGAGGTTTGAGTTGCTTTCTCACAGCTAGAAAGTGGGGAAGGGGGGCTGGAGAGATGGCTCAGCGGTTAAGAGCACTGACTGCTCTTCCGAAGATTCTGAGTTCAAATCCCAGCAACCACATGGTGGCTCACAACCATCCGTAATGAGATCTGATGCCCTCTTCTGGTGTGTCTGAAGACAGATACAGTGTACTCACATCAATCAATCAATCAATCAATCAATCAATCAATCTACAAAAAAAGTGGGGAAGGCTGTGACCTGCCCCGCCCCTTCTGCCATTCTCTCCCCCTCTCTCTCTCTCTCTCTCTCTCTCTCTCTCTCTCTCTCTCTCTCTCCCTCTCCCTCTCTCTCTCTCTCTCTCTCCCTCCCTCCCTCCCTCCCTCCGTCCCTCCCTCCCTCCCTCCTGTCCATCTCTGTCTCTCTGTCTCTCTGTCTCTCTTCCTATCCCACCCCTTCTGCCATACTGTCTCTCTCTCCCTGCCCCGCCCCTTCCACCGTGCTGACCCTCCCAGGACTGGATTAATCACAGTGAAGGTTCTACAATATTTTTCTCAGGCACAGCCATGTTCTTTGAAGCTGAGCCACCAACTGGGTTTGCCTTCAGGTGGGGTCGTTCCCAGGACGTGAAACAATCAGAGCCCAATCCGGAGAATTCTGTTGCAAAGATGGTGCACCTTAGTCTTCTGTTGGGAATGCCGTGGAGTCAAAGGCCCATGCTCATCTTTGCAGCCCCACACCCACCCTCCCAAGAAGCGCCCGAGTGCAATGGTAGGAAAGGAAGAGGCCACTCGTGATTTCCATACTGGCCCTTCCATTGCCCAAGTCGAAGTCTACAAAGCTGCTGTAGAACAGGTTAGGGAGAGGGGTACTGCCAGCCCCAGGGCTATGATGGTGGCTGGAGAGCAGTGCTGGTCTGTCTACTTACCTACCACAGGATGCAGCTCCGGCCTGGTCCTCTTCCTTCCTACCACACTGCCCTTGGCCTTCGGCATGGGAGAGAAGCTGTCCTGACCCTTTGCCAACACAACCTAGAATAAGAGGGTTCAAGGCACTCTGTGCCCTGTGCTAGCTGGTCCTTTCTGCAATCGGAGGGAAAGGCCATCCAAACTAGTGAAAAGTCTCTCTCTTTGGCCTTCTTCCTCCTTCCCAGCATCCACCTGATGTGTTCAAACGTAGTCCTCTCTATAGATAGGATCCCGCACTTCCAAAAATTCCACTCCTCAAATCTGTGTCATCTCTCTTCATGTAAACTGTCACAGTGCACCTGTATTTGCTTATATCTAATAGAGTATGGTCTTCTTCCCGGCCAACGCTTCTCTACTTTATTCCTGACACATTTGTTTCATTTTATTGTGTTTATTTATTCACTTACTTTTGAGACAGAGTCTCACTCATTATGTAGTTCTGGCAGTCCTGGAATCCACCAGGTAGACCAGACTGGTTTAGAATCCACAGAGACCCACCTGCTTCTGCCTCCCAAGGGCTGGGATCAAAGGCGAGTGCCACACACCAGCTCCAACACATTTAATAAGGATATACTTTGTGGTTAATCTTGATCATTCGTTTTCTTTGACTACCAGGTGAGTGCCTAGGAGTCTAGTAAAGCACACTTCTGGGCATGTCTACAGGAGTGTCTCCAGAGGTCAATGGATGGAGAAAGACAGGTCTGAATGTGGGCAGCTCCATCCAGTAGGCCCAGATGGGATGATGGGAGAAAGGAGGAATCCTGGAGACGGGTGTGAACTCCCATGTCTGTGTTCCACTATGAGCCGAGCTCCTTTGCTCCACCACACGCCGCCCACCACAGTGTTCCGCCTCACCGCACACAGCCCCAGGAGCCACAGAGCCAAGTGAGATTTGCTGAGACCTCTGACGCCGTAAACCAACACAGGTCTTTCCTCTAGGTTGTTCTGTCAGACAGCTATCACAACCGTGAAAAGTAACACACATTCCCTGTACACATCTGATCGAGTACTAGACAGACAGTATCTGGTATGGCTCGGGTACAAAGTCCATCCAATAGCCCCACCCCCACCATCCGACATTAAGATTTGCATCCTTCTAGTTACTGTCTGAGTTTGCCTCCTGTAGCTGTGATAAAGACCATGGCCAAAAGCAACTTACAGGGGAAAGGGTTTGTTTTTGTCTTATAGCTTACAGCCCATTGTGAAAGTAGTCAGGGCAGGACTCAAGGCAGGAACCCGGAGAAAGGAACTGAAGCAGGGCGGCCCTCCCCCTCCCTCTCCCCTCCCTCTCCCGCACCAACCACTAATCAAGGAAGTGCCCCACAGACTTGCTAATGGGCTAATCTGACAGAGACGCTTCTCTTCTCTGAGGGTCTCTCCTAACAGATGACTCTAGCCTGTGTTGAGTTGAAAAAAAAAGAAAAGAAAGAAAGAAAGAAAGAAAGAAAGAAAGAAAGAAAAATCTAAGAAGCATAGCTATTTACTGTCCAAGAGACGTCCAAAAATAGAAACTTACAGAAACAAGCAGTTCGTACATTTTTGTTGCATAGCGTTCTGAGTGGTAAGATGTAGGCCTGGGCCATCCCGCACCAGCCTGTCTTGGGTGTGGCCCATTCTTTCGTCAGATGTATCCACACAGCATGCGCTACGCACGTAGGACTCACCGAAGAGCCACCTCAGTTGTCAGATCAGCTGAGTATCTGATCATGTGTGCGTCTCACACCTCATAATGGCTGCAAAGCACAAGACCAGTAATGATGGCGATTTTGCTATAATCCGTTGTTTTCATTGATCTACTATTATTAGTGATTGGTGTTTATCTCCTTTGTCATTTATAAGTTAAAATTTATTGCCTGGTGGTAGTGGGTACACACCTTTAAGCCCAGTACTCAGGAGGCAGAGTTAAGGGTTTCTCAGAGTTTGAGGCCAGCCTGGTCTATAGAGTGAGTTCCAGGACAGCCAGGGCTACACAGAGAAACCCTGTCTCAAAAAAAAAAAAAAAAATTACAGACTTATGCCATGGCACAGATGACTCTTCAAATGGGTAAGCCAAGTGAAGAGAATATGAACATGAAAAGAATATGGGATTCTTTCCTATAAAATTTCAGAAGTCACAAACTAAGGCCGAGGTTAAAGGCGCGGGCACCATACTCAAGGTCTTTGGATGAAATGTGATAGAACGATTTCTGTACCTTAATTGTAGCCATGGTTTCACAGCTGCATTTATCCAGGACTCAGCACACTGTGGACTTTAAGGGGAAGAAACTGACGGTGTGCTACTCATACCTCAGAAAGCTTGTTGACTTACGAAAAAAAAAGTTAGTGAAGGAATGAATGAGTGAATATGAATGAATGAATGAATGAATTGATGGATGGATGAATCAACCAATCAATGCTCTTAGTGCTTCTCCTCACAACTCCCCCCACTGGGGTCTTCAAATTCAAGGTAGAATCCTAACTGACATACTTGAAGCCTTCTTTTCCCTGAACCAGATAATTTCCCAGTGAGGCTAGGAATTGGTCTTAATTTTGGCACCTACTGTATGCCAAATGCCTCAAGTTTTCTCTTGCAAAAGCCTGTGGGGTGAGCAATGCTATTTCCATTTTAAACACTGAATCTCAGAGAGGTGGGAGACCTTTCCAGAACCCCTCTCCCCCCAAAGGTCAGAGCCAGGGTTTCAGTTCAGCTTCATCAGACTCTTAAGCTGTAATGCAGACTTCCTCCCCAATACCAGCCCCCGTAGAAACTGTATCGTTCGCATGTACGTGAGTGTGTACACACGTGTGTGTGTGTGTGTGTGTGTGTGTGTGTGTGGCCTCGTAGGTCTCTCGTCTTCTCATCTCTCGGGGAGAAAGTGTTGTTACGGCCAAAGAGAACAGATGTGGTTTTCATCGTGTCTGGATGTCAGGAGAGAACGTCAGGGAGAATCGGTAGCCAGGCCAGATGTTGTCTTTGGTCCCTTAAGGACTAAGAAATTATCCTATCTGGAGCCAGAAGTCCAGCCAGTGGTGTCCCTTTTGGGGTAAGAGAAGTTAAAGAAGACTCTATACTGACATGTGGGGCTGGGAGACAGGTGTGAACAGTGCCAGGGATGTGTTTATGTTAAAATGGATCTGGAGGGGCTTGTAAAGTGCTTACCACACAGCATGCAGACCTGACTTCTGATTACTGAGTTCAGTAATCACTAAAATCACTGGAGAGGCAGAGACAGGAGGATCCCTGGTGCTGCTGGCTAGCTCGAAGTCCAGCGAGAGATCCTGTCTTGGAAAACAAGTGGGGCCCCTGAGATGGCTCGTCAGGTGAGAGCATTTCTGTACAAGCCCAATGGCTTGAATCTGAATCCAGGAATCCACAGTATGAAGTGAGAACTGAGAGTTGTCCCCTGTCTTCCACGCATGGGCCACGGCACACCCACACTCACACATACACACACTCAATAAATAAAATACGGCGGAGTTGAGGAAGGACCTGAATTTGATCTCTGGCAACTGTAAGTGCATGCACACACGCATGTACAACACACACACACACACACACACACACACACACACACCAGACTTGAATGAGCATACAAAAGAGACCTTTACATTGTAAACTATGCCTTGAAATACAAGGAAGAGGGAGAAGGAAAGGAAAGGACACAGAAAACAGACACTTGAGCGTGCACATGCATGCAGAACTGGCTGGGGCCTCACCGAAGTCCAGCTTGTGGGCAGGGAGGAGAAGATACAGTGGAAGAAATGGAGGAAGTTGTCTGTACCACCTGCATAGCTCATGACAGGTTCCCTCTCTTCTGCTAGTCCTTTTCACAGAGACATCTTTGCTGGCTTGATTCCTCAGCCTGACATCGTCTACGGGTGCCCGGTGCGTCCAATCCCACAGCCATCCACCCATTCATTTGCTCGCCCTTCCATTGCTTCATGTCCACATGTCATGCACCCAGGCATCCAGCTGTGCATCCAGCTGTGCACTGCTCCATTCATATGACTGTTTCCATAGCAAGTCACCAACCATGCAGATATGCAGCCACCAGGTCTTCATCTAACTTCAGGTCTCATGACAACAGTGAGCTGCCCATCCACCACCTAGCCAGCCATGGGGTCTATCAACTCCCACTTTTATTGACCAACCAATCACCTACCCATATATATATATATATATATATATATATATATATATATATATATATATATCTCGTCCTATCCAAACATATACTCAACACACTCTCTGTCATACCCACAAGTCCAGTCTTCCACACATCCATTCAGACATCACATTCACTGTAGAGAAAAAGACACGTGCAGCGGAATGGTGAATTTCATGGGTCAATTTTTTTCAGGACACAGTACTGAGATATTTGGCCCAATACCAGTCCAGATGTTGCAGTGGATGGTTTTTTGGGCTTTTTGTTTTGGTAAAAATTCACACTTAGAAAAATAGATTTAAAGTAAAACTAATTGCCCTCCATCATGTATGTGAGCCTCCGTCAGTTGAAGGCCTTACGAGGGGGTCTAGTGGGAGGTGATATCCATGGTCCCCAATGAATAAAGGAATTCTCTAATCAGCCTCCAGGGTTCCACTAGAGTCCCATCAGCTCTTCCCTGGGTACAGTCTGCTAGTCTGGCCTGCAGACTTTGTCAATTGCCAATTCCATAATCAAGCAAACCCATCCTTTAAAATAAATCTACAAATCTATGTCTGTACATCTATGTCTGTGTGTGCTTCTACACCTTACATGTATATACAGCAAAGCCACCACCTCCAAACAGCCCACTGCATTCTCCTAGCAGAACTATGAGAGATTCTGTACCGCTACACAGAATGTATATATTTGGGTATTAAAAAATGTCAAATTTCTTCCCACAAGAACTTTGAGTTCTGTTAGCCTTGTAGAAGAGTCAACTCGTTTGTGTGGAACCGTGTTGTTACCTTTCAGTTGTATCGAGCTTCCGGTTGGAGAAGGATAGCCCAAACAATGAAAAGAGACAGAGGAGGGCACACTGGGGAACAACATCCCTGATGTGTGCCTCAGAGGTGACCCCCACCACCGGCAGAGGTCTCTGGGTTCGTGCAGTGTTTTCAAAGCTTTAGTAACTTGACGACCGAGAGAGGAAGGTGACTTATACAGGCCTCTACGTTTCTGGCTTGAGGGATGGATGCCCAGAAGTTCCCACTGCTGAGAGTAAGTAAAGTGGTAGCTGGGAGAGGAGGGAGGCCATGGGTAATGCTACCTTTTCTGGGGTGTAAGAGGATGAGGGGATCTGGCTCAAGGCTGAAGGACCAGAAGGCCAAGGTAGAAGCTTCACTCAGAAGGAAGAGGGAGATGGCGGCCTATGAGCCGAGGAACCGCAATCCATGGAGGAGCCCCGGCTCTCGCTCATGTGCTGAGGACCCCAGCTTCTGCTCAGAGCTGGATCCTGCTAAGGGACCCTCCTATAGTGCCTTCACTCCTCTGGAGCTCACAGGGGTTCCCAGCAGCAAAGGAGCCCCTTGAGGTTCATGCACAGATGGGAAATGGGGCCACCCCAGGCTCTGGCCAAAGGCTGGGCCCCAGAGCTCCAGCTGGAAACCCCATTTGGGGGCTGCAGGAGTGTGTTAAAATGCTCCCTGGGTGGCTCGGGCCAGGCATTTAGGAGTACAAACTGTTGTCTTGGCCATAAATCCCCTCGGCCATAAAGCACGCCCCCACACACACACCGCCCCGTGACCCCTGATTTGGTGTGAGAAACTGAGGGCAGGGCAGGGCAAGGTGATGACCTCCTGACTCTGGGGCCTCTGGCCTCCCAGGCCCCCGTTTCATTACTTTCTGGACCTCATGAGCCACTCAGGGCCCAACACCAAGAGGCACAGCTCTGCCTGGGAGTCAGCGACTAGACCAGACCCCCACAGTGCCCTGGTTCCCTCCAGCCACCACCTGGGTGTCCAATTCTGTCTAGTTCAGTTTCTCCAAGTATTTTATCTTTGAGAATCCCTACCCTGCTTGTGGAGAGGACTCTGGAGGTAATAGAAAAGGGACATTTTAGTGTCACGGAGAGGAAGAATTCATATTAGCACGCCACACCTCCGCTCCATCTCTCTGAGCCACAGATCACTTACATATTTTTTTTCATATTGAACATTTTATTTTTTATTAGATATATTCTTCATTTACATTTCAAATGTTGTCCCATTTCCTTGTTCTCCCCTCCCCCTGTTCCCCAATCAACCCTCTCCCGCTTCCCTGTCCCAGTGTTCACCCATCCTGCGGCATCGAGCCTTTCCAGGACCAAAGGCCTCTCCTCCCTTTGATGTCTAACAAGGCCATCCTCTGCTGCCTATGCATCTGGGGCCATGGGTAACTCCATGTGCACTCTCGGGTTGATGGTTTTTGGTTGATGGTCTTTGGAAGCTCTGGGGTTACTAGTTGGTGCATACTGTTGTTCCTCCTATGGCGCTGCAAACCCCTTCAGCTCCTTGGGTCCTTTCTCCAGCTCCCCCATTGGGAACCTTGTGCTCAGTTCAATGGCTGGCTGAGAGCGTCTCCCTCTGTATTTGTCATGCACTAGCAGAGCCTCCCAGGTGACAGCTATATCTGGCTCCAGTCAGCAAGTTTACTTACATATTAAATTGGGATGTGGAAATCAGGTGAGATGCCAGCCGGGCAGTGCAGAGCAAGCACAGGACCCAGCACGTGCTTTCCGAAGCCTCTGGGAAGAAAAGCATGTGAACCTCCCATCGTACGGATGTTTAAAAGATGCTAAAGTGGTCACAGAACACTGTGATGGCCAGGGAAAGTGAGGAGCTTGTATTATCCCAGAGAACTCGATAGAACATACATGTGTCTAGATAGGTAGAAAGACAAGTAGGCGGACAGACAGTAGTAGGTACACACACAGTCGGTCCTTCTCTATCTGTAAGTTCTGCCTCTGCTGATTCAACCAACTGCACGGTGAAAATATCCAGTGTCTGTTCTAAACATGTGCAGACTTTTTTTTTTTTCTTCATTCCCCGAGCAATGCAAGAGAGTGACTATTCTCCCGGTGTTGACATTGTACCAGCTATATTACAGGTTGCCTGGGGATGGCTGGAAGTGTACAGGAGAGTGTGGGCGTTGTGGGTAAATGCTACGTCATCTTCTGTAAGGGTCTTGAGCATCTTTGGATTCTGGAGTTCAAGGGGGATGCTGGACCCAGTCCTCCTTGGGTACCAAGAGATGACTGTGCAGCGTTCATACATTTACACAGACACAGAGAAGGTAGGGGGAGAGCCACAGGGAGAAGGGAAGGCAGGAAAGGAGGGAAGGAGGGAGAGGAAACAGAGGGAGGTAGACAGAGAGAGAGAGGTATCCCTGGCAGTGATGTGTAATGAAGTCTGATCAGGATAACAAGTGCCCTGTCTCCCCAGGTCCAGGGACCCCTCCACTAGCCTAGACGGGGATGCTACCTTTGTGTCAGGAGATGCCTAGGTTTTCTGGCCTCAGTGTCTTCCACTCTTTACCTGACCCTTGTGTCTCCCTCCAGCACGGGCCTCCTGGACAGGGCAGAGCCAGGGGCTTCTGCAAGGCCTGACTGCCCAGACTTTTGCTGCAAAAGGCAGGTCTAGCTTTGCTGCCCAGAGGAACCCTCCCTGCCTTTAACTGCAAGGCTGTATTTTGCAGCCACTTGGGCCAGGGGCTGGGTAGAGATTGAAGAGCCCGCAAGCTGGACTTCCCTACCCCAGGCTAGCCCTGTTCCTCTGATCGTGTTCAGCTCTGGTGAGGCCTCGGAGGAGGTGAAGCTCAGGGCGCTGAGCCCTCACAAGAACACCCTAGCCAGCTTGCTCGGTGCTGGCACTGTAAAACACCCATACTTAGCTGGTCACTCTGAGGGCACGGCCCAGACCTGCAGCCACAACTCCTCTCATGTGACTTCAGAGGGCTGCTTCAGCCCTTGGGCCTAAGCTCCCCCCGCCCCCCCCCAGAAAATGTGTAAAGGAAGTGCACCATCCTGGGTTGCTATGGCGAGCAAATAAAACAGCCACGAGCAGTCCAAGCAAACACCAGGTGGGCTCCTGCCTGCCTCTGCCACATCCTGGGCTGGTCTCTCTCTCTCTCTCTCTCTCTCTCTCTCTCTCTCTCTCTCTCTCTCTCTCTCTCTCTCTCTCTCTCTCTCTCTCTCTCTCTCTCGGCTCCAGCCCGAGCAAGACTGGAAAGCATAAGAAGACAATCCTAGAGGCAGTCCCTGGGCTCCGCAGAGGGACTCTGGGGCCAAGCAAGAACTGTGGGCTGCAAACCCTGGCGAGGCTGGCCTGGACACAGGGGCCAGCAGACCACAGACCAGCTGCTCCTCATGCCTTGCGGTCACACCATTCGTGGTCCTGGAAAGAGGAGGTTCCAGTGCAGACTGGCATGCTTGTTCTGGGACCTGGTCAGGCCCTGGCCCTGTGGGGAGAAGACCTAAGAAGAAGCCAACGATGGGTCTGTCTGTGCTCAGAGCAAGGGAGGGCCCCCGCCTCTGCACTCCACCCTTGGCCATCAAACAGGTCTGAGTGCGCAGAAACCAAACCCCCAAAGGGGCCCTATGGGCTCTGGCTGGGAGCGTGGGCTCACTGTAGTGTAGAAACCTCAGCAGCTGTCTAAGCGCAAACAACTCACTTTCCCTCTCTCAGTCCCAGGACTGCATCCAGAACACCACACAGTAAGAAAGCAGCCCAGACTGTGGAAGGCAGGTTAGACTACAGGATGCACTGGAAGCAAAGTGCCTCGCAAAATAGAGGGAAGGGCCGGGGGTGGGGGTCAATGTGCCTGATCCTCACTGAGGGGCTGGGAGCCAAAATGCCACCCCTCCCCCCACTGGAGGCTGTGTGATCACTGGAGGGCCCCACTCGCACCCAAGACCCGCAATGGGTGCCGTCTGTGGAGCCAAACGTAGCTGAGCTTGGAGTAGACTCGTGCTGTACTCTCAGGACCTGAGAGGCTGAGGCAGGAGAGTAAGTTCGAGGCTAGCTTGGTCTACATGGTGAAAGCCCATATGAAGCAAGCCAAACAAAGCTTGATTCAAGCACTGTGATCTGGCTCCATTTTGCCAGCTGATTCCCCCAGAGCCCGTCTATACCTGGGGATATGGCTATGCCCCCCGAGCTTCACCGGCTTGTTCAGGAAGGGCTGAGACTACAGCTGAGGGCTTGTGTTGTAAACAACCTTAGGACTCGTCAAAGAACTGGGTCCCAGTTTCTAAAGCCCTTGTAAAACTGAGGGAAGATTCAGCACGGGTCCGGCAAGCTTCGGGTACATTTGTCAATCACATTAACTACCAACCTCAGCGGCTTTCCTTTCTTGTTCTTCTCCTCGCTCCCTCCTTTCTTTCTTTCCTTCATCCTTCCTTCCTCTTATTTTCCTTCCTTCCCTTCTCACTTCCTCCTTTCCTTTCTCTATGGGGCTTGAATCAGATAAGCACCCCATTGCGTAGAAAATGGGGTCCAGGGCCCAGGGTCCAGGTACCTCATTCCCAAAGCAGATGTCAAGGCTTTCCTGACAGGAACATCAGCAGTCACAAAATAGAGAAATCGGAAAAACTATCCACTCCAGTTACATTCTAAGTGACCAAGGCTGTGATCCCAGGACCTTAATCCTGAGCTGCAAGAGGAGGAGAGTGACCTGGCGGCCATTCCAGCCCAGAGGCCCAGGGAAGCCCAAGGCATCAAGGGAGTCTCTTCAGTGCTTCCCCGGAGAGACCCGAAGATGCTGGGGCTGGTCTGAGATGTCCCACGGTGACCCCCCACCCCCCCATCTCAGCAGGACTGGGGCCACAGACCCTCCAGACAAGGCTTCCTTGGCTAACTACTGGTGTCATCAACTGACCGCCTAAGCTGAGGAACTTCGAGCCAGAGGTATGGAGCCTGCAAGCCGGGCAGTTCTGTTCTCCCGTAGCTTCGCTGTAATCAGTGTTTCCCTTGCTATAATTAGGGAAACCAGGCTGTTTTCTGTGTTCCTGGAAGATGCCTGGACTGAAGCCAGCTCCCTGGAGCTTTCCTAACACGCTCTCCAAACAGGTCCCTCAGCAGTGCCGAGGGACTCGCCAGCGTGTTCACGCTCAACCAGAGACTCATCAGTCACGCGCGCACACGTGTGTGTGTGTGTGTGTGTGTGTGTGTGTGTGTGTGGTGTGTGTGTGTGTGTGTGTGTGTGTGTGTGTGTGTGCACGTATACACGCAGGTGCACACCCACATACAGACACATGGCATACACATACATACTTCCTGAGCTGGGAACATGACCCCTTGGCCCCTGAGGACATGCCCTGGGGTTCAACACAGTGCTGGGCCACTGTGCCTGGTGGACTGGCGACTGAGAGACCAAACTAAGAGCTGCAAGAGAGGATATAGGGAAAGAAGACTCTCGAAGAAGCTGAGCCTGGGCAAAGGATCTGAGGCCCACTGTCTTGCAATCCAGTTCTTGGATCTTCAACCCAGGGCTACCACTTGACCTGCCTCTGTCCTCTGGTTCAGGCTCTAGGCACCGTTAGTGAGGTACCCCTCCCATCCTGTCACCTTCCATGACCCTCCACGGATTTCTCTGTAGTTTCTGACGGCCCCATGTACTCATTCATTCAATGAACATCTGTAAAATCATTCCATGACCTGAGCTTCAGTTTGGGAGTGGGGTGATTTCTACAAAGGACCACGATTCGTGTTTTTGTTGTTTTTGTTTTGTTTTGTTTTGTTTTGTTTGTTTGTTTGTTTTTGCTTTTGTTGCACTCTCTCCCAATGAAAGCCACGTTCTGACTTCCTACTGTCACATTAGCACCTGCTTTGTAAAACGGCTTTAGTCATTTTTGTGTTGCTACCACATAATATCTGACGCTCGATATGTTATAAAGAAATGAAGTTTATTTAGCTGACCATTGCTGAGATTAAGTTTAATGGCAGCATCTTCTTGGCTCTAGAGAAGGCCTCATAGATGGATCTATACTGGTAAGAGGAGTGGCTAGCAGTGTGTGTAGTAGAGGACTCAGGGGACAGGCCTGGCTGGGTTTTCCCAACCCATTCTTGTGGGAATTAATCCAGTCCCACAACTCCTGCCTTACTCCATATCGTGAAAAGGACCTGAGCCAATAACCCCCTTCTAGGCTGCACCCCTCTTAAGATTTTATTATTAATTACCTTTCATGATGTGCTCTATGTGCACAGTGTGGGGCTGCCTTTAGAGGCCTGAGGCTTCTAGAGTTTCATACATGTGAGTGTGAGCTGCAGACATGGGTTCTGGGGTCAGAACTCAGGTCCTTGGCAAGATCAGTACTGAGATAGGAAGACCCACCCACTGTGGGCGGCACCAATCCCTAGGCTAGAATCCTGTACTGTATAAAAAAGGAAGTAAGCAGAACACGAGCATTCATCCAGCGCAGTTCCTCACTGTGAATGTGGTGGGATCAGATGTTTTAACTTCTTGCCACCTTCACTTTCATGCCACAATGGACCGTAGCTTTGATCTATGAACCAAAATAAAAGCCTTTCTCCTTTAAGTCACTTTTATCAGGGCATGTTATCACAACAAGAGGGGAAAAAAACAAAGGCAGCAACATAGAAATGTCATAGTCTCCATCAGATAGAACTTGCCACAGTAGTCCACACACAGGATCTACTCCTTAAAGTTGGCATTGTGGTGCCTACGTCACAGAAGTAGAGACTCGGGGCCCTGTGTGACTCAAGCAAAGCTACTTATCTCTGTGAGCAACTGGGATGGATAATGTTTAGTTTCTAGTGTGGTATTCTCATCTTCAGGTGAGTAACTGTGTGGGCTTTACCCTCTGGGTGGATTTATAATGTTCACACAGTATCACTATCTAACCATTTCCCAAAGCTAACCCCTCCAACCTAGACGGGCCTCTGATTCAGAGAGACACTGAACTCTAATAGGCTGAATTCAAGTCTCTGAATGTTTTGATTGGCTGCAACACCAGTGGGCCTAGCCTATCCTCCAGAGAGCATTTGATGATCTTGCTGAGGAGTGACATCAGATCAAAGTCTTGGCTTCTTACCTGGTCCACTGTTCTTTTTATCTGTTCTAAGCTCTATGCCCAGCTCCATGATTTCCATAAGAAATTCTTCCCAGATGCAGCTCCCCTTACAGGATGCAGTAACACTGCAGTGCTGCTGCCTGACTGGCCTGGTGGGAATGGATTGCATGTGGGGTGTGCAGTTATGCCTCCCACAGCGGACTCTTTGTCCATCCTTGGGGTCCTGGTACCAGGCCCTTGCTTGTGTAAGGAGCCAACTTACAAAAGCATTCTTTTTCCTGGCTAATCCTTTTTTGGCCAGTTCAAGAAAAGAATCACTTTTTGATGCCTTTGCAGAAGACCCAAGTTCAGTTCCCAGCATTTCATCTTGCAAAACTGAGACTTATCTTTGTTAAATGACCCTCCACTGTTCCTTTCCCAGACTCCGGGAACTTTGTCCAACTGTCTCTATAAACTTGAATCCTTGTGTGCAAGTCATAATGGAATCTACAGCATAGGTCTTTGATGAATGGCTCATTTCATCCTCCAGAACATCTTCCAGGTCATTCTTACGGCAGCCTGTGCAAGAGTTTCCTCCACTTCTGAGAGAACAGCATACTCCTGCATTTGTAACCTTATCTTCTCATCCATCTGTCAATGGCCCCTTGGCTTCTTGCACTTTGGGCTATTGTGAACCGTGTTGCTATGCACATGGGTGCACAGATATCTGCTCACTCCATGATTCCAGTCCTTTAGAGAGAACACCCAGAGCTGGAACTGTTGGGCCACAGGATGACTCTGGTTTTGTTTTGAGATATGATGTTGTTCCCCTAGCAACTACACCATCTCCCATCCCCACTGGTACAGGTGTTCTGCTTTTTCCACACCCTGATGAATACTTGGTTTCTTACATTTTAATTTCAGTCTGTTTGACCAGCAGTGGCCACCCTATGACTCTAAAGTGCTAGCTCATTGTGGTTTTCATTTGCATTTATCCAATGGTAAGCGGTTGTCACCTGTCCTGCTGGGGTGTTATGTCAACTTGACACAGGCTATAGTTATCTTAGTGAACCTCATGTACCCTCTAAGATTGGCCTGTAAGCAAGTGAGGAATTTCCTTAATTAGTGATTGAAGTCAGAAGACCCAGTCCATTGAGGATGGTGTCACACCTGGGCCGGTAGGTGGTCCTACATGCTATACGAAATCAGACTAAACAAGCATGAGAAGCCATCCAATAAACAGCATTCCCCCGTGGCAGTGCTTCTAAACTCTCCTAATGCTGCGACCCTTAAAAATAGTTCCTCATGTTGTGGTGACCCCCCAAAAAAACTATTTTTTGTTGCTACTTCATAACTGTAGTTTTACTACTGTTCTGAATCATATTCTAAGTATTCTCGGAGGTAGAGGTTTGCCAAAGGGGTTTGTGACCCATAACCTGAGAACTGCTGCTCTTCAGCTTCCGATCCCTCTCATGCCTCCAAGTTCCTACTTTGAGTTCCTGCCCTGACTTCCCTCAGTGATGTGGTGTGGCCTAAGAGTTGCAAGCTGAAATAACCCTTTCCTCCCCAAATTGCTTTTGGTTATGGTATTTTATCACAGCAATCGAAACCCTAACTAAGACAGAAGTTGGTACCAGGAGTGGGGTTTTACCATGACAGACCTAACATGTGTTTTAGGAAGATTGTGGTAGCATTGGAACTTTGGACTAGAAAAGCCATTGAGTGTTCAGAGTTCAGTGGGTTCTTCCAGGGTTGGCTGGGAGATAAGGATTTTGAGAGTAATGCAGATGATGGAGTCCTGCCTTGTAAGGTTTCAGAAGGAAGCCTGGACGTCTCTTAAAGACTCTATTAGGGCCATTTGACATTTTGAACTAAGAATCATGGTTCTGAATACCTGAGACCCAAGAATCCACGGTGAGTAACAAGGAAACAGAACCACTAAAGTGAAACTTTTGAGGCCTGAAGAGACGGCTCAGCAGTTAAGAGCACTGGCTACTTTTCCAAAGGACCCAAGTTCAGTTCCCAGCACCCAGTTGGCAGCTCACAACTGTTTGTAGCTCCAATTCCAGGGGCTCTTAGAGTAGAATCAATTTAATCTTCTCCCCTACTCACTTACAGATAAACGAGACTCCGACTATGGAGTCTATTACGACTACCCCGTTATTTTATTTGGCTTTGACAATTACGGGGGTCACCCCTAATCTACTTTTCTAACTGCTGGCCTGGATACCTCCCCAATGGTTTACCCCAGATGCTTGCTGTTTCTCCTGGCCACGTGTTCATGATACCTTTCTTCTCATGGCACCATCTCCTGCCTCCTTCCTTATCATTCTTCTCTTCCTCGCTTCTCTACCCCCAACAGGGTAGCTGAAAAGCCCACCTACCTCTACTCTAATCCCAGTAATTGACTGCAGCCGTATTTATTTAACTAAGAGGGGTTTTGTTTGTTTGTTTGTTTTTTGTTTTGTTTTGTTTTGTTTTGGATTTTGGTTTTGTCGAGACAGGGTTTCTCTGTATAGTCTTGGCTGTCCTGCAACTCACTCTGGAGACCAAGCTGGCCTCGAACTCAGAAATCTGCCTGCCTCTGCCTCCCAGAGTGCTGGGATTACAGGCATGCACCACCACCGCCCGGCTAACCAAGAGTTTTAAATTAAGGAACAAGGTTTGCACAACAAAAACTGACAAATGTGAAAATTCACTTGTAGGCCTAGACGTTTGGGGACAGAATTTAACATGACAGTACATATCAGCAGAGCAGACCTCAACAGGGTCTTGTACTTTCCTACAGACACGCGTGCAGGCAAACATCCATGTGCATAAAGTGAAACGTTTGCGTTGCTGGAACAATTGGTAGGTGACAATTAAGAAGAGCCCGGCATCATTGAGGAGAAAGCGTCTGAGAAGTGTTTTCCCAGGGTCAACACACAGAAAATCTGGTCCAGAGGGGACCAAGGCTGCGCTGCATGCTGGCACTCATACTTGGTAATGTGTCAGTCATCCAAGTGGTGTTGGTTTTAAAGGCATAAAGGGGTCACGGAGATCACTTGAGACTTGACACTGTGTGACGGGGCGGAAGTAGAGAGAGAGAGAGAGAGAGAGAAAAAAGAGGCCAGGAGAGGCTAGTAGTGAGGGTGGCTAGCCTCTCTTGCAACAGAAGCCCCAAAATGTAAGGGGCCGTGGAGAGAAGGTGGAGCTTAGCGCCATCTGGCAAAGTCCCTGAAGAGAACCCAAGAGAGGAGATTGCTGAAAGTGCAGTCCAGTTGCAGTAGAGACTCCAGCCTTTTAGACATGCCAATCTGTGGAATAATGCCCAAGGGGAGCAACAGCTGTGCAGCGGAGCTAGCCTGAGCCCAGGAGACAAGTTGCATGGGCTCTGGATGGCAAAGCAAGAGAAGGGTGGTTGTCAGTGCCCGTCAGAGCCTGGAGGGCGAGGAGCGGCTCCTAGACAGCAAGCACCGAGCTTTTCACACTGTCCAATTCTGCTTTTGCTTTGGTCTGACTGTTGGTTGTTTCTCGAAGTAAGAAAGCATTTAACTTTTGCTTTACGGGATCCCACCATTAGGAGACTTTGAAATGTTATAGAAATTGTGGGATTTTAGAGAGACTTGAGCATTTTAGAGACGCTTCAAACTTGCATGAACTCAGTCCCACGGAGTCGGATGCGGGGTGCTTCTCTACTGCCTCTCAGAGCAGCAGTGGCCGTGAGTGCAGAGTCCTTCTTCCGTTCTCTCCTGCTCCCCTGTACGCCTGAGAAGCTTGGCTGAGCTCTCCGTGGGGGTTAAAAGAGATGCAGCTCCAAGGCCATGGTTCTATGTGAGCCATGACACGACGGGGAACTTAAGCGTGGTGAGTACACGAGAAACCCCACTGCATCTGGTCACCAAAAATCTCCACATTTAGAGGCTAAAGAAATCGTTCCGTGGTCAAGAGTCGATATCACTATCCTGAGAACTCAAGTTCAGATCCCTGTATTCACGACAGGTGACTCACAACTATCTAACTATTGGTCCAGGGGATCCAATGCCTCTGCTATCTTACACACACACACACACACACACACACACACACACACACACACACTTTTAAAAATAAACGTTTTTTAATTCCATACTTAAACAAGGAGATGTAGCCAGGTGATAGTGACACACTCCTTTAATACCAACGCTCGGGAGGCAGAGGCAGGCGGATTTCTGAGTTCAAGGCCAGCATGGTCTAGAGATCAAGTTCCAGGATAGCCAGGGCTACACAAAAACTTTGTCTCAGGGGCTGGTGAGATGGTTCAGCAGTTAAGAGCACTGACTGCTCTTCCAAAAGTCCAGAGTTCAAATCCCAGCAACCACATGGTGGCTCACAACCATCTGCAACAGGATCTGATGCCCTCTTCTGGAGTGTCTGAAGACAGCTACAGTGTACTTACATATAATAAATAATAAATAAATAAATCTTAAACAAACAAACAAACTCTGTCTCAGAGAGACAGACAGAGACACAGAGAGACAGAGGGAGGTAGAGAGAAGACCCTTTCACTCCATGCCTCTCACTGAAAATATTTGGAAGGCTGCTGTTGAGTACGAGCAAACACAGTATTTTCTCTCACGTATTATTGCAGGGAACATAAACTGAGCCGACATTTCCAGAAGGCAATTGGACACATTCACACCTAGAATTTCTCTTCGATAGAATGGGGAACCACGTGCAGCCGGGCAGCTGGTCACATGTCATCTTAATTAGGAAGGAAAATTGGAAGAAGAATTGGGCTGAACAGAACACAAAACCGAATAAGCTTCCTACTTAGTCATTCTCTCTGTCTCTGTCTCTGTCTCTCTCCCCCCTCCTTTCACCCACCCCTCTTGTCCTTCCTTTATGCTCAAACAAGAATTGTAGAGAACTGCGCCAAGCTCACAGAAACTTGGTTTCTGTCTTCCCAGAGAAGGGAGCTAAAAAGCAGCCTGAGCTCTAACTCAACACCAGCTTATTGACAACCCCAGACAGGACCGGTTCAGATATCTCCTGATGCCCCATAGCAAATCACCCACAACTCCGTGTCCTAGAAGAGCATCAAGATGGCACTCGGCGGGGTGGCTCTTCTGCTCCTGTGTGTGTATTGAGGCTGCGTCACACAAACCAACATCAGAACTCATATATCCGCTATGCCCGCTAAGGGCTTTCTTCTGCCTTTTCCTTCCTCTCCTCTAACAGGATAGCTAAAACTCCTTTTGTGGTCGTTCCAGGAGAGATTCCAGCAGAACACTTTTTAAGCCTCCCATCACACCAGGCTTGGAAATGCCCACTGAACAAAGCAAGACAAAAGACAACGTAAGAGCTACACGCTCTTAGGCGTGGATACTGAATGTGTGGTGGGACCACTCTCAGTCTGCTCCAGAGGCTTCATGAGGTTATCTAGCGCCTGTTGGACTGGGGTACAACTCACCTCTGGCTTAGCATTACCACTGACTTGGGCACCTGGGGGCACCCACTCGGCCTCTCTACGCTTCCATTTAAAAGCATGAGCAAGTGCTTCTCGGGATCTTTTTAAGGCATTAGTGTGAACTTGCTCAGCACTGGTCCTACTGAATGTTTGTGTCCAGCCCACTCAATGACATTCTCTTACTGCAGGGAGTCAGAGACACACGGCAGCTCCGGATAATCATCCCCAGTTCAGGGAGGAGCTAGAAAACCCAGAGACTGGACCTGCGTGAAGGAGAAAGGTGCACCTGTACAAAGGAGTACCTCCTGGGGATTGGGACCCGTATCCCACATCAATCGTCACAAGGTGGACTCTGCCATGTCATCATGGACCTACAGGCCACAGACCACTCTCTCTTACCTGGAAGCGCCTCAGGGAGAGCACACTGTTCAGAGGGAAAATGGAGATCTTAATTGGGACACTTGAGGGAGAGAATGATAGCGATTGTAGGGACATAAACATCTGTCCTCCAAACCATCCAAGTCTGGCCTTTATCTTGGCTGATCATGGATGCCGGTCCCATCCCTGTCACTGAAAACTCGGTGACGTTGGTGCGTCATGCTGCTCCTCTGGAGCTCGGTGTTGAGAGGGAGTATATAGCACTACCATGTCCCAGAGGTATGGAAGGAATTCGTTTAGCACACAAAGCATAGAAGTACTCAATAAAGGCTGTTCTGGCATCTGTTTTGTTATTTTAGTCACACTGGGGATGTGCGCCCTCTAGTGGTAGAGCCCCTCCCAGAGGGGGTGCAGAGGCTTTCTGCCTTGGGGGAGGGTTGAAAGGGGACCACAGTAGGTTAACTCTTCCAGAGAGGTTTTCTGAGGGCAAGAGCAGAGTTCCGATCCAGAGCCACAACCACGGAGTCGAGAAGTGGCAATTTGTGTACAGAGACAGTAGAAAGTCTCAGAGGCTCCCTGAGTCCAGAGCCCCTGGAAACCCTAGAGAACTCTTCACAAAGGAAAAAACCATGTAGTTAGTAAAGGAGTCCAAAGCCAGTTCTTGCTCTCCCTTTCTCTATTAGACCCTCACCCTCACCATCCTCCTGTTCTGCCCACAGGAATCATAGGACTGTCTCCATCATCTTCCAGGAGCCGACTAGACCAGCCAGCACCTGGACTCTCGAGTCATGCTCTCTGCCCTCCAGTGCAAGGTCGACTTAGCCCAGCAGGCGACAGAAGCCGGGATGTTTCGTTGAATCCCAGAGTAAAGTTTCGAAGAAGGAGAAAAGGCAGCAGGCGGAGTTCCCGGGGCTGGAGCCTTGCCCGGCTGGTCTCTGGGCTCAGGGAGGGTGGGAATGACGCAGCCTAGGCCCGGCAGGTCTCTGGAGCACCATTCGCCGGGAATTTGCAGGCAGCCACAGCCAGGAGGACTGAGAGGCTCTGGGAAGGACAGCTGAGCCGCTCCAGGCTGACTCACGGGAGCTCCGTGCATGGGGCAGGGTCAGCACTCAGCACCCCGTGTAGCTGGAATCCGAAAGATACCCCGACCCCTGCCGGTGTATGCATATAGACCACGGCAGAGAAGTACCCTGTGCCAGGAGAGTGGGTGTACCTGGGGGTGAGGAAATAAAAACCTCCTCAGCAAAGAAGGGTCAATTCGGAACAGAGAAATCCCTTAGGGCTCGTGGGAGGGGGTGGCAGAGCAGGCGGCCAGGCGCAGCTGTGGGCTGAGGCCACAGACTGGAGGCTGCAGAGACAGACCTTCCCTGGACAGGCCCCCTTCCGGTGCCATGTGTCCTAGAAACCTTCTAGCAGGGTGAAGCTCGCCGGAGTCGCAATATGTTTTTGTGGGATCACCCCCAAAATACAGATGGAGATGAGGCTGACACTGGAGAAGGAAGGGCTTCAAGCTCCTGCGCCATTTCTACCCAGCACAACTGTCCACAGCTGTCCTCGGAGGTTCCCCTGAGAACCAGAGGAGGCAGGAAAATCTGTCATCCCCTGGATCCAGACTCTATTGAAATGCTAGAGCCATCCTGTACCCCAGTAACCACCAACCTAGAGCGTCTCCCCAGAGTGTATATTTCTGGGGCTCAATGTGTCTTAAAGCCCTGCACGGTGACAGGAAGAAAGCAGTCTCTAACCCCGGCTGGCTCTACGGTGGACTCACTGGACCTTCAGCATGCCATGTGCATCTCAGCTGCCCAGTTTCCCGCAGTGACAGGTAGCATCCTCTGCAGACAGCATTTATGGAAGAAAACAAAAACAAGAACGGCTGCCCTTGGTGGAACCCTTTGAGATCAGGCAATGGTTTAGTTGCTCTGACCACACCCACTGATAGGAGGATCTCAGTATGTCCCATCTCTGACAGCTCCATGGTCCCACTAACTCAACTACACTGTCATCTAATGACATGTGGATAGCATACAAATGCCATCATATGTGGGAGTGTGTGCCTGAGTGAGGTGTCAAGGCCCCGGAACACACTGCATGAGACACTCCTGCCCCGACCAGGACCTGTCGGGACTGAGCAGATCCTGGCCTGGCAAACCGAAAAGAGAGTCTGAGAAAGGTTTTTCTAGGAACCTGGGAGCCCTGAACAAATCTGCTCACCAGCTACCTCTGAAGCAACCCCTCTGGGACAGACTTAAGACTAGACGCTCCAGACAACGCAGTTAGGGACCCAACTCCATTGTTCTCACGGCTAGGAGGAAGCCTGCTGGATACTATACTGGTAGCAGGCAGGAGGCTTGAACTTGTGTCTTCCTGGCAAGATAACTCACTAGTGGGGAAGCCCTCTGTTCAAGCTCTTCACTAAGCCCAGGACTGCTTCTTTCAGAGGTCCAGCTGGTCCCTTTAAGAAGGAAGGGGAGGGGCCACTTTCTATGGTGGTGCCCCTCCAGCTGCAGCTGTGAAACTAGGGCTCGAGCACCCAGGCTGAGCTGGGCCGAGAGCCTCTGCTCGCCCCTTGACCTCCCAGCCACCCCTCTGCCTCTCCTAGTCCTAAGTCTCCATGCTTTGGTCCCGTCCCCTCATCAGCCACAGCCATCTCAGCTGATCTTTCCCTGGCCGGGACTCCTGGCTGGGCTGTCCAGCCCTTCCCTTCCCTTCCCAGTCCGTGCTTGGCAGAAGGGTAAGCGGCTGTTCTCAAGCTGGGCCCAGGGGGGCTGGCCAAGGCTAATGAGTGCAAAAGAGGGCGGAGGGGTAGACTGTCTAAAACGGAACCCCCTTTCCCATGGAGCCAGCCCCGCCCACCAGGGGGATGTGAGGTGAGATCAGCTGTGTACACAGAAGACTGAGAAAGTGGTTATTTACGCTTCTAGAAGAAATGACTGGCCAAAGAGATTTCAGACCCCCACAAGAACAGATAGAACTCACCTGCTGTCCATCTGAAGACCCCAGGTTCGGGTGAGTACTGGCCCTGCCTGGCACCGAGCTGGATGTCTATTAATCTAATGCTTTTCCCACCTCCCACCTCAAAACCCCTCCAAACTGGGAGGACTTCAAATCCATGCTTAGAGTGTTGAGAAATGGTGAGTACAAGTTCAGGCACTGCCACCGGCATCCCCTGTCTGGCCTCAGTTTCCCCATCTGTAAGATAGCAATGATGCTATCCACCTGGCATTCATATAGATGGCTGCAGTGACACGCTGCTGACATTAGACTGCATCCAGCTGGAGCATACACCTCTCCACAGGCCTGCCGGCTCTGCTCCCTCACCTCCACTCACAGTCCCTGGGAGGGACTAGGTAGGGATCTGCGACCTGCCTGAGCAGCGGGGCAGCCCGTCCTCTCTGCTCCGTCATTTCCCTGTCTGAATGTGGCCTTGTTCAACAGAGTGTGCACAGAGTCACAGTGTCACTCTCCTGCAGAAAGACTCGGGGTTCCTAGGACCCACCCTCAAGCTGCCCTGTGCTGTCACCAAGGGAATCAAAGTGAAGCAGAGAGAGGCAACCTAGAAGAGAACGGATGCCCCCAAGATGTGAGTCTAGACACCCAAGGTCGAGGCTGGGCCTTCCACTGCCTCTGCTGGCCCAGTCTTAGCCCTCCATCTCTTGCGCTGGCTAAAGCAATAATTCAGGGAAGGTCCTAAAAGAGTGCCTAAAGGCTTCGGAGCTCAGGAGCCAGGCAGGGAAATGCAAATTCAGCTCTCAAGACATCTCTGGCCTTTTCACTGCTTTGTTGAATCAAAGAAAATACTTTGACCCTTTTATGGGGACTTGGAGAGGGAATGCTTTATCCAAGAGAAACAGCTTCTGAAGGACTCCAGCCAAGAAAACCTGAGGGCGGGGCCAGGAGGGTCTTCTGATCACAGCATGCATAGGAAGCAGAGGGAGCAGGAGCCAGAAGACAGGCAGGTAGGGAGAGACCCCACTCCAGCTGCTGCATATCTCTCTCTTTCTCTTTCCCTGCTGCTGCTGCTGCTGCTGCTGCTGCTGCTGCTGCTGCTGCTGCTGCTGCTGCTGCTGCTGCCGATGCCCGCCGCCTCACCACCACCCCGCATCCAGGACTCAATGCAGAGCCACAGCCCACCATGACTCCTAAAATGGTAGTTTCATTGCACGCTGGTGCACACTCGGGAACTCTGTCACTCGTTCCCTCAGCACCGTCCAGAACCCAGCTCTCAGGGATCCTGCAGTCACACAGGACCTCCCCCTGAAGGCTCAGTGCCCTGGCTGGGGCTTATGCTCTATGCACCCACTCTGAGATCTAGGCCTCCCTGGAGTCTTCTATGAAGTTTCCTACCTGATGTCAGCTAATGGGCAGGATCGAGATGTCACGGGAGCACTAAATGGACATCTTTAGCCTGGCCCTGAAATCGCACACTTCTCTTGGCCTGTATTCTGCCGGCCAGGGGACAGCCACCCTGTGACCACTCACTTACTAGGGAGAGTGAGAACTGAAGAGACAGTTTTCATAGGTGTCCAGCAAGCGTGTCATAAGCAGGAAGCAGAGGAGGAATAACTAAGCCTACAGGAGCTGCAATGCTTCTGGAAGATGTGACCCACCCCTGTCAGAAGTGTGGGAAGGGTGGCTTGGATGGGGAGATCACAGGAAGTGACAGAGACCCTACTACTGGTGCCTGGACAAATATGCCACCCCTAGGACAGCATCCTCACCAGTTAAAGGCTTATTGCTTGCAGCTGAGAGGTGGCACGGGCACACCCAGGCCTGGCCATTGTGGATTCTTCAGTCCACTCTCCAAGTGGATCTGCCTAGACAGACAGAGAGGAAAACACACCCTGTGGTCCCCAGTAAGCCTGATCACAAGCATACCCCAATCCTGAAGCCCCAAGAAGAGGAAGGGAAGACTCCACAGAGGTGACTCTTCACCCAGTCTCTAAAAGACCTTTCTGGCCCCAAATGCTCAGAAGCCACAGACCCCTGACATATCCATTGGACCATTATTTAACAAAGGGGACAACTGAGAGTCTAAGACCTGAGAGTCCCCAAAACAGGACTGGCTGATAAAGATCACATCCTGTGCACACTCTGATCCATTGCTTATGGCTTCCTGCCGGGCAGTGAGACTGCAGTGGTTTTATCAGAGCTCCATGGGAAACAAAGCTGGGATCGATCAGTCATGTCTGCTGGTGGGGGGGGGGGAAGGGAGGTAGAGCCTGGAATCTATCAGTCACATCTGCCATGGGTGGGGATAGAGTTGACGACAAACATTTACACTCCTCAAGGTTAGGATAAAGATTGTCCCTCCTTGCCATCCTTATTTTCTCCCTAAAATGCTTACAAACAGGCCTAGAAGATGGTGTTAAATAAGCCAGAAAAAAAACTGGAGGACAAAAAAAAAATGTCTACTTAATAAAAGCCAGTTTAGAATTCCCAGCATCTAGATTTAGAATCTGCAGCATCTAGATCTAGAGATATAAAGATATAGATAGATAGATAGATAGATAGATAGATAGATAGATAGATAGATAGATAGATAGGTCTAGATAGACAGACAGACAGACAGACAGACACACACACACACACACACACACACACACACATCCCAGCTATATAGCCAGAGCCCAGTCAGCTCCCGGAGCATCCTGAACTACAGCTGACATCCGTCATCATTCTCCATCCCAACAGCGTCTCCACTTCCTCCCGGGGAGTTGTCTTGCCCCCGTTACACACCTTCCATTATTCAGTGTCTCACCTGCTCCCCTATACCCAAGCCAGAGTCTGAACCTTGAGCAGTGAGGCTCGTGGGTCAGAAGTGGTGGCTTCTGGCCCAGTTGTTGCAGCTCAGAATAAAGAGGCAACTCCTAACATGGACCCTGTCACAGATGTGTCCGCGTCACACTACCACTGTCCGAGTCCCCAAATCCCTGGGGGATGGAGGAGACCCTGCTGAGTCTACGGATGTTTCACTGAAGTTTAGCAAGCTGCATTTCACACCGTAGGCATTCGACAAGTTCTTCAAGAACTGAGTGAGCATAAATCTTGAGGCCGAGTATACGACTCAGTCGGCCGAGTGCTTGCCTAGCATGCGCGAAGCCCTGAGTTCAAATCTCCAGGCCCAAGGAGAGAAAGAAAAGCAAGGGGAGGGAAGGAGAGAGGGAGGAAGAGAAAAGGTGGGAGGGAATGGACAGGACAGGAGAGTATGGAACTGGAGAACAGGATTCAAACTCACTTGCTGTGTGGTCCCTGGCAGAGCCTCTGTTCTCTCTTGTATAAAATGGAAACAATCTGAACACAGCTCTGGACTGTTAGTGGATTTGAACAAAGTAGTGGATATGAGGCACAGAGGGAGCTCTTCTCAGTAAGGGAGGGAGGACATTGGTGAGAGTTTTAGGTGATTCGGAGACCAGTCCACCCCAGGAGCTCCACCCCAGGAGCTCGCTGATCAGACAGAAGGCAAGTACTGCCTTTGTCCAAACATAGCTTGTGACATAACATCTTTGTCAACCAGAAAACTGAACTCAAAACAGCTCAGTCAGTTGGGAGAAGGTGTCGACTCAAGACATTGGGACAATTTGGGCATTAACTTCAGGTAGGTTTTGATCTGTCAACAAACACCTAGTTTCTAAGAAGCAAAGACTAAGTGACCAAACATTAATTTGTGGACCAATTACTGAGCACATGAGAATAAGCTGGGGTTTTGTTTTGACAAAACAAATAACAAAAATTGCCCTTCTGACATATAGAACAAATACTGGCTTTTTATTATGGAATTTTTTTTTTGTCTACATGCAACAAAAGCTGTGTTTCTGTTATTGTTGCTGCCCATTTTAAAGTATGAGAGATGTGTTTCAGGCCACACTAAAAGACTCTAGTCCTGTCCTGGCTTTGTTGACTCTGGGCCTGTGCCGAGGCAAAGCAGAACATCACAGCAGCAGGAGGATGTCCAGAGGCTCCTCAGCTCCTGGTGGGCAAGAAGCAGAGTGGGGGGGGGGAGGACACTGATCCCAGCATCCATGGAACATGCAATAGCACATCTGTAATCCCAGCACTGTGGAGGCAGAGATAAGTCTCTGGAGCTCGCCAGTCTAGCCAACTCAACAAACTCCAGGTTCAATGAGAGAACCATATACACATAAATTAAAGTTTCAAAAAATAATGGCAATAAACACACACATACACACGTGGGAGCGCATGCGTGTGTACACGTGTATATGCCTTCTGATACCAATCTGACAGCTTCCTGTCAGTGATGGGAGGCCTGACATATACAAGTTCAAAAGAAGAATTCTTTTTTTTTGGGGGGGGGGGTTCGAGACAGGGTTTTTCTGTGTAACCCTGGCTGTCCTGGAACTCACTCTGCAGACCAGGCTGGCCTCTGCCTCCCAAGTGCTGGGATTACAGGCGTGTGCCACCACGCCCGGCAAGAATTCTTTTTTTCTATCTAACAGTTTCAGAGAGCTCTGTCTGTGGTTTCTTGACTGCTCGCCTTTGGGAGAAGGTGACAGGGAAGGAATCTTCATCCACGATGGACAGGAAGCAGCATGGAGAAGGAACCCACATCATGGCAGACAGGAAGTGAGTAAAGGGAAAACAGGAAGTAACCAGGCCATGGTGTACTCAGTCTCCAAGGACACACACCCCTCCCGGGACGTGCTTCCCTCAACTAGACAGAAAGTCCCACCTCCTTATGATCTTGTTCAGGTTTTTGAGTCTGTCAGGACCGAAGCAGCTGAAGTTTAGATTCCAAACCGTCATCTCTAGCAACAGATTTTCCAGACATGCCCAGAGCTGTGCTTCACTGATCTCCTAGGTATATATTAATCCAACCAAGGTGAAAAATCAAGATTAGCAATCACACTAACTATAACCAAAGAGATGCACAGCTTTGAAGGGATGGGGGGTGTTGGCAGGCAAGGCTTGGAAACAAACGAGAGTCGGTGCTTGGCAGGGCCAGGTCAGGGAGGGCCAGCAGTCGCAGTGTCAGGGAGGGTGGCCTGCTGCCGCTGTTGGCCTGTGAGAGAAGCCTTTGGCTTCAGGCTGCAGGGGAAAAAATGGCAGAGATGGGAGAAAGGAGACGAAAACAAGGCTGCCACTATTGGTTTCAAGACCTCTGAAACCTGTGACATCACATAGGTGACTTCATGACCTGCACACCTGTTTCCAAGGCAACGAACGGCCACCATATTCCCAGAATCTACTTGGCTCACCTCCCACCTTTACCTGTGACTACGTCACCATCCACATAAAAAGAAAGGTCCCTCTGATCCCTCTCTCTCTCTCTCTCTCTCTCTCTCTCTCTCTCTTCCCCGCCCCTTCTTTTTCCGCTGCCACCTTGCCCTTTCCTCTTTCAATAAACCTCACGTGGAACTGTTTGGCCTGGTGTGGTCTTTCTGGAGCTCCCCGAGACGGTCACAACAACCGCTGTTCTCCAAGTGAGAGATGACAGAATCCCAGACAGGGCCTGAGGATTGAGAGACACCGAGAAAGCGAGTCAGCAGGACACAAAACACGGAAGAGGCCAAAGTGAAGAGCCACCAAAGATTCCAAGCCCGAGAGTTGAAGTGGCCAAGGCTGTGCCCTCCGCTAGAGAAGGTTTGCCCTAACTAGGTCTCAGCGGGGCTGATGCAGCCAGCACCTTTTAGCCTACTCAAAGCCTGGGCCAGGGAAACCAGTCAGCAATGGACAGACCACAGAAGGATGCTCAGCCTGGTGTCAGACGTCAGGGTAATTCCAAACTCATTTGGGTACGGCGTGGGGCCTCTCTAGAGCCAAGTTCTGGAATGCTCTTTGCCTCTGGCTTTCTGCCTGGGGCATCATCTGCAAAGAATAGTCCCAGATGTAAGCATGATGACTTCATCCGGGTCCTCGTGTGAAGGGACACATGTGCAGGAGATGGCAGCCCATCAGACCGTGGAAATTCTGACCCAAGAGGCTGAGACACAACAATGCGGTGGCCTCCTGCCCCTGCTGGCCCGCACCCAGTTCTCAAACGTGGCTAATTAGTGTAATGAATTATGACAAATGTGGATGGCGCCTCTGATTTGCTGACAGCAGATACAAACAGAGGCGCTGGCCAAGAACCCCAGTGCGTACATCACACACACACACACACACACACACACACACACACACGTCCACCAAAAATAGCTTGCCTTCAGCCTGTAATCCAGAGGCTCCCATCTGCTCTGGAACCTGGCAAGTCTCTACAGCTGCTGCTGAGGTGAAGGAGAAGGTTGGAGACATGTGGTCTCCCCACCTTTGATCACTGGGACTTGCTTCTCATTGCTGCTTATCTCGGCCACACGCACCGCCGGTTCCCACCAGCCAGCCCTCTAGTCCATCAAGGAAGGAACTTGAGTTCTCCAAGGACCTGCTGTGTGCTTTATATACAAGACCAGAATGGCTGGGATCGTCACACTGCAGAACTACAATTGATTGGCAACAAAAAGTTGCGAATCTGCAACAGGAGAAACTAGTTGGTAATGATACAGGTAGCATGTGGATATACAGAAACACGCGAGGCAAGAACTTAACAGACGTGCGCACTCATGTGTGCGTCTATGTGTATGTGTGTGCATATTTGCAAATCTGTGCATATGTATGTGCATGTGTGCATGTATGTTTGTTGCATGCGTTTGTGTGTGTGCACGTGTATAGGACTATTGGAATAGTCCTACAATCAAACAGAAGTTGAAACCAGGACAGGGAGACAAGTAGAGCTGGTGACTGGTGGATGATACCCACAGAGCTGAGGGACAAATGAATGGATGGACAGATAGAGGACAGATATGTAGATAAATTGATAATGAACAGATGGCAAAGATGGCTAATAGCTAGATGACAAATAAGTTGATTGATTGATTGATTGATTGTGTAACTGAATTATTTGCCTACTTACTAAAATATATTTACAGTGCCCAAATCAATGTAGCCCTTTGACAGGCAGTCACATACACTGTGATGGTTAGGATTGATTCTCAACTTGACTGGATCTGGAATCAAGTAAAAAGTCCAGGCTCTGGGTAGGTGTATGAGGACATTCCAAGGAAGGAAGGAAGGAAGGAAGGGAGGGAGGGAGGAAGGAAGGAAGGAAGGAAGGAAGGAAGGAAGGAAGGGAAGCCCTTTCCCCAAAGTGAGCAGCCCAAGCATCATAAGGAAGTCTGAAGGAAAAGCCTTGCTTTTTTGCCTGCCCACCTTTATGTCTTGCTGATGAGCGCATCTATCTCATGCTGCTGCTGCTGCTGCGGCAGCGGCGGCGGCGGCAGCGGCGGCGGTGGAGGCGGCTGCCCTCCTCCATTGACATTAGGCCCTAGCTTCTTGGGCTTTCTAATGTAGATTGAAGCCCAGCAGTTTCCGGGTAGCTCCAGGTCTTCAGCACCAGGTTGGGGCTGCTGAAGTGCCCAGTCTTGTGGACCGAGCAAGCTCTCCGTCTCTCCAGTGTGCGGGCAGCCATTGCTAGACGACACAGTGACTATCTGAATTCCCTTTGCAGTATGTAGTCATTCTTTCAGGTCTGTCCTTCTAGAAGCCCTGACAGATACAGACATGCTCAGAGTACTATAAAGGCTTAGGTCACCCGTGAAAGCATATCCAGCCAACATCAAACAAGGGTAAGTCCTTGCCTTCTCTCATTTCTTTTACTGGAAATAAAGCAACCTTTCTGAGATCCATCTGGGGGGCCAGACTTTGCTCATTTTTGCCTTTGGTTGGTGATTTTGCTGTTTAAAATAGTCCCGAGCATTAGGACCCAAAGTTTAAGAATCTGCTTTAGGGGGAGAGGAACGTGTTAGGTGGGCTGTATCTCAGCAGGACTTACAGACCTAAGGCCTGTGTGTCCCTTGCTAAGGACTGTGTTGAAGAAGGTGTGCAAAAGGACCGTGCCAAAGGTAAGGGTGTTTTCCAACCTTATCCATGTGGTTGGTGAAGAAACGACTCTCAGCTTACAGACGCCTCATCAAGAATTACATTCCCGGTTTCATCGTACAGCGAGACTCCATTAACTGTGCGTCCTGTTTGCCAGTCACACCTCCTCCTCCCATGCTGCAATCCCTGTGAGGCAGGGGGTTGGCTGCCCTGTGCTTCCCAGCCCTGCCTCCAGGGGCAGGGGTGCCCTTTCTGGGCGCAAACTTAGGACCAGCCAACAACAGAGGGGCGGAGAGCCATGTCTGAAGACATGCGCCTCCCAGGAGAGCCATGTAAAAACTCAGAAACAGTAATTCTAAAACAACCTGTTGTCATAGGCCTGGAAGGACTGAGCAGATAAATGTCTCCCACCCACATACATGCACATGCACACAAATGGACACATACATGTATATACATAACATACATGTGCATATACATACACACATGCATATACACACATTTATACGCTCTAACAACACATGCATTCATGACCATGCACACTCATACACCTCCACGCCACACATATACACAAATACATGTAACACACATGCACATGCATATGCAAATATGCACACACATGAACACATATGCACACATGCACACAAATGCATGAGCACACACATCTGTCAAATTCTTATCACACGCATCGCTGTACCTCCCCACACCACCTGTAACATTCCCAACTAGTTTTTTTCTTAAATTAACTCTTTCTGCCTTTGCTCCTATGGACTTAAAAGGGAATTTTTCATTTCTTCCATATATAGAGATTGATCATCAAAATATACTCACAACGTTAAAATAGAAAGCAAATGTTCGTCCTGGAGCCAGCTGCAGCCCTCCCTCTGAGGGCTGAGAGCATGTTTACAGCAGGTTTGTTCCAGCATGCACCCCATCTGAGAGCTCAGTGCAGGGGAACCACAGCTTACCCTGCCAGCCTAACTCAGGGCCCCGCACAGAGTGGGACTCAACGACCATGATGCACCAGGCCTGGGTGGCTCCTACCTGCATGTCCCCCCTCCCCCCTTGCCCTCCTCTCATTCCCACCCCCCTACCCCCCACCCCACCCCCTGTAGATCTGGAGAGGCAGTGACTGAGGGAGAGAAGCCCTGTAAGAGCTGTGGAGGACAGGTCTGAGCCCTGTGCAGCCTCACCTCAGAGCTAGGCCTGCTGGGACTGGTTGCCCTCCCCACATGATCCCTGTGTGCTCAGCAGCGCTGTGAGTCCTGTCTGCTTCCTCAAGCACCCGTCCTTCTCCTCAGGACTTGCTCTTCAAACTCTACCTCTCCTGTAGCAAGTGGGCTTTCAGCAACACATACCGTAAAAGCCAATAGATTCGGGGAAATTCTGTCGCCTCAGCTGAGAAGACCCTGTATGGCTTTCCTCTTCCCATCTCTTCGCTCCACCATCCTCAGAGTGGCGACTTCCTCTCCTTATAGTTATGAAATGCCTACCATAGCTCCGCCATTGTGAGCCATTTTGTGAGTGTGGGCTCACAAAAGCCCAAACTGATAGCGGGAAAAGTCGAGACTTTATTACACCCTTGCTGTTCCTTGGAGAGATGATTTTCCTGTATAGACCAGGTTGACCTTGAATCCCCAATCTTTCCAATCTTTGATTCCCAAATGCTTTGATTACAGCTGTGTATCACCATGTCTGTCCCCTTTGTCTCGGAGTTAAGAAGTCTCCCTAGAAAGACGAGATTCCACGCATCTGTAACTCATTGGCTGGAGTGGAATCCTATGACCCTGCTTGAGCCAGGTACTGGCAAAGGGAATAAATACAGTGGGCAGGAAGGGTGTCGGAAGGCCAGGCCTGTCGTATGGGCTCAGGTGGGCACAGCCTCTCTGAGGTCCCCATGCCCATTATGAGCTCAGAACTGACTGTTCTCTGAGATGCTAGTCATATTTTCCCCAGCACTTTCCTGGAAAAGCCCTGTGACCAACGGAAGCTTCGGGGACAATGGCTGAAACACATCTGCCTGTCTCTCCTTGCAGCCTCTCATGCACAAAGGCCCCTCCACACCCAATCTCTCTGTGTATCTTGCTCAGCCTCATTGAATGACTTTACCTTTATACCAAATACATGTTTGATTTTTTAAAAAATGCTGGGGCTACAACCCAGAGTCTCTTAGACACAAGCAAGCACTCTACCACCAAGCCACACCCCACCCCAAAATGTAGTGGAAAGCAACCTGCTTGTGAGCTTGTCTTTGTCACTAGCCCGTGAGACCCTTCCACCATATGATAGATTTGCTCTGGGATCCATCTTGAGGCTGTAGACACACAAATACAGCCACGCTGATAGGATGGAACTGAATGGGGGGGGAGGGAGAAAGGATCTGAAGGAGGACCGTGCAGAGGCTGCAGTTGGCTTTCTCAGCAGTTATTTCCAATGCAAGATACTTCTAGGAAGACCCCCACCCCTTTCCCCCTTTCCTATTTTTGCTCTCTTCAGCTTGAATGTGGCTTCTTCCAGGCAGGCTTCTCTGACTGCACCTGTGCAGTCCTTCGCATGGTAGCACTTAACCACATTACGGCCGCCATTGACTGGTTTTCTGCCCAGCAGCTTGTGTGACACTCCCTTTTGGACTCCAGGGAGCCCAGTACAGAGTAATTCCTCAGACTATGTTGCTAGCAGAGGAGAGGTAGAGGGCAGGGAGACAGACTTGAGCCTTATAAACTGCTGTGTGCCCAGGTTTCCCCCAAGGAAGTCATCCTAAGTGACTGTGTGGAAGGCAAGCAAGTGGCTAGTAGCCAGAAGAATGTTCAAGATTGCTTGTGTGTGTGTGTGTGTGTGTGTGTGTGTGTGTATGTGTGTGTGTGTGCACCAACAAGTGGACAGGTGGATGGGCAGGTACATGGGTGGACAGATGCATGCATGGAAAGATGCATGTATGGACAGATGCATGGACAGATACATGGGTGGACAGATGCATGGATGGACAGATGCATGGACAGATTCATGGACAGGTGAAAGGACAGATACATGGGCGGACAGATGCATGGACAGATACATGACTGGACAGGTGGATGGACAGATGCATGGATGGACAGATGCATGGGTGGACAGGTGGATGGACAGAAGCATGGGTGGACAGATGCATGGACAGATGCATGGATGGACAGATGCATGGACAGATGCATGGATGGACAGGTGCATGGACAGATGCATGGATGGACAGGTAGATGGACAGATGCATGGATGGACAGATGCATGGACAGATGCATGGATGGACAGGTGCATGGACAGATGCATGGATGGACAGATGCATGGATGGACAGGTGCATGGACAGATGCATGGATAGACAGGTGGATGGACAGATGCATGGATGGACAGGTGGATGCACAGATGCACAGAAAAGGCAGATGTACTAATGGGCAAATGGAGGAATGAACAGGCAGATAGATAACTGAACGCCTAGCCTTGAGTTTGTGTCTTCTGAATCTAGCTTCTCCTACCATCCATCCATCTCTCCCTATGAAGAGAGAGACCCTGTACTACCACTGAGTACAATGCAAAGCAAGATTTGGAGAACAAGAGACAGGAAGTCAAGACAAAACTGTTGCCACTCCTAATCCCAGCTATGCCCACGCTCAGAACAGCCCAACTGGTCAAGACACAAGCCGTAGTTTGTCTTTTTAGAACTTATAGATACCAGGCAGGGAAGGTCCAGCTCCCTCCCGTAGGATAACAGTATTATTGTGACTTAGCATCTCTACCTGCGGATTCCATGCTCTAAGATTCTCCACAGGCCAGGGCAAGGCCCAATGAGCAATCATAGAGGCTAGAGCTGCTGCCTTCTCTGGGGACGTGGAGAAGAAGAGGGGAGGAGAAAACATCCTGTTGGTCCCTGGGAAATGCACAGGAGGCCAAGCTAGGACTCAGCACTGGGGCTGAAGGTCTGTGGGTCAGATCCTGAGAGATTCCTATGTCTTTGGGCATCTTGGAAAGTATCACATGGTGGGTGCATCCCAAGTTGAAGGCCTGACATGGGGACACACCCCACATTGACACAGGAACATGTGATGAGGCTAGGAACACACACAAAAAAGAGAAAAATGTTAACCTGCAGTGTCAGGATCCTTGGAACTTGGATTTACACCAGTGTAAATCCAAGAGGAGGCCCCAGGCCTTCTGAAGGTGAGACTGTTGAGTGGATCCCAGCAACCATGTGTGTCCTGGGCTTGCAATGAGCCCTGCGGTCAGGACCCCAAGCAGGAGCTGGCTCTTCTCCTGGTAGACCATGTCTGTGGCCCATCAGTTCCACTTTCAGAGATCGTAGCTGAGTGGCACTGGCTTTTCCCTATCCCAATCCGAATCTAGTTCTGGCTACATCAGCTCCTATGTCCCCGGTGACTGGTGTGAAAATGTGCATGACAGAGGTTCATCTGACACCAGAGTCAGCAGGACTTTCACCGGAGCCTCTGAGAATGGCGAAGTTGTTCATCTAGTTGGACAGAAGATAGGAAGGACAAGAAACCTCTTCCTGAGACTCAAAGGAGACAGGGCAGGCAGGGAGCACGAAGAAACTGAGCGCCTAGATCAAGCTTTACCTGAAGCCAGTCCCAGGTTACTTTTATATCATTGATACTCATAAAGTTCTTTCTGGGCTTTGGCTTCCTGTGTTTCTAGCACTTGGAGCCTAAAGAATCTCAAATGTCACAGAGACAGAAGTAGAGGTGTGGGGGAAAGAGCTAAGGCTCTTTAATCTAATAGATGTTAAGTTCAAATCCTGTGGTGTCCCTTCCTGTGTCATGTCCCTGTCCCTCATTATGTCATCTCCACCATTCTGTCCCCATCCCTGTCCCTGTCCTCCATATCCTATACCCTCCCATCTCCTCAACCCCCTTTAAGAACTGTGTGACTCTGGGCAAGCCTCTTTGCCTCTCTGATCCTTTGTCCTTCAGTAAAGCAGGAAAACCACCAACTTGTTATGGTGGGAGGGAAGGGCAGATTTCTCTCCGGCTTAATAAACTTGTGCAGGGGGTTGGGAAATCAAAGGAAAGACCTCCAGTGAGCAAGCCCCCATCCCAGCGCTTACTTATTACTGCTAAGACGCAACTTAGAGAGCTGGAAAGAAAGAAATGAGAAAAGTAGGAGAGGGCCACATGAAGAAGCTGCGTTGTGATGACACCTCAGGCTGCATAGAGTGGACCAAGCGAGCCCTCAAATGTAGACAGTCCTGGGAGCCGCCGCTCCCTCCTCCCCTCCCCCCTGCACACAGTGCAGCGGACAGAAATTCTAAAAGAGCTAATTAGGCCTGCACACTGCCCAAAGAGGGGGGGAATGCCTGCTTAATAACTGGCTTTCCCAGCAGGGGGCCACACCCAAGGCTACCTGCCACCTTCCCTCCTGGCCAGAGCTGGAAACTTCAGCCAGAAGGCCAGGCAAGTTCTGTCCCAGGACAGCATGCAGAGCTGAGCCTGGCAGCCATCTGGTCCCCAATTCCGCCTAATGTCTGCAGCAGACCTTGAGCTAATTGCCTGGTTGGGGCAGTGCCTGGACATCTTTAGCACCTAATTCACTACCGTTTCTCTGGAAGCCCCATTCCCGCCTGCGAGGGAAGGACATGCCTGTTTACAGGGATTTTTAAACCCCTGGAATCCTGGTCTGACTTGGCAAGGCGCCAGCTGACCCCAGAGCCAGGAAAGCATCCTTGGTTTCCAGATCAAGCCCCAAGCTTCACAACCACCATCTGCAGCCCAGGCTCCTGCCCCAGGCTTCGGGTTCTGTCCCCAACTCTACTCCCTACAAAGGTGGAGGATGGGAAGAAGCCTGGAAGCGAGGCACGGGATTAGGGACATGGGTTCGAATCTCAGCTCGGTCATTGCCTAACATGGGACCTGGAAACAGTACCTTTCTACTCCGGTCTGTTTTCCCGTCTACAAAGAAGACACTGTGATGCCTTGCTCAGTTAACAGCTGAGATGGCAACAGCTCTGCTGGTGCCACGGGTCGGAATCAGGCACTCGCTGCTGCAGAGGGAACAGGGAGACGTCATCGTCCCAGCACTCCTGGGTCTATGTAGAAAGCACCTTGTCCCCAAACTCTCTCTATCCCAGATGAAGTGTTCCTCCATGCCTCCTGCCATCATCTTGTGTCCAGACCCCTTTCTACTCTTCTCCATTGCCGAGCCACAAATCCCCACTGTGCCCAAAGGGCAATGAGCCAGTGTCCCCGCCTGAAGCCCCTTTCCCTCTGACCATAGAACCAGATGGAGAAGGAGTCTAGCTGTCCAGCAGTGAGGATCTCCTGACTCCCATGCCCCCTGCAAGAACTTTTGCAACCTCATGTCATGTTCCTTGAGCCTGTTGTCATCTCTCAGGGTGGGTTATAACACACCTTGAGGCCTGAGGGTCTGGGCTGCCTCTTCTCTGAAGCAGATAGGCAAAGACCTAGAGTATCCCAGCTCCTGCCCAACAGGATGAATCCCCTCTTGTCTTTTTAGAACAAGACACCAGCCCCATAGAGTCAAAACAGTTGGAACTTGAAAGATACCACCCTAGAAAAGACATGATTTGTGCCCGCGGTCGGTCACACTGCCAGGCGGGGCGGAGGAGTTAAGAATGCGCGCTGGCTGCAGGTCCCCACCGGAGAAACGGGAAAAGCCATTACTAGTCTGGGGACCCTCCACATGGGGTTTGCATCTCTTTGCTCCATTGAGTGGGAAGTAACGTGCGGGCACCAAGGCTTACTGAAGCCTTCGGGGTTCCAGAGAGTGACTTAACCGGGGGGTGGCAGGGAAGGAAGAAATGGCGAACAAGCAGAGACACAAGAGAAAGGCTGGGATCGGGCCGTCTGGGCTCTTGGATGGAAAAGCTGTGGCCCTCTGGAAGCTCAGTGTGTTTACTACATACAGTTAAACAGGGAGGCAAGTTCAGCTGATCTCCATAGGAGCAGTCTCTGTAGAGTCTCTCTCTCTCTCTCTCTCTCTCTCTCTCTCTCTCTCTCTCTCTCTCTCTGTTGGGTCAGACTCTATACAAGAGCAGTCTTCAAGCCGTAAACATCCGGGGAGAGAAAGCTACAGTGGACATTTTCCGCACACACTATCACACCAAGGAAAAGCTCTGCCTCCAAGCTTCACCCAGGGGAAGGCTCTGCCGTTTTCCCAGCGGCCTGAGGCTTTTGGTTCTTGACGTGGCTGGCTGGTGTCAACAACACCCATCCACTTGAGGACTCCATAAACTCAAGGCTTCCCCTGCTCTCCGCAAAAGCCAAACCAGAGATCGGGAGCTCCGTCGGCACCTCCAAGCATCCAGACTTCAGGTCAAGCTACGGCGTCGAGATGGACGGGGCTACACTCAGAGCCTAGCTCCTGGTTCCCGGCTGTGTGACCCCAAGCAAGCAACGCCTCCTCTCTGACCTAGATCTACAAAGTACAGTTAACAGTGCCCACCAAAAGGGCTGGCCTGGAGTGGGCCCCTGAAGTGCGCAGCGCGAGTTCTGAACTTGGCGGGTGTGATTCCTGAGGTCCTCCTCGGCACAGCTGCACTGCGCAAGGCCGTCCTGGCCTCCTCCCTAGAGTGAGCGTTCCTAAGAAGACATCATCCGTGGCGGGGAAGTCTTCCCGCCAGCCTGCCCTGCTTATCGTTCCCATATTTCTCCCAGCTCAGGAAATATGCCGAACGTGCTGTCTAGAGCAAATAGAAGCTCGGTCACATCTGCGGGCATCATCCCACCTCGGACCCAGTGACCCTGAAACAGAAGCAGTCTGGGGTGGTGGGGGGGGCAAGCTAGGAGGGCCCAGGGATCTCGGGGATGCTATTTTGGGGTGGGCAGAGTCGATGGGAACCCAGATTGCTCTAGGGCAGCCTTAAGACTAAAGTCTGCCATTCTCCTCTTTAAAGCAAAAGGCTCTTGCCTGTCTCACCCCGAACAGAAACCGGAGCCTGAGTCTGGCCGCCTCTAGATCCAGACTCCATTCGTCTTCTTGACCCCCAAGTCCCTTCTTATTTCATGACAGGGCTCGTGGTTTCGCGCTGCCTTTTCCCTCTGCCAGAAACGCTCTTCCCTTTGGTGTGGATACACAGCTTCTGCCCTTCCAGCCTTCTCAAATCCCTCCCAGAGACTCCCTCTGCCCCATCTGAAACCACACCCCACTCCTCCATCGTCCCTCTCACCGTCTTCTTTATGGCTCCCCATTACCCATTGCCATAGTTCATGCTGTGTGTGTGTTACACGTGGACGTTACGTGTGCAGGTGCACACACCCCGTGTGTGTTCCTATGGAGACCAGAGATCAGAGTCAGGCCTTCCTCTGTTGCTCCCCGCCTTACTTTTTGAGACAGTCTCTTTCCTCGAACCTGGTCCGCCTGTGTCCCCTTCCCGGGTGCTGCCATGCCCGACTTTGATTTGAGTGCTGGAGATCTGAGGTCGGATCCCCATGCTTGTCCCAGCAAACTCTTTAACCATGAGCCATTTGCTCAGCCCGAGGAGACTGCTCAGCTCACTGCTGTGACCAGCCCTTAGGACAGCAGCAGCCAACAAGAGTGAATATATCTTTGCTGGTTGAATGAATGGGTGGACACATAACTGGATTATGGTTCCGGGCACCCATTTCTTGTGGTTGTTTTCGAAACAATAAAAGACTAGAGGGAGAGGCCAGGAACAGAAGGGTGAGGCTTGGATAGGGTCTCCCAAAAAAAAGTCATATGTTAAGTTTGGGGCTGTGGGTGGGGGAGGGGGCAGCATTACTAGGAAATGACAGAGGCTCGTGGGAGGCCCCAGCGATATATCATTGAATGGGATCAGAGGACTCCAAGCCTTTTCCCCTTTCCCTCTTTTTCTTCCATGCCATGATGCGTCCATGAGAGAGATTATGGCTTGCCAAAGCTTCCCGTGTAGCCTCCTCCTAGCCCCGCACACTGGAGTTTTCAACAAGCGTTTCACTGAGGCCTTGGGCAAACTGGCGATTTTGTTGAGCCTGGGAATATCTCTCTGTTAAAGGTAGGGGGAGGCCCCGGCTTGGGAAGGCACCTGCCCTGCTTCTGTCTTAGTTAATGATCTCGGCCAAGCAGTTTCATGTATGTTTCTTAGCCTCAGTACGTCATCTAGAAATGGGACAACGATAGAACTTTACCATCCACAGGGCACCCAGAGAGCCTTGCAAGGTCTCAGGGACATAGGCTGTGCCTGGCAGGAGGGAGAATCAAGTGGCAGGAGCTGAGGACAGAGGTGGGGGTAGGAGTGGCACACGAGGATGGGGGGCAGATCACAATGCAGATTTGCTTGTCCAGAGTTCAGGGCAAGCTTTCAGGAGCCACCCAAAGGCTTCCCGGGCCAGGAGACTGACCCCCTCCAAATCCCCTCCCCATGAGAGACCCCCTCCAGCCAGTCTCTGCAGGAGGAGGGGGTGACGAAACAGAGGTTCAGGGTCTGCCCTCACCTTCCAGAGACAGCTATCCTGAAGGCAGGGGAGGGAAAGGGGGTGGTTGTACACTCTGCTGTGTCCCATCCCGTGCCCCAGGAAGAGGGCTCCCAAGTCACCCTGGAAGAAGGGGTCCTCACAAGTCACCAAGGCATAACCCTTACTCTCGGCATAGGAAACTCAGGGATGGAAGTGACCTCAAAACTCCAGCCTCAGCCTGACCAACCACTGTAGAACTCATAGACTGGGATGGATTCCCAACACTTAGATGTGGATGGATAAGCACATCCACGAAACATTAAATCGGAATCACTAACGGTGGAGTTCCCGGGGTCAATCCCCAGGGCCCAGACTACAAAGGCTGATGAGCGAATGACTGAGTCTAGTGCTTTCTCAGGGACACTAGAAACCTAATTTCTTTGAGGAAGCGATTCCCATCTGCTCTGAGCTTGCCTGCTCAAGGCCTGGAATAGTGTGTCCCAACGCACAGCTACCACGCGGACTGGAGAGCAAATGCGTGGAAACAGCCCCAGCCCTCACACAAACACCAAGAGGAAGGAAGGCCCTGCCAGAGCCGGGTTCCCAGCCACCACACTCTTCACTGTTTTGGTTTTTTTTTTTTTAAATAATTTGTGGGTTGTTTTTAATTGTTGAGGCAGTAATACTTGGTTCATGAGACTGCAATATACAGAGAGGTGAAATAAATAGCTTATATATATAATATATATAATATAGCTGGTTTTAAAATATTCCCTTATCATTGGTGTACTAGGTCACGTGAGTCACGGAAAGTCCATAGCAGCATCCTCCAGAACTGCGGGCAAGGCGGGCCACCATGATTGGACGAGGCGTCTGTCGTCGGAAGGTCGAGGCGCGGAGAATTCTCAGGGGCGCCTTCCCTGCGCGGTGTCGCGGGACAGCTTGCAGTGGACAATAAATAAATGACTGCAAACCAGAGAGCGATTCTTGTTGGAGTCTAGGGCAGGGAGAGGGGTGGGGGTGGGGCGCTACTTTCCTTTTTTATTTATTTTTATTTTTTTCTGTTTTGTTTTGTTTGCTTTCAGAACCTTTTGGGGGGGGAAGGACTTTGGTTTCTCGCTGCTGCAGTCAGTTTCCTCATTCGAGTCCTCCTCTGGGGATGAGTTCTGAATTGTCACCTCCTAGAGAGAGGCAAGCACCTGTGGGTTGACAGCGGTCCCCTTGTGTGAGTCCTTTGTCATGGGGTTCAGGTCAACAGTGGAATCCTATCGCCCCTTCCCCCAAGACTTTAGGTTCAGTTTTTGTCTTCTTTTAAACACAATGTACAAAAATAGAGATTCTTCCTTATTTTTTCATGTAAAAATATTCCTCTGATGTAGTTCTCTGGGGGAGGGGGGTGAGTGTGGCCGGACCTAGCCGGGATGAGTGGGCCGGATCCGCCGGGATCGCTTGGTAACTGTGGTGTACTTGAAGGGCTTCTGCAGCTCAGCCTGTCCCTTGGGGTAACGCTTCATGAAGTGCACATCTTGCTGGTTCTCGCGGGTCTTGGGACCCTTGCGAGGCCTCCCCTTCTTGGTGAAGCCCACGTACCAGCCAGAGTACTTGGCGGACATCAGGGCCGTGTAGTTGTTTTCCAGAACCTTCTCAATGAACACGCACTCCTTGCTAGTACCATCAGGCTGCAGGAGGGAGAGAGAGAGAGAGAGAAGGGGCATCAGAGAAAGTCGCGTCAATGATCCTGGTTAAGAGTACCACAGCAAGCATTACTCACAACCACAGTGATGGCGGGGTACTGGGCCCGCTGCACCCAGGTCCCCCCGAGTCTAGGAAGGCTTTGCTCGGCTCCCAACCTCACAGCATCCGCAAGCGTACTCTATAGCCACAGAGCTGGGAAGGCCCAAGACGGAAGCGCCAGGGGAAGGGGGTGAAGACAGGCACGAGCAGGCCTGCCCGGTGGACATGGTGGGTGGTCAGATACCAAGTTCTGCTTAAATTGCACTTCATGAGCATCGTGGAGCTTGCTGGGCCTAGGGGAAGATGCAGAAGTCCGACCAGAGCCCAGCGGGAAGCCTTTGCCAAGAGGAGAAAATAACAGGAAAAATAATTTGGAGGAGCGAAGCTCTGTGGAGAGGACACAGGGCACTTGGGACGGGACAGGCTGGGACAGCGCAGCAGACCCGGTCTAATCTCTGCTTCCTGATATGCAGAGAGTCTTGTGTTACAGGTTCCTACATCTTATCCCATCCCCCACCCAGGGAGCCTGAGTTCCATTCATTGTCTTGCAGAAGTCCACTTCATCCTTAGGAGGCTCCTAATCATCCCTATTTGAGCAAGAGACTTAGATCTAGCCATTCACATAGTAGCCCCTCCCAGACACGTGACTCAAGCTCACCAATCAATGTGCTATGTGGATTCAACAGCCAGTGCCCCAAACAAACCAAGAAGGTGGGTTTAAACAAACCAAGAAAGTGGGTATCTGTAAGGCTGGAATCGGGGCAGCCATTTTACCAACACGAAGGGGAATCCTGCGGAGCAGCGATGCCAGCCCCGAGGGAGCGAAGCCAAGCTGGGGAATGGAAGAAACAACCAAGCCCTGGTCACATCACTTGAGCTCTGGATCCAGCTGCATCTGCAGTTCACGTTACCTCACCACCACGCGGGCCAACGATGTCTCATTTCCTCTAACTCAGCTGATGTTTTAGTCTATCATTTGTAAGAGAAACGGGTCCTGGCAGATCTGCCCAAAATCTGACATCCAGTCAGCTACTCAACTCTCCTGCGACACCGCTCAACACAAACTATACTCCGTGTGGGATGTGGCTCGCTTTAATACTTGGTATGACGCGAGCCGGGAGCCTCCAAAAATAAGATGTAGCGTAGCCAAACTCCACAGGCTGCGTGCGTAAGGGGGCTTTGGGGTTTCGGGTTGCCGAGCAGATGTCTTGAGAGACTAGATGAGGGGCGAAGAGCACTGACTCTGGAGCCAAGAGCCAGATGAACTCTAGCCCATCCTGAGACCTCAGGCTGGCCGATCCCTTGCTCCAAAGCCCAGATTCCTCACAGGGCAAAAGAATACAATGACTTCTGCGTCATAGAGACACACTAGAAATGCCACTCAGAAAGGAGTCTGATGTGCAGAGGGACTCTCCAGGTTGTTTGTTCCTCAAGAGTAAGTGGCTCTGTTGGGACTGTCCTGAACAAAAGACAATGAGGGGGGCGGGGGGAGTGGAGAGACGGCTTGCAGCCTCCTGCAGCATCGATTGCTGGATGGGAGAGAGTGGGAAACACAGAGTTGGACCGGCTGACCTAGCAGCACAAGTTTCCAGCGAACATCTCCAAATTTAGGCCGGGCCCACTGCTCGTTCCGGACTGCTGCCCAGCCAAGTTGGAAGCCCAGCGGTCTGGCTATGCGTGGAGACTGAGGTGTGGGTTCCAGCCTTTTGTTTGAAGTGGAAAACTGGCCCGGGCTTCCAGGGACATTTACCTTTGAGAGGAGGGCAAGCCGACTCCCTGCAGACAGAGTGCTGAACTCTGCAGAAAAGGCTGGGAAAGGCCTGTCTTTCCAGACGGCTGGAGGACAGAGGCAGGTTCAAGACACACACGATACCCAGAGGACAGCCTGGGTAGACATTGCGGTAAGACTATCAGAAAGGAAGGCAGAAAACATGTGTAAGGCAGGTTGAGGCGAGAGACCTCTGGGCTCTGGGTCTCTCATGGAAAGGTCTAGAAGCTCCTCATCCAGCTCTCTGAGTCAAAGCAAGATGAACAGAAGCTAGACAACGCCATCTGTATCTGCCCTTCAAAGCTCTTCCTGCCACCGCCAGGACGCACCCTCTGACTACCTACCTCTTCTCTCTCAGGGCAGTCCCTTCCCTTCCCTCAAGAGGCAATGGTCAAACTCAGGTCCGCTGTTAGCCTCGCTGCCTTTCTGACTGAGTTCATACTGGAGAATCTCCGCTCATTGTAGTCTTCACCACTGGGTCCCAAGCGCCCCTCTGTGTCCTGAGATGTTGGAACCAGTCCAGAACCCACCTTGCCAGCCCTCTGAAGTAGATTTAGACATGCACCGAACGCTGGTGCTTAGAATTTTACTGGTCTACACACTCCATCTCTGGAAGCCTCCCTACTCGTTCATTCAGTATTTACTGATTGCTGGCCACAGGTCAGACATTCCCGCGTCTGTTACATCATGGCACCCTCTTACGTCACTGAGAGCGCCACTCTACCTAGAGAAAGGAAACAGCTAAAACAGACAAACTGGCTTGCCCAAAGTTATGGCACTGGAAAATGGCCCCTAGCACACTTGTCTCGTGTCCGGTTCTAGAGAAGTCCGTGGGGAGAAGAGAGGAGGCGGGGTGAGTGATGCCACTCCCCCAAAACTCCTCACCTCCCACAGAGCCACTGTGGACAAGAAGTAAAACTGCGCACAAAGTAAAAGTTGGGTAGCACAGACCGAACTGACAGGCTCAGAACACATCTACCTTTGCTTCGGAGGGCACTGGGCTGGTCCCAACACCCCAAGACACAGAGGGGCTCTTGGGGACCAGTGGTGGATCCTTTGATGAGCAGAGACTTCAACATGGTCTCAGCCAGAAAGGCTAAGAGTGCACCTGAGTTTGACCCTTGTCTCTATTTCTGACCCCCTTCCGTGGCCTTAATTCACCTACCATTACTTTTTTATAAATCAGTGCTTGGGCCCCACCTCAGAACTTCTGACTCGGCTGGTCAAGACAAACTGGAGCACCAGCCTTTAGAGAGCAACCTGTCACTCCAGAACCGTGGGGGGTTAGTGGAAATCAGTCCTCCCTCCTACTCCCACCCCTACCCCCTACCTCCTTCCTTCCTTCCATGTGACCTGAATCCTAATGACATCACTTAGATCACACCTCACCTAAAACCTAGAGAGATGGTTTTTAGCTCTTTTTTTTGGGGGGGATCCCCTTCTGCTGAAAACATTGAGTTCTCAATAACTTACAACTGAAATCATCTTAACCACATGCCCTGAAAGCCTCTGAAGGTCTGCTGCTCCCACGAGGACAGGCAGGGACAGATGGGGAGATTCTGGTTAGCCTATGATAGATGCTCAGGAATTCTTTCTGGACTCTGCTTCCTTCTGATCAAGTGGCCAGGAGCAGGCTACCAAAGCATGCAGGGCTCCAAGACAGACAGAAGGAACGAATGACTCCAGTCAATGCCTAGTGCATCCGAAATAGCTGTTCTCGGGGCCCAGTGCATGACTCCAGCACTGGCCAGAGATGAGACGGGCAGCAAAGAAGAAATACCTGCTAGGGTATTCCGTCTAAGGCAGCGAGGCCAGAGCCGCCATGGGTACAGAAGTGATGTCAAGTCCTGTCTTCAGGCTGGGGGTGTAGCTCAGTCCAAATAGTGCCTACTTGACATGCACAGAACTCTGAGCACCACACGAACCAGGGGCCTTGTACCTGCCCCAGTCTCTGCGCTCGGGAGGTAGAGGTGGGAGGGTCAGGGGTCTATGGTCCTTCTTGTCTATATAGGGAATTTCAGAGTCCCAGAATAGCCTTGGCTGGAGGAGGCTATGTCTCTCTCTATAGATAGATGGATAGATAGATGGATAGATAGATAGATAGATAGATAGATGTAAAATTAACCTATCTTCATAGGGGAGGGAGGAAGAGACAAACAGTCAGGCAGAGCTTACAGTTCAGTGGGACAGGTTACCAGGCTCTCTGGCATCTGTCCTGTAGGAAGGAGGCTGAGTCAGGCTCAGAAAGCAAGAGCCAAGGTCCCTGTCTCTTTGCTTCTGTGCCCCTCACGCTCTGCATGAGCTCCTGACTGGGAGGAGAGCACAGACTTGAGGACAGGGAGTGACATCCAGGTGAGCAAGTGGGGCCTGGAGGGCGGGGGTGGGGCCTAGACAGCGGGGGGGGGGGGGTAGGGCCTGGAGGGCGGGGGTGGGGCCTAGGCAGCGGGGGTGGGGCCTAGGCAGCGGGGGTGGGGCCTAGACAGCTGGGGGAGGACAGTGAGTTAGCTAGGGTCTGGGTAAGTCTAGAGACCACTGAAGGTGAGCCAAGAAGGACCCGTGGAGAGGATAGGGTTGGAACTGCTCGTGCTTGAAGCCGGAAGTCCACATCTCAGAGATGGTGTGAGCAGCGCAGAGAACCCAAGCTGAGCCCTAAACTGGTCCAGGGAGGAAGAGATCAGTTGGAGCCTGAAGCTTCCCAAGCAGGCGATGAAGGTTGGGGCGGCAATATGTGGAAAGGGCTGAGGGTAAGCCCAGGTTGTAAGGGAGAGACACACCCAGCCATCAAAGAGGGGACTCCCCACACAGCCTGGGTGAGCAGGGAGGGGGGGTGATCAACAGCCTGATTCCCGCCCCACCCAGCACAGAAGGGTGGCCGAGGCAGCTGGGCTGGATGGAAGGAGGGTGCAGAGGTGGAGGCAGGGGATGGGGCCTGCTTCGCTGCTGTGCCTTGAGCCAGCTGAACCGTCACCAATATTAATGACGGGAGAGAGGGCAAGGGGGCAGGAAATCGGAGCCGGCTCCTGTGGAAGCGGTGACTCAGCGGCCAGCCGGCAGGAGGCGGCGGGGGCTGCAGCCAGGGAGGGGACTGGGCTCTCTCCTGACCCCGCGGTGGCACTCCTGGGGGTCAGGATGCCGGGAAGAGCACAGGCAGGAGGCGGCACGAGGCGGCACCGAGCTGCGCGCGCGCGCGGGGGCACCGGGCACAGAGGGAGCAAAGGGGAAAACCCAAGTTTCAAACTCAAAGCAGGTTGGTCTGGGAAGAGGCCCAGGCGGGCAGGAGAACAAAGCGCCTGACGCGGGGCTGGGCAGCCGCCGCAGGAAACTGCTGGCCAAGACGGGGACGGGCCAGGCCAGGGGACCAGGCACCCGCCCCTGCCCGCCGTCCCAGCCGCCGAGGGACCCCCTCGCCGACCGGCCTGCGACGGCGGAAAGTGAATCACTAATTGAAACCACTCCTAGGCATCCCGACGCTCAGCGGATTACTATTATTTTGCAGTTTGGGTTGGTATGGGTGTGTGGCTGGAATCTTTCCCTTCCAAACCCGGCCTTGAATCCCGCCTAGCTCTAGTATGGGACGTGGGACAAGTGCCCAGGAATGTAGCCAGCTCTCAGCTTTCCCACCTGTAAAATGGGAATGGCAGTGGTGCCAGCCTGTCAAAATTATATGCAGGTTTTTTTTTTTTTTTTTTTTTTTTTTTTTGCCCAATGCCATATTATTTATGTGACCCTTCTTGGTTCTCAACCCAGGGATAAGGGGCCAGAGAGCAGGGCTAAAGGCTCAAAAATCAAATACTGCTTCAACAGGACTGACCCGTCTCCCCTTACCCTGAGTATGATGAAATCAATTTTCCCTGAGACCTAGTTCCTAAGTAGCGGCCCATTCCCCATTCCCCATGCCACCTGTCCAAACTGACTTCACTCTTGGTTCAGTATAGAAGCAGAGAGAGTCCTTACAGAGAGCAGAGGACAGAGACATGGCTTAGCTATCAGAGCTGCTGTGAGGGACAAGTTCCTCTTGAACCTTTGGGAGAAACGTACTCGTAACCTTCACACACAAGCCCGTGAGGATATAAAAAGATGAAGGTGCAGCCTTCAGGAAGGACCCACGCCTGGCGAGTGAGCGTACACACGCACAAAGGCACACAGAGGCATGCACATGTAATCACACGCAAGCACATACATGCACACACACATACGTATGTGCACACGCTAACATACACTATTGTGCCACATGCAGGTCTCTGGCCTGTTCCAATAATAAAATCTTCCTGAACCGCTGGAACCGTGGGCTCCAGCTGAGAAGCAACTGCTTCCGGGGAGGAGGAGGAGGAGGAGGAGGAGGAGGAGGAGGAGGAGGAGGAGGAGGAGGAGGAGGCGGCCGGGGCTGGGTGGGTGTGGCAGCTGCGGCTGAGAAAACCCGGTGAGTGTTCCGGTGACCCCTCAGTCCCAGCCCTTGGACTGTAGGCTCCCTGTTCCCAGACATCAAGAGCACGTGAGCTGGCTGGCCCAGGACTCCACATCCGTCCCCAGCAGAACCCAGGGCTCTTGGCACCAAAGGGCACCCGTAACAAAACAGGGACCAAAACAAAAACCATGGTGACAGAAAGAGAGGCCACCGGGTGATGCTCTCCCACCCAGATACACAGCAACCTGTGTTCCAGGTAAGGCCAACAGGGCCCTGGGTGTGCTTTGCTGGTTTTCCAGATCTGGCTGAACCGGGCCCCAAGCACCAAGCAAGCACCAAGCACCAAGCACTGGGGGACATCAGCACTCACCTTCCCCACGAGTTTGCCTTTTCGGTTCATACACAGGTAGAACTCTGTCTCCTTGCCCTTGATCCGGACTTGACTCCCGAAGGTATCTGTCTCCACTAGGAGCTGGGCTTCGAAAGGCAGAAGGAGAATAAGACAAGCTTTTTAACCAGAGGCAGTGGTATAGGCTAAAGCAGCAACATAACTCCCCCTGCCCAGACCTCTGGTCCTCAATTTCTCCAAAGTCAAGCATTGGGGAGGATTCTGGCAGGTCCCGTGAGAGCACTCTGACCCTGGATAGGGTGGGGAAACTGCCCCCCTCTTTCCTATGATCCAGTCTGAGGGGAGCTCTATCTATAGCCCTTCCCTCTCATACATCTCCTGGCTCACCATTCCACTCCCCAAGTGGGACCAACAGTCATTCAGAATACCCACAGAAGTAACCAAGGTAGCGTGCGTGTGCGCGCGCGCGCACACACACACACACACACACACACACACTCAAAGGCGCCATAGAGCCTTTGGGACCTCATGCTGCTTCCTTCAAAAGTCAGGTCAGATGTCCTTTTCCCCCAGGGCAAACATCTGGTGCCCCTACTAATGCAGTTTTGGCACCTTTGACCTGGCCACTTGACACAGGAAGACACAGAGGGGACGGGTGTTATGGCCCTGGTAAAGAAGAGTCCATGTTCAGAATCTCCCTCCCCTTGACTGAGCCCTTCAAAACTGATGGGTGACTAATTTTCAAGAGCACAGAGGTCTGCTCGGGACCCAGGTCTCCCCACCCAGGCCTGGAGCCCATCCGTGCTGCAGCGTCCGTCAGGATGGGGGTGTCCACATCTGCTCCCCCGAACCCCTAACACACAAAGGCATCAGCAGCTTCCTTCCGTTGGCTAATCTACATTTCCCCCCATAGGATGCAGTGTGACCCAGGGTTAGCTCTCACTCTGGTCTTGAACCCTGGACCCATCCTCCATTACCATTACCATTCCCCTCCCCCACGGCTGTTTTCTTTGGCTGTGACCCTTCACTTCCAGCACCTGACCCCACCCCCACCCCCACCCCCAGCTACAAAAGTTTCATTTCAGTGACAGGGGACTTGCTTCTCCATAACAAAATCATAGCCCCCAAATTCCTGAGTACAGTATCCTTGGAGCCTCAAGGAGTGTACCTCAGTGCCCCTAAAATACACTAGGTATGATTTTAATAATAAAAAAAAAAACACATTTACAAATATAGGTCCTGGTGCCCCGCTGTGAAAATTGGAACCACCTGGATCTTGGGATTCCTATAATTAATCTAGCCCTCCTTTGACACCACTTCTAATTAAAATATGATTCCCACCTTAAAAAAAGAATTTACATAAAATTTAAAGACCTAACAAGAATTTTGTAATTCTGGGAGGAAGGCGGGGCACATTCTTCGTTCTGCCTCCCTGCCCCCCCACCCCCGCACCCCTGGTAAACACTGAGTTAAAAAACACGAACAAGGGCTTGCTGCTCACCCTCTTACTCAGATTACCCTCTTGTCCTTGGATCCCCAGGGGGAATGTCACAGTGGCTCCCCAGCCTGCTCTACCATCTCCTGGCAGAGCTCAGGCCTCTGATAGTGAGTTCTAGAAGCCTCTGTGGGGCCAAGTGTATATGCGGGGCGGGCGGGCGGAGGAGTAAGAGTCTGGGATGCCTAAATATGGGCTTGACCCCTGGGCTCTACTTCACTGACTTCTGTGTGCCCCTTAGCTGCAGGGTCTTCACCAGTGAGATGAGAACGGCCCTGACCCTCAGCAGGGCCTGGGAGGTCTATGGCATGAGAACGCCCCTCTCTAGAGGTCCAGAGGGGACACTAACCTTCATTTTAAGTTCCTAAAAGCTGGGGCGCACGCCTTTAATCCCAGCACTTGGGAGGCAGAGGCAGGCGGATTTCTGAGTTCGAGGCCAGCCTGGTCTTCAGAGTGAGTTCCAGGACAGCCAGGGCTACACAGAGAAACCCTGTCTCGAAAAACCAAAAAAAAAAAAAAAAAAAAAAAAAAGTTCCTAAAAGCTACAAAGTGGAACCTTTCCTGGAAGAAAAGGGAGCCCAGGGCCTAGGCCCACCGTAGCCTGCTTCCTGAGGCCCTGCCCCTTGCTCTAAACCAGTTCAACCTCCTCCAGGCCCAGGAATCCCACCCCAGATAGTGCATCCCAGATAGTGCATCTGAGAGTACCCACGGGTCTGTTCCCATCCCACGCTGTTTGACTTGAACCCCGAATGGAATATCACAGCCTTCTCTGAGCCTCAATGTCCTCCCGGTCCTAGGGGCAGCAGGCTCAACCCTGTTCTATGTAGTTCTGGAATCCTGGATGGAGTCAAGCCTGGGAGAAAGCCAGGCTCTCCTGGGAGCAAGGAGACAGTCATTAAAGGAGGAAGTCCTGGGGATAGGCCCGGATACCACCACCCAAGTAAGGAAGGCTGCTCTGCCTACCTCCTCCGGCACATCCTCTAAGGACGAGATCCGCCTCAATTAAAGCCCCGCCTCCTCATTTAAAGCCCCCCCCTCCATACAGTTGAAGCCCTGCCCCCACCTCCACGGAAGGAAGAGGCTCTTGTCCTCATTTCCCAGGGTAGGCAAGTGAGGTGCCCACCGACAGCCCAGCAGAGGGACTAACAACAGGGCTGGCTGGCTCCAGAAGCCACTTCGAACACTGCCCCACCTCCCAGCAGCAAGGACCCCGGTCATCGCCACGACGTCCTCCCTCGAACTACATCCCCAGGGTGGATGCAGATATCCAAAGGGCCTGGGGCAGAGTCTAGGGCTTCAGTTCAACTCCACCCTCCACAGGCCTGGCCACGCCCATCCAGCCTGGGGAGGGTCTGAGCCTAGCCACTAGCAGTCTGTCTGTCCTTCCCACCCGCCCTGACCACAGCATTTAGGAGAGTGACCTAGACGCCACTCGGAGAGTGACGTAATGAGGGAACCAGGCCAGAATTATGTAAAGTCTTTGGGGAGTAATAGACCAGCAGCAGCCGCAGCAGGAGAGAAAGAGGAACAGACAGAGACTCCACCCAAGCTAGGTTTGCTCCAGAGCCTTCCTGGTTTGCCTCATCCTCCACCCCATCCTGAGAGCCAAACTCCAAAGATGCAACTCTTGGGAGCCGGAAGCCTCATCTTGGTTCAGTTCCACTGACTGGGCCTACAGCTAGCACGGCGGGCGGGGGGGGGGGGGGGGGGGCGGGGAGGGGGGGCTGGGGGGGAGGATGACATTATCTGGCCGGCCTTCTCCCCATGTACAATTCAGCTTCAGTCAGTAAAGTACCCACTGTACAGCGTGAGTACCTGAGTTTAGATTCCCCCAACAACCCCCATAAAAGTTGGGCCTGCAGAGACGGGCAGATTCACTGACTTCACGAGCTCACTGGCCAAATAGTCTAGCCGATCTGTGATCTCCAGGTTCAATGAGAGACTCTTCCTCAAAATTAAAGATAGAGAGCGGTGTTGACCTCTGGCTGCCCATGGACAGAGACAGGCACAATTACGTCTCTTCCCTACTGCAAAACCTCCCATGGATTCCCAGAGGACTTAGAGGAAATTCACACTCTTCGTGGGGATCCAGATCACCTGCCTCCCTCCTCCACCCCCTTTCCTCCTGTTCCCTCTTCCTAGACTTTCCCCCAACCTCCCAACGCGCTTTGACTCCCTTGCTATTACTCTGACACACCTCGGTCCTGCTGCTGGCCCTTTGTGCTTGCTATTCCTTCTATCTGGAGGCAGCTTTGTTCAAACCTTCTTATCTTCCAGGTTGCCAAACTTTATCTCCTTGGAGAAGTTGTGGTTTGAATAAGAATGGCCCATGGGTGCCAGGCCGTGATGGCACATGCCTTTAATCCTAGCACTTGAGAGGCAGGTGGATTTCTGAGTTCGAGGCCAGCGTGATCTACAGAGTGGGTTCCAGGACAGCCAGGGCTACACAGAGAAACCTTGTCTCGAAAAACAAACAAAACAAAACAAAAAAAAATTGGCCCATGGGCTCACACATTTCAATTATTGGTCTCCAGGGAGTGGCCTTTGAAAGGATTAGAAGGACTGGGAGCTGTGGCCTTGTTGCCTTGTTGGAGTAGATGTTGGGAGAAGTGTGTCACTGGGGAGTGTGTCACTGGGGATAGGTTTTGAGGCCTTAAAAACCCACACCAGACCCAGACACTGTGTTTCTCCCTCTCAAAAGACCAGGATGTAGCTCTCAACTGCTTCTCAACACCGTGCCTGCTGTGTCTGTTTGGACTAAACCTCTGAAATTGTAAGCCAGCTCCCAGTTAAGTGCTTTCTTTTATAAGAGTTGCCTTGGTCATGGTATCTTTTCGCAGCAATAGAAGAGTGTCTACAACACATGCCTTCCCTGACTATACGATCTGATCTTAGTACCCCCTCCCCAACCCCACACTCCTGTACCCCACACCACCTTCCAGCACTCTAGCATTTTATTGTTTCTGTGCATTGCTGTTGTGTCTGTCTGAGGTGTCAGACCTCCCTGGAACTAGAGCTACAAACAGCTGTGAACCCCCATGTGGGTGCTGGGAACTGAACCAACCAATGCTCTTAACCACTGAGCTGCCTTTCCAGACCCACATTCCATCGCTCTAAAACTGTTACTATTGTTTAGATCTGAAATGTTTCCTCAAGGTTGGTATGTGGAAGACTTAGTTATCCGCCTACAGCATTACAAGCTAGCGCTCTCTCTCTCTCTCTCTCTCTCTCTCTCTCTCTCTCTCTCTCTCTCTCTGCTTCCCAGCCATCATGAGGCTACCCTCCTCTGTCACACACCCAAGCCACTAGATTCTGCCTTGCCACAAGCCCAGGAGCAAAGGGCTAGCCAAATCATGGACCAAGTCTTCAATCCTGAGCCAAAATAAACCTTACTTCTTTTTAACCTGATGGCCTCAGATACTTTGTTACAACAATAGCAAGTTGGGTAATCTCCATGAAGACAGGACAGCTCTCCTTACTCCCGGAGTAAGGGATGGATGGAAGCTTACTTTTCTGTAACCTCAGCCCAGGCCTGGCCCGTAGTAAATGACCACTAATTACATTATAGTAAGTGTGTGGAAGCCTTGTGAAGTAGGCAGTGGCCAACATGATTCAAGAGCTAGATGAAGATTCAGGATGGTGACGGGACGGGTTGCAGAGGACATGGTTGGCGATGACAAGCTTAATCAGGCTCTAAATCAATGTCCTTCCTCACTGCATTCCTTCCTGCTGTGACTCCTTTTTTTGGGAGGGGGGTTGGTTTTTTTTTGAGACAGGGTTTCTCTGTGTAGTCCTGGCTGTCCTGGAACTCACTCTATAGACCAGGCTGGCCACAAACTCAGAAATCTGCCTGCCTCTGCCTCCCAAGTGCTGGGATTACAGGCGTGCGCGCCACCACCGCCCGGCCACCTGCTGTGAATCCTTACCCGGCTATGCCTTGTTAGGACTCTAGACTACTCACCACCCATCCCCAAGCACAGAGACAGAGAGAACACTCTTTGCTGTGAAACAAGGGAAGTGCATGGGCCAGGAATAAATGAGCCTGGGGCCTCCTCTGCTTCTGCCTTTCTGTCAGGTTTGTGATGCGCCGGATGGACCATGGCACTACCTCATTTAGAACCTTTGCAATCATCCTATGATGGTCAGCACTGATGCCACTCACTGTCCCCATCTCACAGGTGTACAAACTGAGTCCCAACAGCACGCACATGGGGCTAAAGTCAAACTCAGGCAGACTGGCCGCAAAGTCTTGGTCTGCCCCCTCCACCCTTCCCTTTTCCCTACTTGGGACCTTGTCCCCGGGTGAATGAGGCCTGGTGGTGGTAGGGCTTGTCTCTCTGGCCTTGCTTGGGACAGAATTCAGTGAGTGGCTGGTCCCTTTCCCAGGTTTACTTCCAGATCACCTTGAAAGGGGAGGAGCCCCAGGCCACCTGGAGGAGGACTCCTGGAGTCAACATGGAGAGACAGAGAAATCCACGGGAGCTCCCAGGGCTGGACTAAGGCCACAGACAGAAAAGGAGAGGGACTCTCCAAACCCTCCAAGAAGGCGGGGCAGAGGGCGGGAGGAAAGTTGCATGGGGAGGAGGTACGAGATGTGGAACAGTCAGAGGTGGACGGGGGCAGGGGGGATAAAATATGGAGTGTAAGAATTAATAATTAATAAAAAAGAAAATAACAGCAAAGAAAGAGAAAGAAAGGAAGGAAGAAAGGAAGAAAGAAAGGAAGGAAGAAAGAAAGAAAGAAAGAAAGAAAGAAAGAAGGAAAGAAAGAAAGAAGGAAAGAAAGAAAAGAAAGCAAGCTGCATGGGCAGAGTGAGGGAAGACAGTATGAACCTCCTGGCAAGAAGGGACAAGGGCCCCTAAAGATGGACTGACATTGAAGTGTAGGTCCCCAGCTGGCCCTACCAAAAGTAACTCAGGTCCTCTGCTTTTAGACTCTGAGTTTGAAGGGTAGAAAATGGTAAGAGAAGAACGGGAAATGGAATCAGAGAGACTTGGGAGCTTGCTTCCATAAGAGGCAAATCAGAGAACAAAGCCAGGGTGGGTTAGAGCTCCCTGTACCCAGGGAGATCCCCCCAGGGCATGTTCAGAGCACAAGTACCTGTGTGAGTGTGTACACACACACACACACACACACACACACACACACCACACACACACACCACACACACACACACACACCACACACACACACACACCACACACACACACACACACACACACACACACACCACACACACACACACCACACACACACACACCACACACACACACACCAGGGAAAGGCTGGGCAAAGCACTGTGCAGAAGTGCCTGAGGGACCAGCTGACACATTCCCGCACCAGGGAGCTGCTGGCTGCTCTCCAGACAGCATCTTCCCACAGGAAATGTCCTTGTCACCAAAACCACCAAGAGGTCAAGTCACCTACCCCGCTCTCTCTCTTCCCTCTGAAGGTGGGCTAGGTGACATGAAGCAGAAAGGGGAGGGTCCTTTCTAGAGCCATTAAGCCTGTTGCTGTCATATACACATGCCCGAGTGCTCAGAGTCCCCCTTCTCACAAGTCCCCGAGGACATTTATAGGCCACATAGATTCACCAGAAAGGAAGAGAGGAAGGAAAAAAATCAATAGGATTGATCAGAAGCTTTATTGAATCCTGGCTGTAGCTCTAATACAGCCCTTTAACACGAGATTCACAAGGCGTGGGTGGCCACAGTTCCCTGGGGACAGAGGCAGGGACAGAGGAGGGAGGCTTAGGCTGAGGTACCAAGACCCCATCCCGAGGGCTCCCGGGGAAGCCAGGACTGTTCATTTTGGTGTTCTCAAGGCCAAACAGATGGAAGGAAGGGAGAGGGGCTTTCCTGAGCACTGGGTCAGGTGCCCCTGAGTGTGGAGTGAGCTTTTCGCTCTAACGTCCTGGGCTGACTACCTGATCCCCAGTCTTAGGTGCACCCTGGAGGTGTCCCTCCACCCAAGCCAGCCTGATCACGTCTCCGTGGCTTGCTCTGTGACCTAGGGATGGGGCAGCACACATCACCGGAAGCTCAGTCTCTCCTGAGACAGAGCGGGGACATTCATAATGACATAGAGAAAGAAAAGAGCAGCAGTAGAAGGGCAGAGACTGGAGCCCTGGTGAGAGGACAGCGCAGTGAAGGGCTGGGTCTCAGGACTGTGTAGGTGGAGAGCATCCTCGGCCATTAGTTGAAAGGCACTTAGCCTGACCAAGGCTGGTACCATGCCTGGGGGAGCACAGTGCACAGGAAGAGGTGATACAGCCTGAGATTGTGGAGTTTTGGGAGTGTCTCATGAGTAGAACGATCCCAGGCCTCTGACTGACCCAAAAGCTTGGGTTCTAAGGGATGTGAGTCTCTGAGCAATGGAGTGGTATTTTGGATTATTGGATCAGACTCAGAGACTGATCCAAGAGGGGCCTGGAGTCTAGCTGGTCCAAAGAACCTTGCTCTTGCCTCAAACCACCTTCCAGAAAGTACTAGCATAAGGAAGCAACAAGATCAGAGGGTCTACAGACCCGGGGTCCTGTACCCAGCAGAGGCCTGCCTTGGATGACAGAGCCAGCTCTGAGAATGCCAGGTGTTCCCTTGGCATCTGCTGTGCGACACAAGGGTTCAGCAGACAGACAGACACAAGGCTGTGCCGTCAAATGAGTACAAGTCTCTGAGGGCCTGGACCCAGCCCTGAGAAGACAGAGCAGATTCCAAAGTGCCCCTGCATCCCACCGCCCCTCCCCCAGCGAAGCAGCTCCTGGTGCAGAGAAGTGGCCCGTCCTCCTGCCCCGCATAGTCACATAAATCACCCTCCCAATAATATTTGTATTGATCATCTAGATTGGGAGCCTCGGTGGGTTCCATTGTCTCATTTCCTCTCCCAGGGCTCACAGATGGGCTCTCCCAGCCTCATCTGCGTTTCTAATGGGACATTCAAATGGAACAGTGGCAGCCCACAAGGCCCCATGCTGCCCTGGGTGTGGGGGGGGTTGGAAGATCATGTAAACATGTTCCTTGAGAGAGGGGATAAAGTCCAAGAATTTGAGAAGACAGAAGAGCGTCAAGCCAGGCCAGTTCTAGAAACGCAAAGCAGGCTTCCTGGGTGCTGGTCAGAACCATAGCAGCTCAGACAACACCAGGACCCATGAATCAGTAAGGACGTCTTGAAAAGACCCCTCTCTCAGAGACCCTCATGCGTGCAAGTGGCTAATCTAAGCCTGGAACTGTACAGATGAGAACTGGGGACAGAGACGGTGGTGGCAAAGCACTAGAAGATTGCAGAGTAGCCCAGCTGAAGCAGAGAAAGTCAGAAGGCCAGCAGCAGCCTCTGAAATGAGGGTGGGGCTCTTTGGGACTCATCTCCCTCCCCAGCCCCTGCCTCCCATCCCAGGGTGTGGACAGATGGCTCAACCAGAGTCTGACCCCCCCTTCTCTGTATGCTCCAGCCTGGAGGGGTCAGAGCGAGCTCCGGGGACACCCCAGGAGGGTACCTCCTCCCTCCTGGCCAGCCAGCTGCCCCTTCCCTGGCAGCACTGGGCAGAGGGTCCCAGGGAAAACTACCACCTGGGTCTGCCCTGCACAGCCCAGCATCTGGGGGTGTCCCCCAACAAGTCAGAGGACCTGTGAGGAGGGACACTATGGTCAGAGCAAGGAAGAGCAGGGACCATGGGGGGCGGGGAGGGAGGGAGGAAGAGAGATGGACCAAAACAAAGACGGAAAGGGGCACGAGACAGGAAGGGGAGAGAAGGAGAGGGATCATAAAGAATAGCTGTGCAGGAAGCAGAGACGGAGGCAGCTGGCCTGGAGGTGCTGGGGCCCGGGACCCAGCCCATGCCGCCCAGCCTGGCCCAGCCCCCAATGTGGTGCAGCTGCCTCACACGAGGTCAGTCCGTGCCCTGGGGCTGTGGGAAAATAAATGGTGTCCAAGATAAAAGGTCCAAGAAATTATTTGTCTTGTTGTCATGACCTGACGGCTACGGGTAGGGCCCGACAGGGCACCATCCCAGAAAGGCGAGGCTGGCAGGCTCCGCGTGCATGCACGACCCTGCCCCCGGCCACTGCCTCTGGAGCCTGGGCCCCAAGAGGTAGGAGAATGGGGACGGTGCATCCCAGAGATGGGCCAGGACCGGAAGACCTCCCGGCAGTGCCTTCCTGTCTAGCAATTTTAAGTAAAATATCTGCATGTTTAGGGTTTGCCCAGCGTCTGTCTTGGCTGACTCCTCTCCAGAGCGCTGACGAGGTGGAATTATGTCTACCCTGTTCACTTCACTGCCCAGGACTTTCCTGAGCTGGGGCTTAGGAAGAGAAAGAAGCCCACTGTCTCTTATATGAACCTCTGCAGTGGGAGAAGGGGCTAAAGGTCCCCCAGCTCTCCAGGAGGACTGCGGTGCTCCTGGATCAAGAGAAGGCCACAGGGCCTCTGCCCAGGCGGTTATACGTACCCATGTCTTGTGCATGTAAGTTCAAGCTTACACACACACACACACACACACACACACATTTGCACACACACACACATGCACACTCCCATACACATTCATGAAGATGACTCCAACGGCCTCCGGAGCATCCAGAGAGCATGACCAGAGCTTTCTACGCCTCAAAGTACCTCTAGAACCTGGGCCAGGGGTGCTGTGGTTTCAAGAAGTAGCCACTGACTTTTGAGCATTCCCACCCAACCCTCTCTGTAAGGGGACACTTTTTATTCCCATCTTAGTATCCCCAATGAGTGTCTTAAGGAGTCACTAGTGCCTCCCCATTTTACAGACTGGTAAACTGAAGCCCAAGGAGGGCCGGTGCTGAATCCAAGACCATGCATCCAGTACAATACAGAGCTGGAGACTCTCCAGGGCCGGGGAGAGTGTGGGCGAGGGGTACGGACTGGGTCTGGCACATACCATACTTGTCCCCGTCCTCGCCACGGGCACTGATCCTACGGCCCAGGACCTGAATGTGCTTCCCGCTGGTCCTGCTGTAGAGCTGGTACAAGCGCAGCTGCTTCCGACTCACATCGTCGCGAGCCCGCGTCTGGTTCTCCACATGGATGCGGAAGTCCACGTTCTCCTCGGCTGCCAACACCTGTTCGAGGGGAGGGAGGTCGGTGAGTCAGCCTTGTCTCTCCTCTGCGCCACCTCTGGCCACGCCCCATTTCACAGACAGGGCAACTGAGGCAGCTGGGAAACCATAAAGCTTGAGACTCAAGCCTGGGTATAGAGCTCTCCCCCACTTGCCCACCCAGGGTGTCTTCTGAGACCTCAGCATGCAGGTTGCTCTGCCTCAGTTTCCCTTTCGGTACAGAAATGCAAGGAGTGCCTGAGCAAGTAAGAAAGGAACCAACGTCCCCCGAGCTGCGGTCGGAGGAACACGTAGCAGGGAAGGGACAGCATGAGACATCTTAAGTCCTGCCACTGGACTGGAGGACAGCATGCCGCCTCTCACTCATGCCATGGGACTGCAGTGCCCATACCCCGGGGCCTCCCGTCTACATCCCCATGGTAACGCTGTGGACCTCCGGCCATTAGTCCTCAGGAGCCGGCACCATCTAGGAAGCCTTCTTAGGCTGTATCAGCGCTCGCTGCTCCCATCCTGCCCTTCTGAACAGTCCACAGCCATCTCCTGCTCGGCCTGCTCCATTCCTGCCCTACTAATAACACATCCTCCAGCAAATAAAGCCCTCCCATAGAATCCTCCCTGTCCACACTCCTCAGGGCTTCCTCACACTCAAACAGAGGTCCTAGCTGGGACTTCCAGACCCGACTGGTAGCCCCTGCTGCTTCCCTCAACCTCCTCCTCCTTAACCCCCTCCTCTTCTTCCTTTTCTTTCTCCTCCTTAACCCCCTCCTCTTCTTCCTATTCTTCCTCCTCCTTCTCCCCCTCCTCTTCTTCCTCTTCTTCCTCCTCCTTCTCCCCCTCTTCTTCTTCTTCCTCCTCCTTCTCCCCCTCCTCTTCTTCCTCTTCTTCCTCTTCCTTCTCCTGTTTCTTCCATGCCAGCCATACCACCTTACCTTTAAAGGCTTTGGGACCTTCCTAATACTTAGTACACACCAACCCCAGGCCCTTTGCACGTGCTCTCACTTCTATTCTGATGCTCCTTCTCGGTTCTTTCTAGACTCAGATTTTCCTCAAGTGCTACCTCAAACAGGCCTCCTTGGATTGCCCTACCCATGCCTCCCTCCATGTGTCCACCCTGCTTTGAGATTCTTTCCAGCACATGTGAGTCAACATACCATCCACCTAACTCAGTTTTTGTCTGTCTGATCTGAATACACTGGTGGTGCCATGAAAGCCAGAGCTAGCTCGCTCTCTCTCTCTCTCTCTCTCTCTCTCTCTCTCTCTCTCTCTCTCTCTCTCTCTTTCTCTCCTCCCATCCCCTGTGGCAGGGCCAGCCCCAGATGACAGATAAAGTTCTGCCAGGCCATTAAGCACTGGTTATGTTCACCTGTGCCTGCTGGCTAACTGGTTTATGACATCCATCCAATGTTATAAACCAGAGCAGGTCCGGAAGCATGGGTGGTTCTGTGGACTCACCGAGCCTGACACAAGACCCCATTCCTAGAAAAGAGTTGCCCACCTGACCTTTGCTAGAGCCCTCTTGACCCTGTGGCTGCCCAAGCACCCCTCTCAGCCTTAACTGTGGGTCTCCCTGTGACTCAGTTTCTTCACCACGAACTCGATGAAGACAGCACCCACCTCAGGGGTTGCTACAAAGACTAAATCCCAAAGGCGACATGGACATGCTTTCCACATCTGAGCAAACACCAGAACTTTTGACAAGACTCCACGTGAGGCCCTGCTAAGCCGCAGTCGAGGTTCGCAACCGCCCATTCTGCAGCTACTTAACCGCCGTGTGCCTCCCTCCATGTCCTCATGAGGCCAGCCCACAGCACCAGGGACTGCCTCTCCTCCCATCCGGGCATCTAGGGAGGAAAGAGCCCAGCACCCTGGAGGCCCACACCTGGAGGCCATTTTTCTGGAAGACCCCACACTTGGGGCCACTGTCCCTTCTGGAATGATTCCTGGAGCCCGTTTAGTCCTGATCCCTCCCCCCCCAAAGTAGGCAAAGTATCCCTGTCCCCCAACACCCCTCCTCTCACAGGAGACCCTATCGACTAGAGGTCAAGCCAATCTCCTCACCCCCAGTTCCCAGGGGGCACTCTCTGCCCCTGAAGCTGGCCTCTAGTAATGATTTTTTTTTCCTCACCCACTGGACGGAAGCGGTGGAGTGACCCAGGGTCAGCAAGGTCTATAGGGTGGCCCTACCCCAGGGTGTGGGGGTACGATCCATCTTGCCTAGCTTCTACCACTTAAGCCATCCTCTGACCAGGTCCGTCCCTAGGGAAGCAGCGGGAAGTCTCTGCCGGATGCTGGGCTCCTCTTCAAGAAAGGCTGCATACCATGGACTGCCTAGTAAAACCTCTGGTGGGCTCAGGGCACAAGCCCTTTCTTTTTACCTGCCATCAGAAGCCTGTTTGGGAGAAGATCCCCTCCTGACGTGACCTCACAGGGCAGCATCAGGAACATGCTATTGTCCCAGAGTTCGGATAATCAGACTCATCCCTGGACATCAGCTTGTCCCCAGGAAGAGCTCAGCGGTGCTTGCCAGCAGTGCCTGGCCAGGAATACGGAACACCTGGAGGCCAGCCACCAGCCTTTCCCTTCCCGTCCAGATAACTACAGCGCCCAGCAGACAGAAGCAAGACATGCCATGCTACGGTGGTTGCACGTTGCTTTGTTCCAGGCACCCTGCTAAGAAGACCCTAGACCTGTTCTAGCCTCCGCAGCTTCCACAGCTATGAAATAGCAGGGAGTCAGAGAAAGCCCATTGCCCAAGTTGAACCCCGAGACCACCCCGTCCCTGAGAACCACAGGGTTGGGTACCGGTGCATGGAATGCCAGGCTCTGCTCCCAAGCTTGTCTGGGAGAGTCACTGGCCCTGCTTTCTGTCTGAGTTGACTGGCAGCTGTCTGGGCTAGGGTGCCTAAGGGCAGTCTGTCTGTCTGACATCCCTCCGAGTGCACAATGGTCAGGGGCGTTGAGAAGCTTCGGGATGAATGAAAAGCCGCAACACACAATAGAGAGGACGAAGACCTGATGCCTAGATGACGGGGCCCCTCCCCCCCTCGAAACCATGCTCACAGGGGATCCCCGGTCAAAGCGCAGCCAGCCTCCAGAGTGGGTGACTGAGAGTGTCAAGTCCAGCCCTTCCCCTCGCCCTAAAGATTGGGCTTTGGCGTAAATATTTGCTCCCCAGTCAAGGAGCTGCACATGAGCATGAAGAGCCCATGGGTTCCAGTCTCATTCTGATCCTGGGGTCTCCCAAAGCCTCCGCCTACGAACGCCGACAGGGTGCTTGGTAGAGAGAGCCCACGGGCCTCTGCACCTGCCTCTTGTCTTCATCTAGAGTGCTCTCAGTTCAGGGAAGGGGGTCCCTGCCTATTCAGAAACAAACCTGCCAGGCCCCAACTCTCCTAGGCTCTTCCAGAGACCCAGCCCCTGCCTGCCTCCAAGTCTATTGTCCTTCATCTTGGTAATAGTCTGACCAGTATGAAACGCTTTTCTGCCAGCTTCCAGTGACCAAAGTATCCCACAGGAATACCCGCCACCCACCGCGCACCACCCACCGCCCACCGCCCGCCGCCCGCCACCCACCACCCACCTGTGCCCCCTTCAAGGCTCCCCCTGGCTCCGAGAACATCCCCTTTCTCCTCTGGCTCCATTAGCATCCCCCTCAGGGCTCCATCAGGGTGCAGCCCACCGACAGGAACCTCTGACAAGTACCATTCAACCTGCTGGTTACCCGGTTCCACCCACAAAGGCTCACTTACTTGATCTCTTTACCCTCAGTTTTCTTGTCTGCAAAATGGGAATCATTTATAGCATTGACCTTGGGAAAAATTGCATTAGTGACCCCAGCCATTACACACTTTCTTTTTTTTTGGGGGGGGGCGGTGATGAGACAGGGTTTCTCTGTATAGCCCTGGCTGTCCTGGAACTCACTTTGTATGTAAACCAGGCTCGAACTCAGAAATCCGCCTGCCTCTGCCTCCCAGGTGCTGGGATTACAGGCATGCACCACCACTGCCCACACACTCTTTTTTAAGACTTGTTTTATAAATAGCTATGGGGTTTTTAGTCTTTGTGTGAGTGCTTATGTGCATGTGCGTATGTGGGGGAGGGAGGGTCTATGCTGAGGTGCGCGTGTGGAAGCCAGAGGACAGCCTTGGGTGCCGGTCTTTGCCGCTGACCTCTTGAGGCAGGGTCTCTCTTTCCGTTATTACTCTCTGCTGTATAAACCAGGCTATCTGGCCCAGGAGCACCTGCGACCCTCCCAGTCCACCTCCTGTGTTGTCCTAGGAGTGCTGAGATTACAGGCAGGCACTGCCACGCCCAACTTTGTGTGCCTCGTGGAGATTCGAACTCAAGTCCTCGCACTTGCACAGAAAACACTTTATTCACTGATCCGTCTGTCCAGCTCAACAGCCATGTTTTCTAAATACCCGCCATGGGTAACTTATCCTGTATAATCACCGGAGTGATGTCAGAAGCAGGACCATCATCCCCATGTTCAAGTTGGGGAAAGTGGGGCTTGGGGGAGGTCACATCCAGTGACTCAAGGTACATCCCTCGCTCTCACAACCTCCTTCCCACCACTGTCCCTGAATCCTTGGTTTCAGCTATACCTGGACGAACTAAGGACCCAAACTATCAAATGGGAAATTCTAGATATGAACAATTCTGTTTCTGGTTCTGTGCTGTCATGAGTGAGCAGTACAATGAAATCCCATGGCATTCTTTGACCAATGTACCCATCCTGCATCTGCTACCCGGCAGTGTTAGTATCTAGGCTATCAGATCTACTGTCTTGGTGCTTGTGTCATGGGTCCATGTGTCCCTGGAAGATCTGAACATGTACTGTGCCAGGAAAAGGACACAGCTGCCCTTGCGACAGGAGCTGGATCCGAGCCCACGGACGGCATGAATGAGGGGGAGGAGTGCCGTCCACGAAGAGGTTAGAGCCTCGAACTAACTCTCCTGTGCAAAAGAAGAGATGGAGTCCAGGGAGCTGCCTCACCTATCCCCAGACTCTTGAAGCCTCATGATATCCATCTCCATCTCCAGGGTCCCTGCCCGGGAGTGAAGGCGCTCCCTGGTCCCGAGAAGGACCACCCACAGGCTTCAAGCCGTAGCAGGAGACAGGGCTTTTAGAGCTCTTCCAAATTCTAGGTTCAAACTCAAGGCTTCCGGCCATCTAAGAGTGGGCCCTTCCTCCACTCCGAAAGGCAGCGCTCCGAACGTGCCCTCAAGGGCAGCCTGGCCTCCAGGCCTGAGTCAGCTGCCAGTTACATCAAGAGTGAAACTCACACTGGCTCTGAATGCCCAGGCATACCCTGAACACAGACTAGGGGCCATCAGCCTCTTCCTTACCCAACCTGAGCAAGTGTAAACCATACCATCCCTGTGTTCCCAGTGACACGGGTAGACGCAGAGAGGACAAGGGTCTGGCTGGGGTGCACAGGAAGGACACGGCAGAGCCAAGGTTCTGAAGCATTAGTCTCCTCCGATTGCCCTGCTTCAGACGAAGGGGAACAAGGTACGCCCCCCCCCTACAGTGCCTTCCGCACCCCATCCTCCCGACAGCTCAAGCTTATTGGCCTCTCCCCTCGTACTCCACACACCCACCACAGCTTGGGTAGAAAGGGAAGCCACAGAGGGCCTTTCCCCACCCCCAGCCTGTCCATTAAGCTCCCACCAGGACTATCAATGTATTGATTGGCAGCGCCAAGCCATCAGCATGGGTGGGGTACTGCTGAACGGGGGGGGGGGGGGGCTGGGCCCAAAGTCCAGCCTCCCTCTTCCCATACATCAGCCATCTCCATACAGATCGTCAATACAGAGAAGATACCCAATCCTGGACATAGCCTGGACAGGGTCAGGGCTTGTGTGGACTGAGGTCTTTTCCCCTTCTCCTTCCCCCTGCCAGCATCTCAGCACCACCCCATCTCCCTGAAGTCATCAAGCCCAGATGACAGACAAGCTTTATCTCTGGTGTTTGGGATCCATGAGGACCTCTTCCATCCGCCCATTATTGATCTCGATGCTCCAGCCAAGGCAACAGCTTCACCCTGGACAGGCAAGACTGTTCCCTACTTCCAGGGAGCCCATCGCAAGTGCCTCAAAAACCTTACAAACACAAGCCCACACACATGCACCCGCAGGTCCATGGCACGCTCTTCATCTGGCTCTGGCCCAGGTCCAGTCTCAGGGTCCTTCATCAGAGAACCCATTGTCCTCCAAGCTCCAGCATCATCCCCCAGTTCCCGTTCCTTGTGGGCTGGGACACAGGTATGAACCCTTAGGGGTCCAGTGCCTGGCATAGGGGCAGTGGGTACAGGAATTCAAGTCTGTGTCCGGTCCCCCTAAGCCCTTTGCTTACTGAACTGAAGGTCCAGTCAGTACCCAAGAGCCTGCAGCAGGAGTCTGCCCTCTCCTCAGATTCTAGGAATCAGTGTAAACGGGTTGGTGGGCAAGCAGGCCTCAAGATACCACAGCTGAGAGCTGGGGCTCTCCTTCACTTAACATCTGCAAAGAGCCTGGCTCTGGGCCAAAGGCTCCCCCAGGGACCACAGCCCTCCTCCCAGGAACCCCAGGGGTGAGCCTGCATCCTGCTGCTCCACTAATGATGAGGACAGAGGGGCCGATCATCCCTCCTCTCCATCACACAGCCAGTCAGTGCCCCAAGACAGGGTGTGACCAGTGGGCTGAGAGCTGACCCCAGGCTCGTTCCTGTCCTTGTAAATTCCAGTGAAGAAGGCAGTTGGTCCAAGACAGTAGACTAGTGTTGTGAGAGTCCAAACCGAAAGGTGGGAGGAGGGGGATGGGAAGGCTGAAGCCTTGATGAGCGAGCCCCGTCAGGGGAGCAGGCACACGGGAGATATGGCATAAACGCTCAGCTACTAAAGAAGATGCCATACTTGAGTGTCTACGGAATACATGATCCAAGCTATGACCTTCATTATCCCTATCAGTGAGTCTTGGGAACGCTTATGGAGTCTGTGGTAGTCATTTTGACTTTTGACATAAGGATCTCCCTGTATACCCCAGGCTGACTCACCATTCTAACTCAGTCTCCCCAGTGTCCAGTTACAAGTGTGTGTCTCCACGCAGAGCCTTAGGGTCCATATAACCAATCTCTGTTTATAAATGATGAGGAATCGGTGACCCCAAGAGGTTCAGGGCCTTGCCCAAAGCCATGCAGCCTGAATGTGGAATAAGGTGGGCCTAGGTTCAAGCCCGCACTACCAACAGGCCAGAGTACCCACTGTCATTCGTCCAAGGAACACACCTCTCTCGCTTTCTCTGGCACGTGACAGCACGTGGTGTACCAGGACACGGCATACTAACCAGTCGATGGCAATTACTCAGTCATTTGTCGGGTGTCAGCCGCTCTCTCTATAATAACCCTTATCTAGCTCTCACTAACCCTGAGGAGGGCTCTGCATTATCCCACTTTACAGATATAAGGAAAACAGAGGAGCAGGAGGGGGAAGGTGGGCTGAAGGGTCTACAGGACAGAAGCCCAAGCCTCTCTGTGCATGGGGCCCCACAGACGCTTTCAGTGGCCCACTCCTACCCAGCTGGATAAACCCAGTAAGTAGAGCAGTGGCCCTCAGCCTTCCTAATGCTACGACCCTACAGCTCCTTATGCTGTGGTAGCCCCCAACATAAATTTATTTTGTTGCTGCTTCATAACTGTAATTTGGCTACTATTATGAATAGTGAGGTAAATATTTTTAGAGATAGAAGTCTGTCAAAGGGGTCGTGACCCGTGGGTTGAGAACACCGAAGTAGAGCAAAGGTCCAGGGTTAACTGAGGCACAGTAGAGACTCATCACGTAACCCTGAAGTCTTTGTTCGGTGGCCCTGAGCCGGCCAGTGCAGTGTCTCTGGCCCCATCATCACCAGCATGGCAACATTTTGAGTGTCACTTGAATATCAGAGTGTAAGAACGACTAGGCAGCCAGACCACAGCCTGAGAAGCCACATACCCTCTGATGGTCCAGAAAAAACCTCACATTCAGACCCATGGTGTACCAGCAGGCCTTAAGCTCGTCCTAAAGCTGGGTGTCTCTCCTCCTAACCTGGCCTATGGGGACAGATGTCAGCATGCCCTTTACCCAGTGGTCTGCCACAGGCCCCCAACAGCCTCAAAGTCACACACAGGATACATACAGGTTCATCAGAACAGCCCCTGTTCACAACACACACACACACACACACACACACACACACACACACACACGCACGCACCAGGAGGGAACAGTATTCATTAGCAACAGAGGCAACCAAGACTCCTCCTAAAACCAGAGACAAAGCAGCCAATCCCAGAACTACTCCCTCCCCTTAGAAGACAGTGACTATTTCATTGGGGTTGTTGCTTGCTGAGGGGAGAGTGGTGTTTTTTATTAATTAATTAACTGATTAATTAATTAATTAATTAATTAATTTGCCATTTCACACTTACAGAAGCTAAGCCCCAGGGAGGTTAAGCAACTTGTCCCAAGGTCACACAGCAAACAGAAGGCAGATCTACAGTTTGAACCAGGTTGCATGAAGCTAAAGTCCCTAAAATGCCTTTTAACCTGGGCCCCCGGAGTCAGGCAACCAGAGTCAAATCCATGTCTTTGCTTCCCTGGTACTGTATGACCGAAGGCAGGTTACTGTGTCCTGCTGGGGCTCTTGCTCCTCCTCTGCAGCATTCTCTAATCCCAAGTCACTTGTGAGCTAGAACCTAGACAGTGCCCGACAGACACCCAGGGAAAGCAGCAGGCTGGAGCTGTTGCCAGCAGCCTAGGGGCCAGCACCGCCCCCCTCTGCCCCCCACCCCACCCCACCCCCACCCCCACCCCCTTGTGTAGCACCCTGGTACATGATAAAGTTCTACTGGGGATAGATGACTCCTCCCTGTTCCGCTTCAGCCTCCCTTTGGTGGGGGGGTGGGGGGGCGGAGCTCTACAGAACCTCAGAGCTGTCCCAGCACAGGGAGGAGGCTACACCTGTGACTCTGACAGACTGCCCCCAGCCCACTAACACTGGCTGTGCCAACCACAAGAAATTTAAAGAATCCACCTCCTTATCTCAAAGCAAGTGGGTGACCTTCCCTGGCTGCAGGAATGCTGGCAGGGTGCCCCGCCCCTCCCCTCTCTCCGCCCTGGGAAGGCGGCTTGGAGAAAGCATTAAGTCTCCTATGACACTCAGCACACCCACACACACACACACACACATACACACACAGCATCCACCTCTAGCTCTGGGGTCCTAGATCAGTACTTTCCCAGGAAGAGTGGAGCCTCCTGACAGGGGCAGGGAGGGATCTGTCCTCAACTAGAGTCACCTACCCTCATGAGAGTTCACACAGGACTTCCCACTAAGGACCCCCCAGCATGCCTTCTGAGACTCTTTTCCCTAGCCAGCAAGCTTGAGGGGGATCCTTCTAGAAGAGATCGAACTAATACAAGGTCTTAAATCCAGTTCTTGGCTTGTAGCCATGACCCTGAACAAATCCTTTCCTAGCTAGCTCTGGATCTGCTTTCCCTCTTATGTGGAGCAGGAAAATGACCCCATCCTACCTGGCGTTCTTGTAGAAAGCAGGCAGGGTAAGACCAGCTTCCCTACACGGGGATTCCTTAAACTCTAAGACACCTCTCTTGCACCTAGGCGAGTCTCTTCCCGGAAAGTGGAAGCAATGCCACAATGCCACTATGCCAGGAGCATCTGACAGTGTTCTCCTCCGAGGCCGGGGGGACTGTCAGGTCTCAGTCCAAGGGCCGACAGGAAGCAGGCCAAGTGTTGAATGGAAACTCGGGAGAACGGACCAATGAGTGATGTTGCTGTGAGATATCAGAAGCGCCATCCAACAGGACGGCTTTCCATCCTCCTCTTGTCCCAAAGGACACTTGTTCCCTTCCTTGCCTCTCCAACCAGCCCATTTGTAACGGAAGGGCCTAAGCCTCCGTGAGGATGCTAGGTGTGGGTGGTCACTCGGGAGTATGAAGGGAACTCCAAACTTCCACACCTCCTGGTGAGACAGGAAGTTGCTCTGTGGGAAGAACAAGGAACCGGCAGGAGGGATAAGAGGCTGGAGGAAGCCCCCCCCTCCCCTCCCAGCACTGGCTGGCCTCATGCTAGCTTGTCTGAGGAAGGCAAAGACCTAGTGGAGCCTGGCGACAGGAACAATGTCAGGCAGGTGCCGGCCGAGCTTCGTGAAAAGCCCGGCCCGGTGTCATTGTCAGAGCTCAGCCAAGTGCAGAAAAGCAATTTACTGGTCACGCTGCCTGCTCCCCGCGGAAATTTTTAAAATTCTTCTGATTTGAGCTATCTGTGGTGTTCCGAGTCGTGTGGAGAAAAGATGAAGGGGTTTTTATTAAATTCCCAGCTTCCCACTTCCCAGGGTGGCCGGTGGGTGAAGGCGGGGCTCCCCACACTGGTGGTGGGCGGAGGACAGTATCTACATTGAGTGTATTCATGGAAACCTGACTTGGTGGGGGAAATCCATTTGAAGCCCGGAGAGTGAGGGCTGCGAGGAGGGGGAGGCACCCAGAAATTCCATTGCTAAAACTGTACCAATCCCCTAAAACAGTAAGGAGGGAAGTAAACTGGCTTTTCAGTTGGCCAAGATCCCTCCGTGAGCGGAGACTATAAGCAACCTGTCTTCTGGCACCCCGACTGATCGGTCACTTTTCACAAAGGAGAAAAACAAAAACTCCAGAAGCACAAGGCGGGGGGCACTGAGGCCAGGGTCCAGGCAGGGATCTCTCATTGCCAAGCCCTGGGCCCCTTCCTCCACATCGGAAGGCCTTCTGCTCTCCTTACTGCAGAGGCATGCCAACTGTAGATGCCCCTGCGCGCACCCTGCCTAGGACTACACCTACTTGCACAGCATCAGACAAACTCGCCCTTGCAGGGCTCAGACTGCAGACTCCGGGCACAACCCGCGCCTTTGAAGCCATCTTCATCTCTATCACTAAGGGCCACTCCATCTAGAAACTGGGAAAGCAAGCGCGAGCCTGCTAATTGTCCCCCCTGGTGGTTATTTACCTTCTAGGAATCTTGCTTTAAAAAAAAAAAAAAGTGTAAAGTCTAAGGATTACTATGAAGCCTCTTCCAGACATACCAAATGTGCACACTGTCTTCTGGGTGATTTTCAAGGGCATCCCCGGAAGGTCCCAAGGATACAGGCGAGGGGTTAAAAACACCAGCCCTATGCAGTTCAGAGGTCTAGAGGCCGGAGGGGACAAAGGGGCAAGGGAAGGGGGAGGGTGTGAAAAAGACGAGGCTCCTTCACCTGCATGAATCCTGCCTCTTGACCTAACCCAAGCAGACCACCCAGATCTTTCTCAAAGATGCTGGCTTAGTTCTGGCCAGGAGGTGGAGGTGGGAAGCAGAGTCCAGACCCCCCTCCCTCACACTCCCATCACGGAACACAAAGACCACCCAGCAGCCCCTCCCGGGCCCTACTTAAAGAAGAACCAAGCGCAGCAAGCATGCGCAGGATTGGACAGCAAGATCCAAAGACTCCCTTCTGCCTCCACACCCACTTCCCCAGCTCCTGCCCAGGCTCAGCCCAGCCAGACCAGCAGACCCTCTGGCGTGACCCTGGGACCCGCCCTGTGCTTGGGAACTCGGCCGCAGACAGACTAGGCAGCCCATGCCTGGCACTGGCTGGCCTTTTCTTTAACATCGACCATTTCCCCCCACCCTGTCCCCCCACCCCACCCCCTCACCACATTGGGTCACATCTGCTTTGGCAAACAGCCAGCGTTAAGTTACTGACTCCAGTTGTATTGATTCAAGAAGTCCCCGGGGACCCCAGCCTGGCCAATAGAAGGAAAGAGCCATCAGTCTGTCCATCCATCTATCCCTTTCAGCCCAGAGTCTCAACTGGTTGCCCTGAGTTTCATGTCTGTCCCAAGGAACAGTCAAGATCAAACTAGGAACCACAGCCCCGGCTACACACACAAGCTCCCTTGTACCAGGAAACCCGGGAGAAGCACCTCTAGCCGGTGCACAGGGCTGTCTCCAGGCATCTCCAGAACTCAGACGGCTACAGCCGAGCATCTTCCCATTAGCCCTGCAAGGACACCTGCCTTTCGCGGAGAGGGGGAGGAGACAGATAATCCTCTTTTGGCCTATGTCCAGTTTATTCTGAGTCCCCTCCCTTGTAGCTGTAGGTAGGTGGAGGTATTGGGCAGCTGGTGTTTCCTATTCTCATTGCCACCCCCCCACCCCCCGCCCCACACACACACACCATGCTGAGGCAGCCCTGGTCTGGTTCTAATCGGGGCTGAAGTCGACTCCCTACCCCCCCCCCTTTTCCTTCATTTCCACGGCTTTGGAAGCCAGAGCATTCCAACTGTCTGTGTGCCAAGACCTTCCCGAGTCTGAAAGCTGCTGAAGTAACAGATCAGATTTTAGCAAGTGCTTTCCAGGCTGAGCGCCAAGCCCTTTTCTGATTCACAGAGAGCGAACGGGGACCAGGCAGGGAACAAGCCCCGGGCTGCACCACCTTGGGCAAGGACATGTGGAGCAGAACGCAGCAGGATGGGGATCTCTCTCTCTCTCTCTCTCTCTCTCTCTCTCTCTCTCCCCACCCACAGAGTAATTTACAACTAAAGCTCTCTCTCTCTCTCTCTCTCTCTCTCTCTCTCTCTCTCTCTCTCTCTCTCTCTCTCTCTCTGGACTCAAAATCCACTCAGCTGAAAACAACCTTTTTGTCTGCAGGGATAAGCAGGCTGTAAAGGGACAGTTGGCATAAAAACCTCTAGGTCCCTACCTCGCCAGCTGTGGTCGGGGGTTGGAGTCCCACACATCACTCGGGCTGAGCCCTCCGGCTCTGGGAGATCTCCCTACCGAGGCCGACCGAGGCCGCGACAGTCCGCACTGCTCAAGCAGTAGCTCCTAGCCCTTTGGCCTGACACCGCCAGCGCAGGACGCGCGCGAAGCCGCCCTTCCGCGCCCTGGGAACAGGTGCACTGGGCTTGTTGCCCAGGAGGGGTGGGGCACCGAGAGGGGGCGCGGTCCCGAGAAGGGGGATCGGCCCGCACCTCGAAGAAGAGCGCGCTGGGGGGGTGGGGGTGGGGGACTGGCGGGGAGGGACACGACACGACTCTCAGGAGCCCACGTACCTGAACCTGGAAGCACAGCAGCAGAAAGTGTAAACACCTGCGAGAAAAAGAGGGAGAGGAGGTCAGTGGGATGCGAGGAGGGGGCGCAGATGGACAGACAGACACGCAGCAGAAAGTCGGGCGGGCAGACAGATAGAGCCATACACGCACAGGGACAGGCATCCAGGCAGGGTGGCCAGACCCGGGCGGGTGCTTACAGGCAAGTGCAGGCGGAGGGCGCTGAATACATCGCGGGGCGGGGAGGGAGGCGGCGGCTCCTAGCCCAGCCTGCACATGTCCGCTCCGCGCGGCCGGGACCGGGCGCCTCCGCCGCCGCCGCCGCCGCCGCCGCCGCTGCTGCTGCTGCTCCCTCCTCGCCGGCTGCTTCTGCAGACTCTGCTGCTCCGGGGCGCTCCGCGGCGCGCCCTGCGGCATCAGCGCCCCGCGCGGCTCCTCCCGAGCGCTGCGCCCTCCGAGCCGGCGCGGGGGCTGTGGGGCGACCGCGGTGCGGGAGGCGCCCGGCCGGTGCGGGGAAGCTGGACTGACTGAAGCGGGCGGACGGGAGGGCCGTCTGGGCGTTCGCGAGACGCGGGCTGCCGGTTCAGTCCAGGGACAGCATGAACGGTGGGGGCTGCGGCTGAGGCGCCGCGACCGGGACGCGAGGCTGGCGGGGCCGGGGTCAGCGCTGCGAGGCTGGGGCGCGCATCTGCAGTGCGAACGCGTCACGGCCGCTCCGTCTGGGCGCCCGCCGGCTCATGTCTCCTCCTCCGTGTCTCTCCGGCCGTGCGCATCGCCGCCTCCCACCGCTGGCGGCGGCCGGGGCGTTTTCTACGCGCGGGCGGCGAGGGGGCGGGGGGCCAGGGGCGGGCCCGGGCCCGCGTCTGCACAATGAGGATGCGGGGCCCGGGGGCTCCCCCCTCGGGGCGCGGCCGGACGGGCGCTCAGTGCGGCTGGGTGCGCCGCGCCCACATCAAAGCCGGCCCTGCCTGCTCGCCTGCCTGCCGCGGCCTCTCCACTGCCTCCTCCTTCTGGCGGCTCAGGGTTGGAGGGGAGGCACTCAATACTGTCGGCGATGGGACTGGCGTTCAGCAGGGCAAAACCCACGAAGCTGGAGCTGGTGAGCGCTGGAAGCCGTCGGAGCTCTGCGCCACAAGGCTAATATTGGCCGAATGGAGCAGGCGGGGTTTCCAAAGAATGCTCACATTTGCTTTTTCGTATTCACATCCACTAGAGTTGGGAAGCAGGGGGAGCACAGACAGGCCTACCCGGTGGGGTGACTCAACTGAAAGAAGTCGTGTTTATATTGCCCTTAGGCCACGCAAGGTAGTGGTTTTCACCAAAGATACACACCACCACTACCACCACCACCCACCACCACCACCACCACCATCACCACCCACCACCAACCGCCACCACCGTGGGATGACTACGCTAAAACCTTCTGTTTTGCCACGAGAGATGGCAAAGTCTCAGGGGCGTCTCTCTCCCTTCCCCCGCTCTGGGACTAAGGTCGGGTCTAGGGATTCCAGCTGCGTTCTCTAGTAGGTGACCCGGGTTTTGGAAGCACACGGCTACCACCTAGCGGCTCAAAAGTGTCGCTGTAACCTAGGCCCCGACTGGCTACAAGCCTGAGAGTAGCCAGGACTCTGGTCAGCGCTCACCCAGGCCCTCTTCAGTTTGCACACTAAGCAGCTTGTTTTCCTGCCCTTGATCACCAACCCTGAACTTTTTCTGTCCTTCCATTAACCCCAAAACGTAGATATTGCTGTCGGAGGCCTGCCTCATTCTGTCTAGAGCCTGGGTCAGCCAAGTTCTGCTTTGGACTGATGCTAAAACAAACAGGTCACAGTGGGCAAGAAACTAGAGAACGAGCTCAAAATGCAAACAAAACTCAGGAATTCGGATTATTTGATTTAAAAGCCTTGTGTCCGTAGCTGTGGTTGTTATTCCCCTTTTGCTGGAGCATACAGTGAAGAAGGTGCTGCTCAGTGGTGTTATTCCTGAAGTTATAGAAACATAATAGTATTTGTTCCAAGTACCAGACCTCCCTGCAAGCTACTTTCAGTTCTTTTTCAAAGTCAAGGCTAAAGGGACAGTATTAAAAACAAATCCTGAAAACCATTGCAAAATCGAGTGTTTTGAACTAGTTCTTCCATGAAGCTGATTTTATGTCGATTGTCTGGGCTGCCTGAACTAGCCTTGAAGTTATTAGTAACTTCCTAAATTCTGGAATGAACCAACCAATAGAGTGAAATGACAAATCACAAATAGGAATGAACCAAAAAAGCATTTGGCCTTGCTTTACAGACTGGCACTTTACACGTGTATCTGCGGACATGTTTCATGTATCTTCTGGCTAGGAATATTTTTTTCCTATCTGCACTTTTATTAATTTTTCATTACTTTTGAATGCAATGGATCACTACTGTCCCACCTACAATGGATTGATAACCTCAATCACCACACAAGACAGTCCCAAGTCCAAAAAATGCAGTGGTGTTCTGAGAACATAAATCCAAGAATCAAAAAAGTTCTGGTGCTGGGGATGTAGCTTGGTGGACTGTTCAATTCCCAACACCCATTTAAAGAAAAATAGGATAATCTATGTAATCCCTGCCACTCCAGAAGGTAGAAGCTGCAGGATCAGCTGCTAGTGGTCCACCTAGGCTTTACCATAGGCCCTGTCTTAGAACAAAAGGGACAGGTGCTAGAGCTGGCTCAGCAGTTGAGTGCTTGAGTACCTGCACACATGTTCAGGTCTAGAACATTCAAGTCTAGGACTTGCTTTTTAAGGAACACATGATAAAGACAACCAAAGACTTAAGCTGTCTAATAGCTATAATTCTAATCTTTTCATACTTCTCAATTTTGTGTAGAAACTAAACCATTCCTTACAGCTGAAGCATCAAAAGTAGTCTGTTGACTTCCAACAGCCACTTAAGATCACTCTTCTCACTCATACCCTGAAGCCCAGGTAGTTAGGTTAACAATATACATATTCAATGACTTTTGAAACGTTCAAATTGGCACTGAAGTGTTAATTTGAAACTCATTCCACTGCTGTTTGTAGTCCTACTGTGCTGTCAGTCCTGAGACAAGGTACCCAGTTTTTAAAAAAAATAGGAATGGGAGGGTGGTGTGTGGTGACAGTGAGATGAATCCATAAGATTTACTGATTTCCTGTAATGGCAGTAAATAATCTACCCAAGCTGTCTTCTGATTTCTACCTTCTCTCTCTCCTCTCTCTCTCTCTCTCTCTCTCTCTCTCTCTCTCTCTCTCACACACACACACACACACACACACACACACACACACACAAAACCCCATCAACCAAGACCAATGAAGAAACGCTAGACCTTTCTTTTATCCAGTGTTCTGAAGAAAAATGAACTGCAGATAGTCCAAAGAACTTGGCAACATGTAGTTAAGACCAAGGTAAGATAAGATGCAGCCAGTTAAAGGAATACTTCATGTGTATGAGACAAGTCAGTGTTTTGGGGTGACAGGCATTAATTACCAGGACAGTGAAGAACAAGCCTTATAGGGAAGCAGCCTTTGTAAGGAACCAGGTAGGCAATATTTTTAAAGGTTTACATCCATTTTAATGCGTCAATTTTGACAAGCCACAATCACCTCTTCTTAGGTAATCTCCCCCTCTTAACACTTTCCCCTCCCAGTGGAATCCTGTTTGAGTCACTTGCTGCTACAACGGGACATGCTTGAGCACTAAAACCAGGTGTGGCATGTACCTTAAATCTCAGCACTGGGCAGGCAGGGCTGCCCAGTTCCATCCAGGCCATCCTGGTCTACAAGTCCAGGACAGGCAGGGTTATTAAATGGAGAAACCATGTCTAAATGCCCCCACCACCCCTCAAAAAAAAAAAAAAAAAACCCAGGTACTTCAAAATTTGCTGTTTCAATTAGAATTCTCTAAGGCCTCCAAAAAAATTCTACTGGGTGATAGCCTGAAATCTTAACCCTCTATTTCCAAAATCCAAACCCTACTTTAAGCCCCATAACCTAAAATGCTTATTAGTAATTCCTTAAGCCAAATCAAGGGTTTTGCTATCACTGTAACAAAGTGATTACTGTTTATTTTGCATGACTTCGCATTTCTGCCTGTGCCCCAGAAAAAACTGCTTTACCGGAGCACAAGTAGCTTACATATCAACAGCTTGCACTGCACAAAGACAAAGTTCCAGATCATTCAGCTGGCTATCTAGGAATCATGCTCAATAAGCTTTGGAACATGAATTCTTTGTTCAATAAGCAAGTTTTTCATATACTTCCCCCTTATATGTAAACTTTATCGCAAGTTAGCAAACAGGCAGAACCATTTTGTATATAGAACAGGACAACCAGCCTCTCATCCTATGAAAGTAGTGTTCTTCCCTAGACAAAAGCAGCTTCAATGTCAGATCTAGCCTTCCATATTCATATGTTACCTCTTCTGAAAATGTATTCCATACTAATTGCCTATTCTGTATGAACCCTACCTGATTGCCACTTGACTCTACCAAAGTACATCAGTATATTTTCATGCAGCTATGCTCAATGCTCACATTGCATTGTGTGTACTATCATACAACCAGATTTTTTTAAAAGGAACTCAAGAGAAACATCCATACAGAAACAGGTAGCCTAAAAATGTTTTGTGAGAAGACACTATATCTACTGAGTTTTGATGTATTCTACCATGCACTGTTACAGTATTATGTTAATATCACAACAAAACAGGATGAATAAATTCTAGTGGTCATGTCCAACTTAGATCAGATTGAGTATCAACTTGGAAGTGTTAGTCCTTAAATGTCTACTAAAGACTAAAGACTTACATGGATGGGAATGTATGAGCAGTGACCCTGCTCAGAAATAGCTGGAGGGGAAGGGAATACTCAACTGGGATGAGGGCACTGATATCTTAACTTCAGACAAAGTATTAAAGAGTTAAATAAGCAAATAGAAACAGTGCTACTTTATTAAAATACTGAGTTTATTTCACATGTATATTTTTGTCTCCCTACCATTTCCACATCTGACCACCACTATTACTATGTCCTATCATAACATTCCATACATACTTAAAACCAAGTAAAGGGTGGAGTTCCATCCTTGAAAACTAAACAGGCATTTTAGACAACACATTCTTGGCAATTGAACCTGGACAACATTTATCAAACACAGTAGGGAAAGTTCTCACTTTGCATTATAAAAAGGACAGCCAGATATCAACTATTACAGAAATGAAGTAAGACAGAGTATTTTCAAACTGTTTTAAACCATTTTCTTAAAGAGACTTCCTCCACTGCCAGAGATCTTGAATAGCCTGTAAAGGAGGAAAATTATAAAATGTTAATTTTATAGAATTAAACAAATTTCATTTCTTCAGTTCAATGTTTTACCTTATACAAATGCAAAATACAGATTTTGATGATATACTTCAACTGCTGACAATCTGCCTAGATTCTAAGCACTTTGACTACAAGCCTGGGAGCTAAAATTTAAACAGGCAATACTGTATCATCTTAATACTCTAAATACTGCTATATTGCTCCTTTTAATTCTTAATGAAGTTTGAACAGGCACCTATATAGCTAATACTGATGAAAACCATTAAATCAGCTGTTCACAAAGATCTAACATTAACCCATTATATTTCCTATTTACAACTGTAATAGAAAATTTAAATTCACACTGATCACTGTGCTTTGTCCTTATATGGCCTAAGTGATTCTCCTAATACCATAATAAACATAGCATTAATCTCATATGTAAGAGGCTTTAATCCATCTAGTTTAATTCTACTAATATTGCCCTCCTTCACTATCTGAAGAAGATACTACCACTCCCAAGAGGGCAAGTATTGGACTGTATAAAGTAGCCAAATGGAGCAAATAAAAACCACAGCCTATTTCCTTAGCCAACACACTACCAAGAGTAAAAGTTCAGTAACCAAGAGATAATTTACCAACTATTTAAAACCTGGGAAAAATGTGCACTAAAAATTTATTTGTTCAGTCTGCCAATTAAATTCTTTCCATGTATTTAAGTACTGTCTGTGGTTTGGAATCTTTTACAAGGAGCCAAGGAGCCAACAACTTGAGACTACAAGTCATAATAAATCACAAAAATTTTAGATCTGGTCACAGAAAATTCAGTTACCTCCTGGTCAGTCATTCGGAAACAATTCTTCACATAATTAACGAACTTGGCTTCCACTTTGGGAAGAGAACCACCCTATTGAGGAAAAAAGCATTATTAAAGACAAGCATAGTAATTGTTTGAGACACCATTAAAAAACTCCCAAAGTTTTGCATGCCATTACATCAACTGTCCCTTCAACACTCCCATTTGATTTAAAAGAAAAAAGTCATAGAAGCCCAAACCTCAGAAGACATAAGCAAAAAAATGTTTTTCATTGCTTAATGCCCAATTCCTTCCAACGCCAATTTAAACTAGATAGCTCTACTGCCATGCAAATGCAGCAACTTGGGTACCTATTATGCAAGTTAGTGCCATCACCTATCACCAAAAAACAAATTAAATCCTAAGTTCTAAGTGTTTTCTAATAACCTAGGAAAGCACACAGAAGGGATTTACAAGTAGCTACCCTTACTAACAGTAGCATCAATTTGGCATATTTCCATTATAAATGTAGGCAATGAACCACAATATCAGCAATCGTTTTGTCACCAAAATTCTTACAAACTAGATACTACAAATGTTAGTTTAACCCTATTTCATATAAAATCTACTTCTCTAGATTTTAGCTTTTTGTATTTTTAATGCATTTAGCATCCAAATTCTAGAACCTCAATTGCCTCCTCCATCACCGAGAAAATAATTCACTACAGTAATTTAAAAATATTGTCACATACATCCTTATTGATTCATTCAAAAATTTATTGAGAGCAGCTAAGGATACAACGGTTAAAACATGGACAGATGAGGCATATGCATATGCACAAGTGGTAGAAAAGCAGTAAAGTTTTCTGCATCACAAGAGTAAAAGAAAAATGCTTTAGGAAAAACAAGATTGCTTCCAGCCTGCAAGGGGAATGGATGGCCAATCAGGAAAGGGGATTGAGATTAAAATAGAAGACTTCAGTCTGGATTGTTGATGGTACTATATTTGTTTCTCCTTTTCCTCTTTCCCCATCTTTGGGCTTAATTTACCAGTAGTGCCCAGGAATGTTCAATGTGCCTGCAATTAAACCAAGGAGATAGGACCACATTAAAATGGGGGGGAGGGGCATCATTTGAGCAGTGTATGCAAGGGATAAAAATTAAAATCAGTGACACCAGGAAACCTAAGTTAACAGTTTAAATAAGAAATGTGCTGGTCAAGTGCTAAATTCCAATCCATTCGTGGCTGCACAAAGGAAGAAAATCTTCTGAAGACATATGAGGACTACAGGATAGGAAAAACATGGAAAAGAATGGGCAATTTCCTTAACATTCCACATGTATTCTCAGAAACTCGAAACTCAAATGTTATAGATTAGAATCATAATGAAGATAATCTTTAATTCTCCAAAAATCATTTGTATTATTCGTTTCTACATAAGCCCAGGTTTATATAAATGTATTAGGTTCCAGCCAAATGACCAAGAAAGAAATTCTATTTCAGACTACATGAAAGCCACACAAATTTCAGGTCATGGACTGAGGGTACTTTGGTGGTACAGAGCGCACAGAAATAACTCAAATTGTTGTGAAATACTTAAAAGGTGATCCTTTTTTCTCTTAAATCTCAGGCAGCCAAATACTTGGTCTTACTTTTCCAGCTGTTTTTAATTTTACTGGAAACCAAACGCCCTCTGCTGGTTCTACAGCATAACCCCAGAAAAGAAAATGTTAAAGATTAGAGTGCACCCTTGTACATTTTATTGGAATATTTATTGAATGCATGATTATAAATATTTCTATAATCTACTTTTAATCCAAATTCCCGTATTAGTACAATTTAAAGTTGCAGAAAGACCAATCTATTCAAAGGTAATTTTACTCACTTTTTCTATACTTGCTTGCATTTTTGCCTTAATGTCTTCTACAGAACTAGGTCCTTTTGGTGTTTTAGGAGTTTTTTCCTGTTTTTTGAAGGACTCTTGACCCTGGAAAGTTTTCAAAACATTGTTAGTTCAGTTCTTAATAAGCAGTAATTATCAGGATTTTCTCCTCACCCTTACTATTCCTTTTATAGACAAAGCATGGAGAAGTTACTAATAATATGAAATAGTGCAATGTAGTAATTGTTCCTAGCCAGAAAGACTGTCAGGGCTAGAGCTCTCAGAGAACCAAATAGGTCATCCTTTTCATTAAAAAAAAAAAAAAATCAAAGTAGGTTTGAAGATGCATCTGCTCTTCCAGGTCAGAGGTTCCCAGCAACCACATGGTGGCTCACAACCATCTGTCTGAAGACAGCTAGTGTACTCATATAAATCTTTAAAAAAAAAAAGGGGGTGGGGTGGGTGGGAGTGATGATTCAAAGTTAGGGTAAACTAAAGTCAATCCTGACAAGCCTCTTGAGAATCAACTCCTGACCTCTACATACACATCACCACCACCCAGATCGTGAAAGCTATTAAAGACACAGCTCAGAATTCAGGTCGACAAAATGAAGTCAACTTCAGATTGATGCCTTGGAGTCCATCACAGAACATGACACACACTTCACAAATTCATATATTGGGGCTACTTTAATATGCACTACCATCTATTATATTATGTAGGCAGGGTAAAGTTACACAATCACCCCAAGTTTTTAGGCAGACAAGGTTCTTACACAGAATTTCCTTAGTAGGTCTGTTATTACTTGGATACTTACCTTTGATCTTGGTGTTGATGGTTTTAAGTCTTTTCCATTTTGGTTTGATTTTTGTGCATTTTTGGCTGGGGTATCTCGTACAGACTGCAATTGGAAAATGGCCTTATCAGTATGCCCTCTACAGAGTAGAGATTAACTCAAATTAAACTGCATAAAGATAGCATTTAAGTTTTCCTGTCTAGCTCAGGACCAATTCTTTAAGATTTCAACTAAGCCAGTTTTTACCAGCACTAATTCACATCCTGTCAGGTAGTGGAGGCACATGCCTTTAATCCCAGCACTTGGGAGGCAGAGGCAGGCAGATTTCGGAGTTCAAGGCCAGTCTGGTCTACAGAGTGAGTTCCAAGAACAGCCATAGTTGCACAGAAAAGAAATATTCCCATCCTTTTTCTAGCTACCTTTGACAACCTCATAGTATCTTATGTACTCACTTTCTTCACTGGAACTTTTTCTTCAGTTTCCTCTTCATCAAAATCATCATCATCATCACTATAAATGAAATATGCCAAGACACTTAGAACTTAAATTTTTGGTCAATTTTACAAAAGAAGTAAGCCATATTCATCCACTCCGGCACAATATTAGTCAAAGTGTTATCACACCAGTATTTGAACGGATCAATACTTAAGAACCTAACATTTTACTAATACTTGAAACTCTTGTTTCAAAGGGCTATGAAATATAGTTGATTTTGCAATGTTAGTAGTAAAGAACCTCAACTAAATCTGCTTTGTCCCAAAATGTAAAGGCTTTTTAAAATTAACTCTTAGCCTGGTGTGGTAGGACATGCTAGTATCAATGTGACACTAAAGCTAGAGAAATCCTCATCTGCAGGCTGAGGATTAACTTTTACTATACTTGTTCCCCTTTTCCTCTTTCCCCATCTTTGGGCTTAATTTACCAGTAGTGCTACAACTGGAGCAAAGATGTTTGTCTAATTACTTATGTAAAGAATCTGGCCGGGCAGTGGTCGCACACGCCTTTAATCCCAGCACTTGGGAGGAGGCAGGCGGATTTCTGAGTTCAAGGCCAGCCTGGTCTAGAGTGAGTTCCAGGACAGCTGGAACTACACAGAGAAACCCTGTCTCAAAAAAAAAAAAAAAAAAGAATCTGAACAGACCACTTCACCCCAAACATATGGTCAATAAACATGTAAGATTATTTTAATCACCTAGGGAAATAAACCAAACATGAAGATACTGCTTCACACATTACTCTTCAAGATGTGACTGTAACCCCAAATGCCCACAGCCTATGCACATGATTTTTTACGCATTAAAAAAAAACAAAAAAAACAAAACTAAGCATAGAGCGGGGTGTGGTGGTGCTCGCCTTTAATCCCAGCACTTGGGAGGCAGAGGCATGCAGATTTCTGAGTTCGAGGCCAGCCTGACCTACAGAGTGAGTTCCAAGGCTACACAGAGAAACCCTGTCTCGGGGGAAAAAAATATAAAAAAACCAAACAAAAACAAAACTAAGCATAGGGATCAATCTTATTTAAAAAAAAAACAAAAAACAAAAAAAAAACAGCACTCTGGGAGGCAGAGGCAGACGGATTTCAGAGTTCAAGGCCAGCCTGGTCTACAGAGTTCCAGGACAGCGGGGGCTATACAGAGAAACCCTGTCTCGAGAGAGGGGGGGAAAAAAAAAAAGCAAAGCCAGACACAAATGCTTCTGATGAAATGTTGGAAAATACAGTAAAGTCTTTAAAAAATCCAAGCAAGAATTGTCTGTTTCTCCTTGGAACTACCTAAGCTTTCTTCTTACACTTCATTCCAATGTGCAGTTTTGCGAGGCTTATTTAACAGCTCTTCCCTAAAGATACATGTGCCACCAGAATTAAGCTGCCAGATTGCAATTAACAATCCACCTCCGGATACTTGAGTTATCACTTAACATCTGGATCAAAAAGAGGTGCTGCTTCTCACTTTCAATCTAGATCTGAGATTATGATAAAGCCACATGCACTTGCTTTAAGAGGATTAAATACAAAATGTTCTTCAGGCATATTGTGGCTTTTTAGAAGGGGGTGAATCATTCAGTATGGCACTGAAGCATCCCTATCATGACTACACCTTAGTATATTCATACTAAGTCTAAGTCACCAACAGTTGACTTAGTATTTTCCACACTAGTCAAAAGTTTGAACTTCATGTAGATTATCTTTTCAATAGTTGGACGAATAATTAGGATCTATATCACGCCAAATCCAGTAGTTTTGATAAACACTATTGATCAGTACAAAACTGGCCTTACCTTACAACCCAATCATTGAAGATGCTTTCTCAAACCATAAACAATGCCAATTTCTATTAAACTACTATCTTTTCTTCTATCCTAAACCATGTAATATCTGTCATTACAAAGATTGCATCCTTAATAAAAAAGGCCCTACACTAGGCAATACCATCTGGGACCATTTATCTGTCCTTTCATAAATACAGTAGCATTCATTTCCTAGTTTCCGAAAGCATCCCACAAGGTAATCTAATTGCATAAATGCCATTCATTATTTGTAATAACTCATTCGTACCTGCTCGTGGACTTTTCTACTCCCCAAACTTATTGTTAAAACAATTCAATGAAATATAGTCAATCTTGAAATCAGTAACATATTATCTGATCCAGGATTTGAATTCATAGGCAGAATTTGTATGCACATTAGTTATGTGTTTAAAGCTTCTTTCCATTGTTTCAGAACTTGTGGAAATGAATTCTCTCTCCAACCTTCAGCTATTACTTTACTCTCATGGGCATCTATATGATGACCCATTATCACACCAGTGGAAAGAAACTACTAAACTTGTTTACCTCAAATTATTATTTGCCCCTTATTGACCACTATGAATACAGTAATCAATGTAATCCAAATGCCCAAGTTTGCTTTGAACAGTTACTTCAGCTCAGAATATGCTTTCAATATACTTGACCAATTCCACTTCTATAAGACATCAAGATAACAAATGTTAAGACTAGAAGGAGGAGGGTGCTGGTGAGATGGCTCAGTGGTTAAGAGCACTGACTGCTCTTCTGAAGGTCCTGAGTTCAAATCCCAGCAACCACATGGTGGCTCACAACCATCTGTAATGAGATCTGACCCTCTTCTAGAGTGTCTGAAGATAGCTACAGTATACTCACAATAAATTTAAAAAAAAAAAAAAAAGACTAGAAGGAGGAATTCCATACTTCCCATCTAGCTTTTTACTGGCATTTAATATATAAAACCTTTTTCCTAATAGTAACTCCCAAGAAAAATCAAAGTCCCATTTAGAATAGCTTGTGGAACAAGAAATCACAGGCCAAAATCCTTTTTTGGTACTCAAGTTTTACTTTCAAACATCACTGATTAATTACTTTTACAGAGCTCACTGACAAGAAAATCCTCCTTAAACCCTTCACAAGTACATGTAATATTAAGTTCCTGAGATCATACTCCTTATACTTACTCTTCATCATCCTCATCATCTTCATCATCGTCCTCATCCTCTTCATCAAGTTTTACTTTTTTCTGAAAGAAAAATATGCATTTGTGAGCAACAGAATTCGCTGCTTAGCCAAAGCGAGAAAGCCAGAAAACGACTTAAAAATCTTTTACCTGTGGAACCTTGTTACCACCTCCGGGAGCAGATCGCTTTCCAGACATGCCTAGGAGTTTTACATCCTCCTCATCTTCGTCTTCAGACTCTGCATCTTCCTCTACAGCTAAAATAAAATTAGACATACTAATTCTTGACAAGAATTTGAGAGTAGTTAACACAGTATTTTTAAGATTCCATTAAATTTAACAAATGAAGTTCAATGTTCATTGTATTTTAAAAACAATGATCAGACCTTTCTAGATACATACAAGTTAAGGAGAACTAAGACAAGCTTTACAAAGTCCAAAATGGAAGTTTAGTCTCACTGAATGCCCAGATGAGATGCCCAGAACCTGTGTGATAACAATGTTGGGGAAATTGTGTTGTCTGACTTGGACAAGCATGCCATGGCACGTACATGTGCCTAGACACAAATTAAAAAAATAATAGCAAGCCTACTAAAAATAGACAAAAAAAAACCTGAAAAACCTACCTACTAGGTGCTGTCCACTAATGTGCACAGGCCCTGAACCACACTTCAACCTTAAGACCACGGGTGGTGTAATTTCGAAGCCCCCAAGGGAAACCTAAAAATAAGCAAGTAAAGAACTTTACACCAGATATTACCATCAAGTTACACAATGAAAAAAGTCTATTTAGAATAGCAGCAGAAATAATCTTGGTAACAGAAGAAGCATCTTTGTATAACCTAAATGACACTGTCTTAAGAGACCTGCACCAACGTGAAATCAAAAATTTAGAAATGTACTTACCGTTGGTTGTACAGACATTTTCAAAGTTGCCAGTGTTACTTTTATTGGACTGCCTTCATAGTTCATTGCTTCTGCCTCTACGATGTGTAATTCATCTTTTGCCCCAGCTCCTAAACTGACCTGTAAATATAGTTTCACACACACAAAGTAAACTTTTAAATTAGCCATTCACCACTACTAATGGAAAACCAATCATGTTTAGAACTAGAAATCCATAGAAACTCTGTTCCTATAAAATGCAAAACCTAATATAGAAAGTTGGCAGATTAAAGCAGTGGTGGTACATGCCTAGAATCCCAGCACTTGGGAGGGAAAGGAAGGTGGATTTCTAGGACAGCCGGGGCGGACAGAGAAACACTGTCCGGAAAACAAAAATCACTATTTTGCAAAGCACCTAGCACCTTGTAAGGGGGACCAAGCTATACAAAGTTACAAGAGGCAAAGATTCCCCATCTTTTCCAGGATTACTCCTAGTTCATCAGTAAGAACTAAATGGCTGAAATTTTTAAAAATGTTTCAGAGTTTACATACCGTTCTTAATGATAACTGGTGCTCATTTTCATCATTATCCACTTTAAAGTGATAGTCTTTGTCAGCCTTTAGTTCACAACCTGTAAAACAAAAAAAGGGAATCTATCAAGGAGGCAAATATCTAAATAAATAAATAAACTTCTCTCTGAAGTCATCTCAAGTGAAACCCCTAATTTCCATTTTCTCACAGTACTAACTACATTGAGGCAACGTTGCCACTCTTCACAGCAGACTTAATGACTTAAAGAACTGGAAGTAGTGGATGAGGTACAAGTCCAATATACATTCCCTACTATTTTAAAAGTCCCAATTAAGTTCTGAAGGTAAGTATTGCAAATGAGAATATTCATACATCACCAGTAGGGACAGCTTATGTGTTAACCAGTCAGTTGCTAGGCAGTTATGTTTAGTGACTAAAAAACCTTTCAAGTAGTATGGGGCAACTGATATAAACACTACTAGAATTTTAAATGCCTAGGGTAATTTATTTACTAACCACCTAACATATTGGCAGAGTCCGCTGCTCAGTTAACAAACCTCAGGAATAAGCTAAAACTTGTCATTGAAAACCAAACTGACTCTTTTGGATCCCCAAAAGCCTTGATGCCAATGTGAACCCTGTCTGTCCAAACAGATTCTTCCCTCTCCCCATGCCAACATTAAGATCTAGTTTTAGACCCTGGCCTATTTAGGGACCTCCTAACAGTAAGGCATCTGCAGCGTGGGGCTGGCTCCGCCTCCCAGAGTCAGCAAAGGTGTTCCCTCTCTGTGGCCATTGATAGATCTGAACAAAGACCTTCCAAACCCGCACGCCACCGACTGCTCGAATCGAACATTTCCCGTCCATTACTCTTAACTAAGCCACAAGACCCCCTATGCTTAGTGTTGGCAAAAGTCGGAGAGCCCGGATGTAGAGCCCACACCCCCTCCCTAACCCCCCAACCACGTGGCAACCACGTGCTCCCAGAGGTTGCTGCCCCCTCTGCCTCAGGGCGCCTGCTCGGACCTGGCCCTGTTACTGGGCGAAGACATCGGACGCCACAGAATGAAGACACGGCCCCTGAAAAGACCAGCGATCTGCACATGTACCCTCCCGAGAGGGCGGGCGGAGGCCTTGCCTCCCTACTCAGGCCCCTTTCTCCCGTGCCACCTCCCGTGGCTCAACACTGGAGTTAAAAACCAGCCGTCTGGAAGCGTGCGTCCCGGTCTCTATACGTACGAGCGTACCGGTCTCTATATCCTAAGTTCGCGCCACACACAAGCAAGGTCGCACCCACGGCCGACCGGCCCTCCAACGCCCGAGGCTCGAGGCTGGGCCGCTCACGCCCCATGTTACGGCGGCCCTCCTATGCTTCAGGCCGCGGTTTCCTCCTCACGGCTTCCCCGGGCCATTCGATTCCTCCCCGGCCTCCGGCCTCCACCCATGCCGCTTTCCCCACACACCAGGCCTCGGCCGGGCTCCCGCCCCCCCTCCGCCACCAGGCCCTGCACAAGCTTTCCGCCCCAGTCAGTTACCGAAAAGGTAGTTCTGAGGCCGGAGAGGGCTCATGTCCATGTCCATCGAGTCTTCCATGAGGTGGAGGCGCGCACTTCGGTGTGGGAGAAGCCGGACGGAAAACAACTGCCTGCTGTTCCACAGAACAGAAGAGCAGGACGGAATCACGCCAAGGAAAGGACGCGGGCTCGCCGCGCCTATATATGGCCGCAGGAGATCTCGTGAGATCTGCTCGAGTCCCGCCTCCGCGAGCTTCCTCTGGATCCCTCCCACTTCCCGCACCGTCGCGGTTTTGCGCATGCGCTTTCCAACTGCACGCCTCTCTACCTCGCCCCCCTCCTCTTCCAGGTGCTTGGCGGGCTCTCACTGCGCACGCGCGTTCGTTCCTGGCCCCGCCCCCTCCACCGCGGTCGCCCGAGCGCAGGCGCGGTTTCTCTTTGTGGCCTTGCTCCGGGCCTACTGGGCTTCCACGTCCTCGCTACTCGTCCTCGTGGGCGCAGTGCCGAGAGAGTACGCAGCCCACCCTAAAAGATGGCGGCTGCGGGCAGGGAACCACAGAGCCACTCTCTTTGCTTTTCTCTGCCCTCCGTTCCCCGTAGGCCTGGAACAGGCATGCTCACGTTAGAATTTGACTTGCTCGAAGGCTTGCTCTTAGTTCTTCATTTTTCCCATAGAGCCAAAGGCCCAGTGGATGTCTCACTAAGTAGAACGATAGGCCACTTGCCCCGTAGCCACGCTTTTGTTCCTCTTCTCCGAGGCAGCATCTTCGAAGTGGAAATAATCAGCTTTACGTCATTTGGGGACCCAAGAGAGACCGAGTCTGTCGCCTCCAAAGAGCATCTTTCTAAAACTTGAGAGCGTTCCGACTTGAGAAAATGCAGGCGGTCTTTACCATTCCAAATGAAGGCCCATGGCTTTTTAGAAGGTCACGAGCCTTAGTAGGAACCTTTGGCTGGGAATTAGCGCTTTAAACTGGATCCTGGCCAACATCCCTTAGCATTGGATGCTTTTTGACAGCGGCCCTAATCTTTTTATCTGGACATAGCAAGTTTAAGGATTTGGGGGAGAAATGTAGGTAAATGCTTGTAGACTCTTCACGCCAGAGGACGGTGAGCTATACTGCACATGAGCCCATTATTATTCAAGTCCTAAATTTGGAGAAGTTTTATCATTATGTGATTGGGAGCGGGGCAGCGGTGTCGCATGCCTTTACTCCCAGCACTTGGGAAGTAGAGGCAGGCGCATTTCTGAGTTCGTGGCCAGTCTGGTCTAAGGGGTGAGTTCCAGGACAGCCAGGGCTACACAGAGAAACCCTGTCTGGAAAAAAAAAAATGTCAATGGGGCCCAGTGCATTTCACTTTGCAACTATAAGAAAAAATATCTTAAAACTTTGGAGAATTGTGTGTGTGAATAAACAGAGATGGACTGGGTATTACGGTGGGAAAGGACTGGTGAACAGAATTTGACCATCCAAAATGCGAAGGTGCAAGAGGAGGCTTTGAAGCAGGGCGGTGGTGGTGGCGCACGCCTGTAATCCCAGCACTCTGGAAGGCCGAGGCAGGCGGAGTTCTGAGTTCGAGACCAGCCTGGTCTACAGAGTGAGTTCCAGGACAGCCAGGGCTATACAGAGAAACCCTGTCTCGAAAAAAACCAAATCCAAAAAAACCAAAAAAAAAAAAAAAGAAAGAAAGAAAGAAAGAAAGAAAGAAAGTGGAGGCTTTGATACTCCTTGAGCCTGTGCAAGTCAACCCGCTTGAGTGTTTCTGGATTCTGGGTCTTAGTTCAATGCCGCTGCGCAGGCAAAGGCGAGTGGATCTAGGAGTTGAAGGCCACTGGTCTACAGAGTAAGTTCCAGAATAGGCAGGACTACTCAGAGACTCTGCTCTTTCTGCTTCCCTGCCCCACATCCCACCCTCCCACCCCCCACCCCCAACTTTATGTGCCTCAGCTCTCTGCATGATACCACAGGCTTAGGTACAACAAGTAGGAGTTGTGCATTATTACCTTACAACAAAATATGCACTATCTTTATTTTTTTTTTTAATGATCCCAGGCTTTTATTAGTTTTTAGCATGCTTTTTTTTTTTTGTTGTTGGGGTTTTTTTTTGGGGGGGGGTCTTTTGGATTTGGTTTTATTTGAGTTTTTTTTGGGGGGGTGGTCTTTGGGATTTGATTTTTCTTGAGACAGGGTTTCTCTGTATAGCCCTGGCTGTCCTGGAACTCACTCTGTAGACCAGGCTGGCCTCAAACTCAGATCCACCTGCCTCTGCCTCCTGAGTGCTGGGATTAAAGGCGTGTGCCACCACCACCCGGCTATACCACTGTATTTCATACAAACACCACAGGACTGCAGAAATATGAGAAGAAATGTCCACATTGATTAGGCCAGTCGATGGGGTATATGCATTCCCAAGCATGCTGTACATCATAAACAGATAGATGCACTTTACATCAATTAAAAATAAATGGAAAAGAGAAATGTTTTCCCCCTTGAGTTTCTGGGTATATCTGTAGAGAGTAGCCAAGTAGGTGTACTACAAGGGAAACATATAGGAAAAGAGAAGCTAAGTCATTTGAGAAATCTACACAATAACCTACGGTGGCGATTGTAGACCACACCGTTAATCCCAGCACTCTGGAGGCAGAGGCAGGCGGATCTCTGTTTGAGCCCAGCCTGGTCTACAGGGTGAGTTCCAGGTCAGCCAGGGCTAGATAGACAACCCCGTCTCCAAATAAATAAATAAACAAATAAATAAATAGAATTTTTCCCAAGAAACTTCCAAGAGATTTTCAAAGAGTGTCCCCCTTCACCCATTCCCTTGCCCCACCCCCATCTCCCTTTGCCCTGCCCCCAGCAGCACCGAGAGCAGCATCCTCATCCTTCTAGAAAGGCTTCTGGTTGTGCGGTGCACCTTAGGATTTTAATTCACATTTCCTTGATCACGGATTTCATTTCTGTTTTGTTTTGTTTTTGTTTTTTGTTTTTGTTTTTGGTTTTGGTTTTGGTTTTTCGAGACAGGGTTTCCCTGTTTAGTCCTGGCTGTCCTGGAACTCACTCTGTAGACCAGGCTGGCCTCGAACTCAGAAATCTGCCTGCCTCTGCCTCCCAAGTGCTGGGATTAAAGGCGTGCGCCACCACCGCCCGGCTTGTTTTTGTTTTTTGAGACAGGGTTTCTCTGTATAACCCTGGCTGTCCTGGAACTCACTCTGTAGACCAGGCTAGCCTCGAACTCAGGCAGAGACAGGCAGATTTCTGAGTTCGAGGCCAGCCTGGTCTACAGAGTGAGTTCCAGGACAGCCAGGGCTATACAGAGAAACCCTGTCTCGGAAAAAAAAAAAAAAAAAATGTCACCAGTCACAATCCCAGTCAGTGTGACCCTGGTGACCTTACCTGCCTAAAGCTGTGCGTCACCACCGCCCGGCTCATCGCGGGTTTCAGTGAGTATCTTTTCCTGTGCTTTTTCTTCTGTCTGTATATCTTTCTAAAAAGTGTGTGGTTGTATGCACATGTGTTATGTGGGACATGCGCAGACGTGACCAAAGAAGGACTGTCCTACTTTTTTACCTTCTCCCTTGTTCTCTTGAGACAGGGTCTCTCACTAATCTCGAGTTATGTGCCCCGTCCCCCCCCCTTTTCTTTTTGTTTTTTGGGTTTTTTTTTTGGGGGGGTGTTTTGTTTTGTTTTGTTTTTGTTTTTTTGAGACAGGGTTTCTCTGTGTAGCCTTGGCTATCCTGGAACTCACTCTATAGACCAGGCTGGCCTTGAACTCAGAAATTCACCTGCTTCTGCCTCCTAAGTGCTGGAATTATAGGCGTGTGCCACCACCACCCGGCCGTTTTATTCTTTTAAACATCTTCAGTTCTTCTTGTTTTTATTAACAATACCTTGCCACGAGCATGGCATGGTGGTAACGCCTTTAATCCCAGCACTTGGGAGGCAGAGGCAGGCGGATCTCTGTGGATTAGAGGCTAGCCTGCGCAGCCAGTGCTATGTAGGGAGGGAGGGAGAGAGAGAGAGAGAGAGAGAGAGAGAGAGAGAGAGAGAGAGCTTGTATTAAAAAAAATAAATAGCCGGGCGGTGGTGGCGCACGCCTTTAATCCCAGCACTTGGGAGGCAGAGGCAGGCGGATTTCTGAGTTCGAGGCCAGCCTGGTCTACAGAGCTAGTTCCAGGACAGCCAGGGCTACACAGAGAAACCCTGTCTCAAAAAAAACTAAAAAAATAAATAAATAAATAAATAAATAAATAAAAAATGAAAATAGCCAAGCTTAGTGGTGATTTCTTTAATCCCAGCACTCAGGACGCAAAGGCAGGTAGGTCTCTGAGTTTGATGCTAACCTTGTCTACAATATTTTTAAACTTTTTACTGCTTCTTTGTTTCACATTGTACATCCCCAGTCCCAGTCCCTACCTTTGTATTCACCGTTTGTCTTTGCATCCTCCTGGTCAAAGAAAATAAAAAAACAAACAACAGCCGGAAGTGGCGGCGCACGCCTTTGATCCCAGCACTTGGGAGGCAGAGGCAGGCAGATTTCTGAGTTCGAGGCCAGCCTGGTCTACAGAGTGAGTTCCAGGACAGCCAAGGCTACACAGAGAAACCCTGTCTCAAACAAACCAAACCAAACCAACCAAACAACAACAAAAACACAAAAAAAATCTCATTGTGGAAACTTTTTTTGTTTTGTTTTGTTTTGTTTTGTTTTTCGAGACAGGGTTTCTCTGTGTAGTCCTGGCTGTCCTGGAACTCACTCTGTAGACCAGGCTGGCCTCAAACTCAGATCCACCTGCCTCTGCCTCCTGAGTGCTGGGATTAGAGGCGTGCACCACCACTGCCCCACACACTTGACTTTAAGAAAGTAGTATGCTTCCCTTTGTGTTTCCTTAGTCTCTGGGGTCATTGAGTCTCCTGGGGACTGGAGATTTCAATATCGTCAAGTTCTGAAGAACTTAGCTATTGTTATCTGAACTGTGTTTCTATCCACTCTTTTTTTTTTTTTTTTTTTTTTTTTTGGTTTTTCGAGACAGGGTTTCTCTGTGTAGCCCTGGCTGTCCTGGAACTAGCTCTGTAGACCAGGCTGGCCTCGAACTCAGAAATCCACCTGCCTCTGCCTCCCAAGTGCTGGGATTAAAGGCGTGCGCCACCACCGCCCGGCTTCTATCCACTCTTTTGTCTTTCATGTGAGACTTTTTTTTTTTAAGAGATGGGATCAGAGCTGGCGAGGTGGTACGTGCCTTTAATCCCTGTCTTCAGAGCCAGCTTGGTCTACAGAATAGTGCTACATGGAGAAACCCTGTCTCAGAGAGAGACAGAGAGACAGAGACAGAGAGACAGAGACAGAGAGAGAGATGGAGGGAGGGGGAGAGAGACTTGTGCTGCGGTTGCACCAAGAAAATAAACAAACAGGACTGCTCACTGCTCACACCAAAACCATTCTGTACAGCATTAGTGGAGAGAAACCTCCCTCTCTCTCTCTCTCTCTCTCTCTCTCTCTCTCTCTAACAATATATATTGTCTGGGACAGCCACAAACATAAAATGTAGCCAGTACTTGTTGTTCAGTCTTGGAAAAGAAAGCTTGGATACTGTTTCTGGGCATGTTAATCAGAAGAGCCATTGTGGGAAACTGAGGAAGTTCCTCCTGGTGTTGGGCTCGGTGGTGTATACCTGCACTCCAGCACTTGCTGGAGTGGGGATGGGGTGGGGACAGAGGCCAGAGGTTCAGGAATTCAAAGGCTATTCAGGCTGTTCAGCCTCACAGAGTTTACAGGCAGCACATACCTTTTTTTTGGGGGGGGAGGGGGACGTTCGAGACAGGGTTTCTCTGTGCAGCCCTGGCTGTCCTGGAACTCACTCTGTAGACCAGGCTGGCCTCGAACTCAGAAATCCACATGCCTCTGCCTCCCAAGTGCTGGGATTAAAGGCGTGCGCCACCACCACCACCCGGCCGGCACATACCTTTAATCCCAGCATTCTGGAGGCAGAGTAGGAGGCTCCAGTCTGTGCCTGTCTTATGTGGTCCCTGGGTCCTATCCTTGCAGTCCTGCCCCACCCCAGCCATGTACAACACACACATGAACACAGACATGTACAGACACCTACACAATCATGCACATGCAGACACACATGTGCACACATATGTACACTGTCTTAGTTACTGTTCTAGTGCTGTGAAGAGATCCTGGGACCAAGGCTACTCTAATAAAAGAAAGTATGGGGACTTGCTTACAGATTCCGAGGTTTCAACCATCAACATGGTGGCCTGGAGCATGGTGGGGCATGTCGTCCCTCACGGTGCTGGAGCAGTAGCTGAGGGCTACATACTGATCTACAGACGGAGAAAGTGAGAAACAGCCTGAAAGAGGTTTTTGAAGCCTCAGTGTCCACCCCTCGGTAATGCACTTCTTCCTACAAGGGCTCAGCTCCTAACTCTTCTAACCCATTCTGATAGTGCCACTTCCTGATAACTAAGTATTAAATTAGAGGAGTCTATGGGTGGCTTTTCAAACCACCACCTGGCCCCCATAGGCTGACAGCCATATTATAATGCAAAAAAAGTGCATTTAGTCCAACTTCACAAGTGCCCATAGTCTATCACAGTCACAACACTTTTAAAATCCAGAGTTCAAAGTCCCGAGACTTGCAGCAATGT